>JAOANR010000015.1:26010194-26548289 GCA_030278955.1 Hygrophila difformis | reverse complement strand
AAAGGAAAAAGGAAAGCCATATTAAGTTGAAGAAGTGATGGATAAACATTGATAAAAGCCGGGTATTTATAGAAGAAGGATAAGTACTTGGCAGAGGAAGCGGTTAATATTAAATGTTATTTATGGAAAAATGTTACAGCTGATTCCCGGAAAAAAATGCTAACATCCAGGAATCAGTAATGAGGAAGACCGAAGAAATCGTGGAATGAATCAGATACGAATCATATTGCAGAAATAAAAAGATATGAATCCAAGTACATCCCATCGGCCAATACAATCTACAAAAAAGAAAAAAAGGGGCCGACAACAGTTGGTGGAAGTAGCCGAAATTCATATTCAAAAGGAAAACAGGGCGAAATTTCGGCCCATATACACAGTCAAGTAACACGAAAGAAACTAATGATCAGCGCTGTCGTCGAAATGAATATCGTCGTCCAATCCTTGGAGAGCGTCGATAGAGGGGTTAACTGCAGATGTCATCAAATCCGAGCCCGTTACCGAAGAAGGGCCAGGAACGTTGCTTGAAGAAGGATGATCGATGGCCAAATTAGCGCCAGCATCAGATTTCTCTAAGATAAGTAAAAGAAAAGGGATGATGAAGTAAGAAGACATAAAGAGTAATCAAATGACAAAAGGGGAAAAGATAGAGTACCTGCAAGAGCTTTTGAAGATGAAGGAGCATCACCCGACGGGGAAGATTCCATCTCCGATGGGTCCAAAGGAAATAAAGTTGGGGGAGAAAGAACATAAGTAACACTTTTCCCACCAAGGCTTTTAATAGCCGAATCGAGCTGGCCGACTAAGGATTGAGTTTCGGCCCACTTTTCTTGGAAAGTGCCAAGTATATAATCATTAAAACTGGACCGCATGGCAAGGTAGGCAGCATCCCGTCGAAAGTCCAAGATCATGGCTTTGGGGGCTTCGGCCGATTGACGAAGAACTTTTATCGATTGCTTTAAATCGGCCGATTTTCGTCTAGTCTGGTCCAAAGCTGATTCCAACTCTCGTTCTTTTTGTTGAAGTTCGGCTATCTGTGAGCGAACTAAAGAAAGATCTTCAGAATGTTTATGCTCCAGAGACTCCTTTTCAGAGAGAGCATTCATGGTGGTCCGGTATTCCGCCGAGTATTTATCAAAGATGGCTTGAGAAGAGGCCGCAGCCTCACGTTCGGCAGCAAGTTTGTTCCGCATTACCAAATGAGCTACTAGCTCTTGGTCCATAGAAAGGACAGACTTCATAATCATCTGAAGAGAACTACTCAGGTTTAGGGAGACCATCTCGGCGTGGAAGTGCTGTTCGAGATGAGATAGGAGAACGAGAATCGGTTTTGGGTTGACAAATTCCACATCGGGTTGCCTGGCGATCAGATTACACTACTGGGCCAAACACTCGCCAAGATGAGTCGAGGGGTCCGATGGAAGAGAAGAAGGAGGGACAGGAGAAAAGAAGTCATCCAGAATACGCCGATCAGGAAGTGGAGATGAGGGAATTTGATCGGCGGAGGCATCATCAGTAACTGTGCCACCCAGAGAAGGATTGAGGGGTTCCAAAGCAGCCAAAGATGAAGACACAACAGAGTCTCCAGCAGGTTGGGGAGGATTGACCAAGGGAGAAATAACAGGATCGGTCGAAATAGGGTCTTGGGCCAATTCTGCAGGAATGGCCGAAGAAGAACCAGCACGGACAACCGAATTATTAACATCAGGCGATTTGCGTGGTTCGGTTGAGAGAGGACTCGGAGCAATAGTCAAAATCGGGGAGATACTCGATACTGGTAAGGCAGAAGAGACGCTGCCAAAAGGTGAGCGAGATGAACGCCTTCTAGTCTGAGTTGGAGGGAGAGAGCCGACAAGAGGGTCTAAAGACGAAGCGGGTCTCTTTCGACCAGGATCCGAGGTAGAAGAGCGAGGAGCATCTAAAATCAAGAAAGAGAGAGATGAGAAATGTATAAATGAGAAAGGAGATTCTTAAAAAAAAAAAAGAAGAGAGAAAGAAATTTACCTGGATGAGAGGAAGAAGGCGAACCAAGAGGGCGCTGGGGAGTAGAATTCGGCGAAAATGAAAGGCACAAGGGAAAAGCCAGAATAGGAGAGAAACCACCGCGCCTTAAGAGTGAATTAAGATAAGCGCCGAAAAAAGTACGAGCAACGCCATCCCACCAAGTCCGAAAACGAGAAGTAGCAAGTCCAGGACGAACATTAAATTTCACCACCTTGAAGTCAAGTAAGCGCTTATGGTATAAAGAACATTGTGCACGACTAGCAGAAGCAGAAAGGCGCTTATCAGCCCTGAGAGCTATTACCAAGTCTTGACCGAAGCCGAATTGACGGCTAACCAAGTGGGGATTATAAACCTCAGAGGGAATAGCAGTCGTGGTGGATAGAAATGAAGAACCATTGAAAATGGGACGGGGAAGTATGCATCTATTCCACATCTGAGCAAGAGATACATGAAGGGTAGTCCCGAAAGGGGCAGTGGCGATCTCCCTCACCCAGTCGAATTCGGTCCTCCTATAATGATATTGGGAAAAAGACTGATTGACAGTTCGGCCCAAGAAATAATTGATCCAATGTGGGATCGATAGGGCAGGAAGGGATGACCTTAGGAGATCAGGGGCGGCAAAATAACTAGGAGAGATATCTTGAGCAGGAAATTTGGAAATATCACGGAAATGCCAAACCAGCCACAGATGAAGAAACCATAATGGACCACGGGCTTTATCAGGGAAACCCTTTTCCCAGCCCGACACAGTAGCCGTTATGCCCGCATACAGATGGGCAAGGAAGAAATCGGCTAAAGGCATAGCAACAAGGTTGAGAATCGCCGAGGCCAGGGTTGGGTCTCAAGAAGAACTCTTTTCGAGGGAGTACACCAAAAGAACCTCGTGAGGAAATACATCATGAAGGCCAGGGGCTCCGAGGGGTGCGGAGCAGGTGAAGCAAGGTCATTCTGGTGAGTGACAATCCAATCCTTGAATGAATCACCGGAAGAAAAACTGACATTTTTCTCCTCGGGAATGGACATAACACCGAGGTTCTCCCCACGAACAGAAAGGCCTAAAAAGAGTTTTACATCTTGGATAGTGGGGGTCATCATACCCCAGGGGAAACAAAAACAGTTTACAGAAGGATTCCAGAAACAGAGGAGAACCTGAATGGGACGAATGTCCGACGGAAAAGGCATAGTACTGAGAAGAATCATGCGACGAGTACAAGATTTAGACCAGGATTCACGGCAATAAGGTTCAAGGTGACGGTACCATTCCACATAATCAGAAAAATCTGAAGGCCAACTAGCAAGCAACGGGGAGAAAAGCTTAGAAGAAAAACAAGAAGAATATAATTGTATGGAGCGATTTTCGAAGATACGAGCAGTACACTCGTCAATCTCTTCGGGGATCCCTAATGGACAAAGGGAATAATAGCCTTCAGGAAGGAGAGGCATAGCGGAGGAAGAAGCATACGTATTCTCAATCTTAAGAAGATCTGAGGAAAGAGCAGTAACGGGAGGAGGATCCATCGAGGAAGACAAACTAAGAGGAAGTTGAAAGGGCGGTTTACTACGAGGACAGAATGGGATATGTAAATAGAGTGATGATGACAGGAGCCCTCAAGGAAAAAAAAAATAACCGCCAAAGAAAAGAAAGAGAGAGGAGTTACTTGAGCTCTTTTCCAAACGAAAAACCGCCCAAGTAAGGAGGGCATCTGTTGGGGCCACTAAGAATAGTAGGCCACGGAGAAAAAATTGGGCCAAAGAAGATGGGCCAAAGAAGGATTTCTAAAGAGAATTGAGTTTAAGATCCATTGGGCCGAAGAATCAAAAGAGAATGATCCAGAGCAGCAGAAGAGACCCGAAAGGAAGAAGGCTTCGGGAGAGAAGGATTTCGGCCGAAATAAAATCAAACCAGCCGATTGAAGCAAACAGTGGAGTCGGCTTAGGGGAATCGGCCGGAGAGCGGTTATTTCAGCTCCGGCTATAAATAGGGGATGCCATACACAGAATCGGAGAGATCAATCCAACCCCCAAAATCCCTTTATCAAATTTACTTCTTTCTATCTTTACTGCTTTACTTTACTGCTTTCCTTTACAGTTTTTCCTAGATTCTAGCTTAGCTTATAGCGGTTACTTCCAAGTCCACCGTTGTTTCTTAATAACCGGTAGTTTGGTTCTAGTTTTTTCGGTGAATTCGCCGTTGTTTCTTAACAACAGGTAGATTCTCCATTGTATTTTGTTGCCATTCGAATACTAAGTAATATTTAGTCAAGTTTGGGCGTAATTTGTCAAGTTTGGGCGCATTATCATTAATCCGGACCCGTAACCGGTTTGATCCATTCTCCGGTAGCCTCCCTTCAGGAGAAAAAGGTCCTTTTGGCACACCAGGGCCAAAACATTCCCTCATTGCATCTTGTAAATACATACATAAACACATAGCAAGGCAGAATACACTATCTAGAGTGCGCAAAAACATTTCACTGCATTATGACCTCGTAAGTATTCTTCTTTCAACTCAAGTATAGATAGGCATGGCTCTGTCTCTCATGATCTCTAATCTGCAACGTTTTGTGAACGAGGTTCTTTACAGAGCAACAAATTTTCCCTGTTTCTCGATGAGACAATGGCATACTCGTGCCCAATGTTTCAGGTTAGTTTTTGAAATTTGAGCCACTTATTTTCTATAAAACCACCAATGAACCATGTTTTATATTTTCCATGAAAGAATCCACACGAAGACTTGAAGAGTGCACAACTTAGAAAAGTTCATACACTGATAAAAAATAAAAATAAAAAAAAAAAAAACGGGGTTCTGTAAGATGTATACATTCCTTGATTCTTAAACTGATTGAGTATTTTATGGCAAAGATAATTTTTTTTCTTCAACTGCAGGCAAGAATCAATGACGAGCATCATGTCCTGGAGATTGGCTGTGGTTGGGGCAACTTAGCTTTTGAAGCAGTCAAATTAACAGGATGCAAATGCATTGGCATCACTTTGTCTGGAAAACAATTTCAATATATAAATGAGAAGATCAAGGAAGCTGACCTTCAGTATACTTGTTGATTAATTCCAAAAGAACCTGATATAAAATTTTCGAGTTTGTTGTCTTTTGATGAGATGAGCAAGTTTCCAGGATCGAATTGAAATTATTTTGCCGAAGGGTTGCGAATATGACAGAATTATAGCATGGTAACCATTCATCTTGCTTGTCAAATTTGACGATCACTTTTTAAATTCATCAAGAATAAATACGCAGAAAATTTGTGAATTTTCAGTGGGATGATAGAACATGTGGGGGCATGAATACATGGACTTATTCTTCAGTGTGAATCAGCATTAGCCCGTAATGGCATTACTGTTCTTCAGGTAATGATGATTATTCAATCATTACACATGAAAACGAGCTAAGCTTTATGTCGTAATACTAGGGGTATCCAAAACAGAACAGATCATTATCACTTTTATTCGGAAATGTAGTTCATAGCAATGGCAGAAGCCAGCCAGGTATGACGACTACAGGCATAGCCCTGGCTTCATCAAAGAATACATATTTCCTGGGGGAAGCTTGCCTTCTTTAAATCTTGTTATATCCTCCATGGCTTCTGGATCGAAGACTTAGGTGAGTAAATTTTGTTGATATATCATACAGTACTTATTATGGTGTCCAGTAAACCATACTTGCTTGCTTCACGAGATTAATCAAACTCTACTTGATGTAGTGTGGCGCATCTGGAAGAGATAGGATGCCATTACTTGTACACACTTGGAAAGTGGCGTGAAACTTTGACAGTTCTTCCACCACCTTTAAGAAATGATTTAAAAAGAAATTTCTTTTTTCGCTAATCTTTGAAAGAATTCAGGTAGAATGTGGGTGGTCATAATTTTATTAGATAGTGGAAGACTGTACACCGAAAGCGTACGGTTGTCAAAGTTGCAGTAATTTATAGGTAAGACCGGATCGTTCACTGGAGGATGTGCGATAGAAGCAGGGCCAACGTCGTTCTGCTAAATTTTCTACTCGGTTACTCGTATTTGATTGGTTTGATTTTCTAACATTCTAAGGTTGACAGAATTGAAAGTCTATTCTAGAAAGCAAAGAAATATGTGAAGAGAATGAACCATGCAATGCAGACAGAAGGACTGAGGAGAAGAAAAATGGACAAGGTGTAGACTTGCGTGAACTAAACTCCCATTTTAATGATTCGGATCTTAGTCTTGGAATAATTCCCCAGTTAGATAATCACTCACACATCTTTAATTATTTTCCCTTTTGACAGACAGGTACTTACAATTAATTTTGCATGCATTCAAAACACCTCGAATTTCTAGAATACCTTAAGCTCATGAATACCCACCAGGTCTCATCACTTACTTAAGGTGGAAAGCAATATCTAATCCATCTCCCCTGAGTAGGATTAAATACACTTATTCCTCTCGGTCACGCCCAAACTATCATTAACTCTCCAAATCCAATTGCAAAATATTCCCAAGTTCGCTATATGAAATTTAACAACTCATCCAAGTGACCTCTATGAAAACAATAACGAAAGCGAGTAAAGAAAGCGATTTAAAATCCTATCACTTGGATGTTTCGCCAAACCCAGTCCTAACGAGTTGAAACATACTTTTTACCTTTTGATAAAACACAATTGGAAATTCCTTTGAATTATGGGGTCAGGGTCATGTGGTAAGGAACTACTAATTAATCCCTCCCGACCAAGTGCCCACTTGGATTTTTAATAAACTGTTTGGCAAAAGAAATTTATGTTAAAATTACTCCCCGTTATTTAAGAAAATCATCAAGGCCAATTTACTGAAGTCTAATATTAATTAGTGTTCATGGCACATAGCCCAGTTGCCCTGAAAATCCATGATACGACTAACTGATACCATATTTCAACAAATAGTATTCTAAAAGAATTGATTAGATTTTGACAGCCATTCCCTTTTAAACGACAGGTACTAAACTCCAATTTAAGAAACAAATCTTCTTAGGCCTAGAATAAACCTCATCACTGACTCTGTTTAATTCTTTTTAAAATTAACCCTTGATCAAATTTGAATTATTCATAACCGGGAAAATTACTCCCTACTTAGATCCAAAATTTTGAATATAATGATTTGGAAATTTAATTTACGCTTGTCCGTATAAAAATTAATTCCTAATTGTCCACGGGAAGGATCCCAAAATATTTACTGATAAGTAGACACTATAGCACACAATTATATTTTATAAGTTTTAAAAATGACTCAAGTGACCCAAAATAAATAACATGGGTGTAAGACAGAAGAAGGACGAAATAGAAAAATAGAAGAAAGGAAAGAATAAGTGCGGATGAGGTATGCGATATGAACAGGGCTGAGATGAATGGACGAGATGATGGATGTGCGAGTCATGAGGATGTGAGTCGGATGGAGTGGATACAGAATGCTCAAAATATCAGTGTGACGTATCCAAGTTAGAGAAGGATTTGAATGAACAAGCCACTCGCCCCCTTTCTAATTCAGATCATATGCAATTACATAATGAATTTTATCTATTTTTAATACTTTGATCCAATTGACAAATCTTGATATTACTTAAAAGCCATATCTGACGCCAACTCAATCTCATATTCAATCTAGATTAATTCATATACAAGCAACAATTGGTTCAAAAACTAAAATATCATATGGGTAGGATTTAAATAATTATACATGCACAAACACAAAATCAAAGGACCAAACATGCACAAGAATTTCAAATAAATTGCTCTTATTCATATGATGATATAATGCAGATAACGACCAATTTCACAAAGTAAAGAAATTAAACATGGGACTCTAGACACAACCCTAGTTAAGCAATCTCAACAGAATATTGATGAAAATAATCCTAACCCTAATTCCATTTTTATACTGTCAAGATTCAAAATTTAGGGTTAACATGCAACAAGACACGGACCAAGAACACTTGAATTTTATCTATGCAGAATAAGAGTCAAACATTTCAAATGAATCTAGATATAAATTAAAATCCTAATCATGAAATAAAACACTAATCTTTGAGATTCAAAAAAAAAAAAAACAACTAATCCTAGACGAAGGCTTCAAGAATTTATTTCCAAAGACAGGAAAGACGCCTGAACACAATTATTTAGATCAAGACTTCCAGGAAAATTTCCAGATTTGGCTCGGCCATGTGACGAGATTTGTAGATCCAGAAATTCATACCAATGTCGATTTCCAAGATTTACGAACAAAGTCAAGAACCAAGAGAACATACCGGAGTCGACGACTCATGAATTGAATGATGTGAAATTGAAGACGAACAATATGAACTCTGGACCAACATTCATCAAATTGAATGGATCCAGATTTATTCTAAACTAGAATGCAAAAACAAGAACTTCAGGGACGAATTTGGGGAATCGCTACCTAAGGGTTATGGATTGGAAAGAAATTGCATCTAATCTATTACAAAGCAATAAAATGGCGTGCAAGCCTGTGGAACTACATTGTGAAATCTGAAGTTTTATTCCTACCTAAACTCGACCACGAACGGCCTTCTTCTCCGACTCCAATTCGGCAGCGTTTCGGCACTCGGGTTTTTTTTTCTTTTTTTTTCAAGGCTGCCGATTGAGAAGTATTTATAGATGAGGATTTCTTGGGCTCCAAGATGTATCAAATCTGCCAAGAATCCATATCTCAACAGCAAAATTTGAAAAGATTCGGAAAAGATGTGCTAAAATATGGAAGAAAATCTGCCTGGGTGTGAGTGACTGCTGGGGGTGTAACGTAGAATAGGGTGTGAGTGACTGGAATGGATGTGAATAAGGGGGATGTGAGTTACTTGAAAGGCTTGGATGTGAGTTACTTGAAAGGCTTGGATGTGAGTTAGATGATGGATGTGAGTGAGATGAATGAGAGGGATGTGAGTCACTTTGTGGATGTGATTGACTTTGTGTCTCGCTTCTTCTTTTTTTTTTTTTTTTTTTAGCTCACACATTCTTTGCTGCCCAGATGCAATGTGATTTGCTGACTCAACATCATGATTTGCAGGCTGGAATTCCCATGTATCTCGGATCTAGGCAATAGTAGTTCAAGTCCTGCAACAAATACTTTCAAACACTTGGCCAGTTTTATCAATTTCAACAAATTTTCATGCTTTTCCTATCAAATAATGTTTAATTTATATAATTTCATCACAAATTAATTTCATTGCAAAAATATAAATTTTCGCTCAATTTATTTGCTCGATTACACAAATTACCCTAAAATGTGATTTTATTTCCGTACTGAGGACACGAAAATGGATGGTAATAACAGTCAATTTTGACTGTTATCAACATTCTCACATTTAAAACTGCTCGTCCCCGAGCAGTCAGAACTTGTGTTTCTTGAAACACGAGGTCTGCAAAGGAATCCATTTGAGTGGCCTCACATCTTTCAATTTTCTCAGGCTAATTGAATCAAAAACTCATGCTTGAAACACTCTTAGGCTTTTAGTCAAGTTGAACAACATGATACGTCATACTCTAAACAAATTTATTTCTCAAGCAAATCCTTTAATTTTTCATGAATCCCATGTTTAGCAAAAATCATTAGCTTTATTTCAAAAATTTGATGACTAGAAAGAATCTGCCTCACATATAGTAAACTTGGAAAAATCACTCACTCTCGGAATTGGTTTGAGTATTTCACACATGATCAATGTATTCGAATTGTCCCATAAGCTTGAAAGTCGATCACATCTCCATCTGCTCATTCCTTCGAATCAAGATCCTGAGGTCTTTATTTATGGTTATAACAGGGCATACGGTTATGATAAGTCGGTACGGATGGAAAAATTGTGGCTTGAAATATGACAAGAATGATAAAAATTGGCATTTTAATTAAGAACATTGATTCCCAAAATTTCTTCTCTTCTAAAATTCTTTATGCCATAAATTAGGATGAACTCCAATTGCATCTTTTTGGCATAGTCGAATTTTCCTGACAACTCTAAATTGCTGCTGCTTGTCGCTTTTTCTTTTTTTTTTCTCTTTTTTTTTTTTTTTTTTTTTTTTGCAGCTTCTTTATTTTTCATTTTTTTTTTCATGCTTCTGGGAATCTGTCCTCATTGTTCGTTCTTTCTTTTTCTTTTTCTTTTTTTTTTCCTTTTCAAATTTATTTGCCGTTAATGATTTCATCCTTGTCATCGGGATCAGATTGTTGAAGGTCTTCAAATGAAAGAGATTGGTTAAATATACTAGCTTACCAAAGAAAATAGGCTTTCAGGCTCAGTGGGGTTATTCCTAAAGGGAAAATTTTCAGGTAGGATTATTCCAAGCAGACGGCCAAATAAAAATTGGCTAACTAGATGCCTCATTCATATTCTTGATTCGCAGGATATGGCGTGATCTTGAAATGGTCGTTCTCGCAAGTTCTAGTGTCTTCCAATATACATGATGTTCACTCTTCAAAGAAAAATAGCAAGTGTTTGTGTCTTGCGGCTCAGATCTCACAGGGTTTGGAATCAAGTCATCATTTTTCATCAGTTTCACCTTTAATAAATGCCTACACTTTGCTCAATTAATTTAAAGGACAGCAGAGTCATTAACTCGCTCTAAGTAATTATATCATGCTATTTTTCTCAACATGTTACCTTTAAAAGTTTCTCGCACTTATTCTAAATTTTCTTAGCCCAATTAAATTTTTAAGATTCAATCATTGGCCATGGATTGCAAGTATGTCTCCTAAATGCAAAATATGATGCAACCGTATCCTAGAAAGCAACAGACAAATATCCTAGAAAGCAACAGACAAATTCCACTATAGCATGCACGTATAATCAGAATTAAAGGAACGAAAAGACTTCTAACTAGAAAACAAGGAATACACTGGATGCCCGGGCCATTCTCACATTTAGAGCTTGACTCTAAATGCAGGATTTCAAATTTTCGCGCAATCAGACATGCACTATTCAAGATTTGAATTTTGAGAATGGGAGATCACATTCTCACATTTAGGCCTAAACCATCTCTTGAGCTAGAATGGTCCGGGGTCAATGTTTCAGTTAACCTCACACAAGTGAGAATGGGATGGATTTTTTTTTTTTTTTTTTTTTTTTTTTTTTTTTTTTGCACAATCAGACATGCACAAATTTAGATAGATATTGGAATGAAAAATCCCATTCTCACATTTAGAGCATTGCTAGTTCTAAATGCTAAATTTTGACTTTCGGATTGCTGTCAGATAGAATAATGACTTATTGATACTAGAAAATAATGCATAAAATAATAAAATCATTCCGGGTTGCCTCCCGGAGAGCGCTATAATTTAATGTCCATAGCTGGACGAATTCAGCTCAAACAGTGAGGGTCATTCAGATGCTGTGCTTGTACTTCGGGTTCATCCTGTCCAAGATATTCCTTTAGTCTGTGTCCATTGACCACCATAGGTCCTGTGCTTCTTTGAATCTTCACTGCACCATTCTCAAATGCTTCCAACACTTCATATGGTCCTTCCCACCTAGATTTCAATTTTCCCGGAAAAAGCTTCAAACGGGAATTAAACAGTAACACCTTTTGACCAACATAGAAATGTTTGGGAGTTAATTTGCGATCATGTAGCTTCTTAGTTCTCTCCTTGTACAAGTGAGAGCTTTCATAAGCATGCATCCGCAGTTCATCAATTTCATTTAAATCAAGCTTACGCTTGGTTTGTGCAGTGTTCAAATCATGATTGACTGTTTTGATTGCCCAATATGCTTTATACTCTAACTCAATGGGCAAATGACAAGCTTTTCCGAAGACAAGCTTGTATGGAGACATCCCTATGGGAGTCTTATACGCAGTACGATATGCCCAAAGAGCATCGTCAAGTTTTAAAGCCCAATCCTTTCGGGTTGTCCCTACAGTGGCTTCGAGAATGTGTTTGATTTCGCGGTTTGACACCTCGACTTGGCCACTTGTTTGGGGATGATAAGGCGTGGCTACTTTATGGTGGACACCGTATTTCTTCATCAATGATTCAAAACGTTTGTTAATAAAATGAGTACCACCATCAGAGATTATCGCCCTAGGAACACCAAAACGTGTAAAAACATTCTTTAACAAGAATTTTGTTACTTGGTTTCCATCATTGGTTGGTAATGCTATCGCCTCAACCCATTTTGACACATAATCAACAGCTACCAAGATGTAATGGTTCCCATGTGAAGAGGGAAACGGTCCCATGAAGTCAATGCCCCAGACATCGAAGATCTCGAGTTCGAGGATTCCTCGCAGTGGCATTTCATCCTTTTTGGAAATATTTCCTAATCGTTGGCATCTGTCGCAAGTTTTCACAAAATTTCTACAATCATCGTAAATTGAAGGCCAATAGAATCCACATTCGAGCACTTTATGAGCTGTTCGGTCGGGACCATGGTGACCTCCATAAGGGGATTCATGACATTTGCGGACTATGTGATATGCTTCATTTTCGGTGACGCATCTTCGGATCAATAAATCCGAACAATGTTTGAAGACATAAGGATCTTCCCAGAAGTAATTTCTGACCTCCCTGAAGAACTTTGCTCGTTGATGTGAGTTGGCAAACTTAGGGACGATTCCACATGCTAAAAAGTTAGCATAATCCGAAAACCAGGGACACGTTTTGTCGTGTAAATGCAGAGCGAACAGTTGTTCGTCTGGAAAATTCTCATTTGCAGTAGACTCTTTCTTCAGATTCTCTATCCTAGACAAATGATCAGCAGCTCCGTTGTCTTTTCCTTTCCTATCCATGATGACAATGTCAAATTCTTGCAACAGCAGTACCCACCTGATTAATCGAGGTTTTGTGTCTTGTTTGCTAAACAAGTACCTAAGTGCAGTGTGATCAGTATAAACGTTTGTTTTTGTACCTATGAGATATTGCCTAAATTTATCAAAAGCAAAGACTACAGCATACATCTCATTTTCGGTTGTTGTGTAATTAATTTGGGCATCATTCAGGGCGTGGCTCGCGTAATGAATTACGTGATGACGACCGTCTTTATGTTGTCCAAGGACTACACCAACTGCCTGATCACTTGCGTCACACATTAACTCGAAAGGCAGTGACCAATCAGGTGGTTGTACTATCGGAGCTGAAATTAACCTTTGTTTGAGAGTTTCAAAAGCTTGTTTACATTCATCATTGATTTCAAAGTCAACATCTTTACAAAGCAAGTTACAAAGTGGCTTGGCAATCTTAGAAAAATCTTTGATAAATCTCCGGTAAAAACCGGCATGCCCTAAGAAACTTCTAACTGCTTTTACTGAGTTTGGAATTGGAAGATTTGAAATGACTGACACTTTGGCACGATCCACTTCGATGCCAGCTTTAGAAATTCGATGTCCTAATACTATCCCTTCAGTTACCATAAAATGGCATTTTTCCCAATTTAAAACGAGATTAGTGTCTTCACATCTTTTAAGAATTTTAGCAAGATTGGTCAAACAATCATCAAACGTATCTCCATACACAGAGAAGTCATCCATGAAAACTTCAATGCATTTTTCAATAAAGTCTGAGAAAATTGACATCATGCAACGTTGAAAAGTAGCAGGAGCATTACAAAGTCCAAAAGGCATTCT
The DNA here is from genome assembly GCA_030278955.1 of Hygrophila difformis. NCBI lineage: Eukaryota > Viridiplantae > Streptophyta > Magnoliopsida > Lamiales > Acanthaceae > Hygrophila > Hygrophila difformis. The sequence continues at coordinate 26,534,712 of JAOANR010000015.1, read as the reverse complement.
ACGATAAGCAAAAGTACCATAAGGGCAAGTAAAAGTGGTTTTCTCGTGATCCTCACTAGCAATTGTAATTTGATTATACCAGAGTAACCATCAAGAAAACAGTAGAATTCCCTCCCAGCTAACCGCTCCAACATTTGGTCAATAAATGGCAAAGGAAAATGATCCTTCCTCGTGGCCGTGTTGAGCTTGCGATAGTCAATGCAAACTCTCCATCCAGTGACTGGCCTCGTGGCAATTTCTTCTCCTTGCTCATTCTTTACTACACACATGCCTCCCCGTTTTGGAACAACCTGCACAGGACTAACCCATTTGCTGTCAGAGATAGGATAGATTATACCAGCATCTAAGAGCTTGATAACTTCTTTCCTTACCACTTCTTGCATAGGGGGATTTAATCGTCTTTGCGGTTGCCTAGAGGGTTTAAAATCATCTTCCATTAAAATCCTGTGCATACAAATAGAAGGGCTTATTCCTTTGATGTCAGAAATAGTCCAACCAATTGCATGTATATGATTTTTAATTACTTCCACCAAAGCTTTTTCTTGTTCAGGTGTCAACTTAGCTGACACAATTACTGGCAACTTTTTATTTTCAGCGAGAAACGCATACTTGAGATGATCCGGTAATGTTTTAAGTTCTAATTCTGGTGGAGATTCAACAGATGGAAGTAACTTCTTAATGTTTGTAGGATATAAATCAAGCTTACCTTCTGGATTCTGCGTCAGTACAGAATCCTCTTCCTTTTCCTCAGGTTCAAGTGGTGCTTGCTCAAAGTTAGCGCCATCAAATTCCTCCAACATGCCAGTCTCAGGATCAGCGAAAGCGACAGCCTTGCAATGTGGGGGAGTTGTGCCATCTTCAGATATATGTCCCTGCTTTAATGAGTTTGTTTCATCCAGTTCACTATCACATTCTATGAGTTCATCTATTACATCCAGGTGATTACATCCCCTTTCATAGGGATACTTCCTCATCTTTTCCATGTCAAAGCAAACTTCCTGATCATCTATTCTAAGTTTCACTTGGCCGCTGCGTGCATCAATCAACGCACCGCCAGTGACAAGAAATGGACGTCCTAGAATGAGGGGCATTTCAGCATCTTCCTCCATTTCTAGGATAATAAAATCAGCAGGAAACAATAATTGGCCAGCTTTTACAATGACATCCTTCAGAATTCCTACTGGATGAGCTATAGACCTATCAGCAAGTTGCAGTCTCATGTTGACTGGTTCAATCTCTCCAAGATGCAGACGCTTTACCATTGCAAGTGGCATCACGTTGATGCTGGATCCAAGATCGCACAAGCCTTGGCCTGCATTGTGCTTCCCAATTTGAATTGGGATAGTGTAACATCCTTGATCATCCATCTTCATCGGCATCTTCCTTTGAACAATCGCACTGCAGCTCTTGTTCAACACAACAAGTTCTTCCTGATCTAACTTGCGTTTCCCTGAAATCATGTCTTTAAAAAATTTAGCATAGACAGGCATTTCAGTAATAAGTTCAACCAAAGGAATAGAAATTTCAACGCTTTTGATCTTTTCCAGAAACTTCTTGAATTTCTGGTCCTGAAATTCATTCTTCAGTCGCCCAGGGTAAGGTACTTTTGGCATATAACGTTTGAGATCAGCATCTGTAAGGATAGGTGGGGAGATTTTACCTTCCCCTTTACCTTCTGAGGTCACTTTGGCTTTATCAGTTTCAGACGGTTGATTGACCTCTGTTGTTTCAGTTCCTTTCTCAGCTACCTCCACCTTTGGTTCTACCTCTTCCCTCACTACTCTTTCCTTCACCTTATTTTCCTTTCCAACAAATGGTTCTAACACTTTCCCACCCCTCAATGTGATAGCCTTACACTGCGGGTTCTGCTCAGCACTACTAGGCAATGCTCCCTGGGTCCTCTGCTGCAAATCCTTAGCTAATTGGCTAACTGATGTCTCTACATTACGAATGGACGCTTGGAGTTGTTGATTGATATCACGTTGTGAATTCATGAACTCCTGAAGCATACTCTCCAACCTAGAGGGTGGCTTTTGTTGACCTTGCTGGTTAGGATGGAATTGATTTTGTTGATTCTGCAGGTTTGGGTCAAAGGGTGGCCTTTGCATGATTTGGTATTGTTGTTGCGGAGGTTGGTTATGCTGAGGTTGGAAATTTGGTGCTCTGGGATGATTGTATGAAGGGTTCGGATTTGGGTAAGGTGAGCGGTAATTGTTTTGAGGTAGTGGTTGAAAGTACTGAATTTGATTTTGTTGTTGGTTGTGTGAGGGGTTTAGTAAATGAGAGTTCAGGGCATTATTATTGGAGTAAGATAAGTTGGGGTGTCTATTCCCAAAGGCTCCAGCATAATTACAACTTTCAGTATTTCCTACCCACAAATGGCATTGTGTCATTGGGTGTGGTCCTTGACACAAACCACAAGTGTTCGGATCAGACTGTTGTAATTCTGTTGGGTTAGGAATATTCCCGGCTTGGGATGTATTGGCTTGGCTTTGTTGGTTTATAGTGAGTTGGGCTATTTGTTGTTTGAGTTCAGCAATATCCATACCATCCTGACTAACAGCAAATAATTTTCTAGGGGGGGAAGACGAGGCTCTTCCATCCCCGGGAAGTATAGAATGATTCGTGGTCATCGTCTCGATTGTCGCCCACGCTCTGTCCATCGGCATTTGTGGTAAGTGTTGTCCTCCAGCAGCATCTAACATGGTTTTCCATGCTGGGGTTAGTCCATTGTAAAACTTTCTGAGTTGTTCCCATTCATGGAAACCATGTTGCGGACACCTCCTCAGTAAGTCGAAAAACCTTTGCCGTGCATCATAAAGACTCTCATCATTTTTCATCCTAAACCCAGAAATCTTTTCTCTATATTCATCTACCTTTGTCTCAGGAAAGAATTTTTGTAAGAAACTCCTAACTAGACCCTCCCACGTGTTTTTCTGCTCACCCGACAGTGACTTATACCAGTCCTTAGCACTACCATGCAATGAAAATGAAAACAGCTTAAGCCTGATGGCTTCGGGTGTTACACCTTGTTGCTTAACAGTGTCACAAAGATCCATGAACGTTTGAAGGTGTTCATGTGGATCCTCATGATTTGCTCCACAGTACTGATTATTTGCAATCATAGTAATTAGAGCGGGCTTTAGTTCAAAATTTCGAGCAGCTACAGGAACTCTCTCTTGCGCATTCATATACGGTGCAATTATTGGTTGCATGAAATCTGCAGCAGCAGGCTGAGGGCGTCCCTGTTGGTTTTGTTGAGGAGGGTTATTCTGGTTTGGGTGTTGAGGGCGAAAGTTCGGGTTTTGATGATAGTTGTTTGGGTTGTTTGGATCATTCGGGTTTTGAGGGTGTGGTAATGGATTTTGTGGTGGAATGTAATTGGGTGGATAGTAAGGTGGTTGGTGATGGTGAGGTGGGTATTGGGGTTGGTTATTTTCGAGGATGTTTGCAGCTTCCTCATTTTCAGGAGGGTTTTGGTTATCAATTACTGGGATGGCTTGGTTGTTTGGATTATTTTGATTGCGCGGTGGATCCATTTCTTCAGTTGTTCAGTTCCAATTGATCTCTCAGCTACTCGATTACCCTGTTGCGTGCGTGCTTTTGTTTCCTTTCGGATACGACGAGCAGTACGTTCAATCTCGTGATTCAGGGGTATAATAGGTGACTTAGAGGATCGTCTGTTCATCAACAACTACAAGCATTAGCAGTACCTGCGCAAAAATTTATAGTCAGTAATGATTCTGAATATCAGAATGAAGGTTATAAGTTTGTGAGTAATCAGGAGTTTAATTCTTTAACAGAACATCGTTGCATCCTCCCCGGCAACGGCGCCATGAAACTTTGACAGTTCTTCCACCACCTTTAAGAAATGATTTAAAAAGAAATTTCTTTTTTCGCTAATCTTTGAAAGAATTCAGGTAGAATGTGGGTGGTCATAATTTTATTAGATAGTGGAAGACTGTACACCGAAAGCGTACGGTTGTCAAAGTTGCAGTAATTTATAGGTAAGACCGGATCGTTCACTGGAGGATGTGCGATAGAAGCAGGGCCAACGTCGTTCTGCTAAATTTTCTACTCGGTTACTCGTATTTGATTGGTTTGATTTTCTAACATTCTAAGGTTGACAGAATTGAAAGTCTATTCTAGAAAGCAAAGAAATATGTGAAGAGAATGAACCATGCAATGCAGACAGAAGGACTGAGGAGAAGAAAAATGGACAAGGTGTAGACTTGCGTGAACTAAACTCCCATTTTAATGATTCGGATCTTAGTCTTGGAATAATTCCCCAGTTAGATAATCACTCACACATCTTTAATTATTTTCCCTTTTGACAGACAGGTACTTACAATTAATTTTGCATGCATTCAAAACACCTCGAATTTCTAGAATACCTTAAGCTCATGAATACCCACCAGGTCTCATCACTTACTTAAGGTGGAAAGCAATATCTAATCCATCTCCCCTGAGTAGGATTAAATACACTTATTCCTCTCGGTCACGCCCAAACTATCATTAACTCTCCAAATCCAATTGCAAAATATTCCCAAGTTCGCTATATGAAATTTAACAACTCATCCAAGTGACCTCTATGAAAACAATAACGAAAGCGAGTAAAGAAAGCGATTTAAAATCCTATCACTTGGATGTTTCGCCAAACCCAGTCCTAACGAGTTGAAACATACTTTTTACCTTTTGATAAAACACAATTGGAAATTCCTTTGAATTATGGGGTCAGGGTCATGTGGTAAGGAACTACTAATTAATCCCTCCCGACCAAGTGCCCACTTGGATTTTTAATAAACTGTTTGGCAAAAGAAATTTATGTTAAAATTACTCCCCGTTATTTAAGAAAATCATCAAGGCCAATTTACTGAAGTCTAATATTAATTAGTGTTCATGGCACATAGCCCAGTTGCCCTGAAAATCCATGATACGACTAACTGATACCATATTTCAACAAATAGTATTCTAAAAGAATTGATTAGATTTTGACAGCCATTCCCTTTTAAACGACAGGTACTAAACTCCAATTTAAGAAACAAATCTTCTTAGGCCTAGAATAAACCTCATCACTGACTCTGTTTAATTCTTTTTAAAATTAACCCTTGATCAAATTTGAATTATTCATAACCGGGAAAATTACTCCCTACTTAGATCCAAAATTTTGAATATAATGATTTGGAAATTTAATTTACGCTTGTCCGTATAAAAATTAATTCCTAATTGTCCACGGGAAGGATCCCAAAATATTTACTGATAAGTAGACACTATAGCACACAATTATATTTTATAAGTTTTAAAAATGACTCAAGTGACCCAAAATAAATAACATGGGTGTAAGACAGAAGAAGGACGAAATAGAAAAATAGAAGAAAGGAAAGAATAAGTGCGGATGAGGTATGCGATATGAACAGGGCTGAGATGAATGGACGAGATGATGGATGTGCGAGTCATGAGGATGTGAGTCGGATGGAGTGGATACAGAATGCTCAAAATATCAGTGTGACGTATCCAAGTTAGAGAAGGATTTGAATGAACAAGCCACTCGCCCCCTTTCTAATTCAGATCATATGCAATTACATAATGAATTTTATCTATTTTTAATACTTTGATCCAATTGACAAATCTTGATATTACTTAAAAGCCATATCTGACGCCAACTCAATCTCATATTCAATCTAGATTAATTCATATACAAGCAACAATTGGTTCAAAAACTAAAATATCATATGGGTAGGATTTAAATAATTATACATGCACAAACACAAAATCAAAGGACCAAACATGCACAAGAATTTCAAATAAATTGCTCTTATTCATATGATGATATAATGCAGATAACGACCAATTTCACAAAGTAAAGAAATTAAACATGGGACTCTAGACACAACCCTAGTTAAGCAATCTCAACAGAATATTGATGAAAATAATCCTAACCCTAATTCCATTTTTATACTGTCAAGATTCAAAATTTAGGGTTAACATGCAACAAGACACGGACCAAGAACACTTGAATTTTATCTATGCAGAATAAGAGTCAAACATTTCAAATGAATCTAGATATAAATTAAAATCCTAATCATGAAATAAAACACTAATCTTTGAGATTCAAAAAAAAAAAACAACTAATCCTAGACGAAGGCTTCAAGAATTTATTTCCAAAGACAGGAAAGACGCCTGAACACAATTATTTAGATCAAGACTTCCAGGAAAATTTCCAGATTTGGCTCGGCCATGTGACGAGATTTGTAGATCCAGAAATTCATACCAATGTCGATTTCCAAGATTTACGAACAAAGTCAAGAACCAAGAGAACATACCGGAGTCGACGACTCATGAATTGAATGATGTGAAATTGAAGACGAACAATATGAACTCTGGACCAACATTCATCAAATTGAATGGATCCAGATTTATTCTAAACTAGAATGCAAAAACAAGAACTTCAGGGACGAATTTGGGGAATCGCTACCTAAGGGTTATGGATTGGAAAGAAATTGCATCTAATCTATTACAAAGCAATAAAATGGCGTGCAAGCCTGTGGAACTACATTGTGAAATCTGAAGTTTTATTCCTACCTAAACTCGACCACGAACGGCCTTCTTCTCCGACTCCAATTCGGCAGCGTTTCGGCACTCGGGTTTTTTTTTCTTTTTTTTTCAAGGCTGCCGATTGAGAAGTATTTATAGATGAGGATTTCTTGGGCTCCAAGATGTATCAAATCTGCCAAGAATCCATATCTCAACAGCAAAATTTGAAAAGATTCGGAAAAGATGTGCTAAAATATGGAAGAAAATCTGCCTGGGTGTGAGTGACTGCTGGGGGTGTAACGTAGAATAGGGTGTGAGTGACTGGAATGGATGTGAATAAGGGGGATGTGAGTTACTTGAAAGGCTTGGATGTGAGTTACTTGAAAGGCTTGGATGTGAGTTAGATGATGGATGTGAGTGAGATGAATGAGAGGGATGTGAGTCACTTTGTGGATGTGATTGACTTTGTGTCTCGCTTCTTCTTTTTTTTTTTTTTTTTTGCTCACACATTCTTTGCTGCCCAGATGCAATGTGATTTGCTGACTCAACATCATGATTTGCAGGCTGGAATTCCCATGTATCTCGGATCTAGGCAATAGTAGTTCAAGTCCTGCAACAAATACTTTCAAACACTTGGCCAGTTTTATCAATTTCAACAAATTTTCATGCTTTTCCTATCAAATAATGTTTAATTTATATAATTTCATCACAAATTAATTTCATTGCAAAAATATAAATTTTCGCTCAATTTATTTGCTCGATTACACAAATTACCCTAAAATGTGATTTTATTTCCGTACTGAGGACACGAAAATGGATGGTAATAACAGTGAATTTTGATTGTTATCATGGCGTGAAAAATTCCTTCAAAACAAAAGGTAATAACAATCTTCTATACTACTATTAAGACTCCATGATCTAGAATAATAACGTGGCATAATGGGAATTTCAAATTTTATCCTTACTAAACAAATAGCATTTCATACACTTACCTCATTTCTAAATTCATTGGGGGTTTCTATAACTTGAATTTGTGTTTATCTATATATTTCATCAGAAGTTATACATCTTGGATGCTTCTTGTGTCTTATTCTTCAAATTCTTATATTACTGGTACAATTGATCTAGTTACACGATACTTTATGATCTTTTCACCATCTTATTACATACAGTCAAGTGTTTGGCACTCGGCTTTGACGAGAAGTTCGTAAGGACATGGGAGTATTATCTTGACTAATCTGCTGCAGGATTCAAACTCTGTGTTATTGGAGATTACCAAGTTATATATGCGTTGCCCTATCTGATCATTTTGTAGCATCTTTATAGACAATTGAATTCAAATTACATACCGCCAGTAGCAGAGCCACATGGATACATCATACATGTGGGGTCATTCTGGGCCGGCTCTTTCACAAATACATTTAATATTTTATCAATTAATAAATCATAAAATATTTTTAAAACTCAACCAAAATAAGTAGTAGCAATTTTCCTTGATTCTTAAACTGATTGAGTATTTTATGGCAAAGATAATTTTTTTTCTTCAACTGCAGGCAAGAATCAATGACGAGCATCATGTCCTGGAGATTGGCTGTGGTTGGGGCAACTTAGCTTTTGAAGCAGTCAAATTAACAGGATGTAAATACACTGGCATCACTTTGTCTGAAAAACAATTTCAATATATAAATGAGAAGATCAAGGAAGCTAACCTTCAGTATACTTGTTGATTAATGTTGGGAAAAATAGCGGAATAGTGCGGAACCTGTGGGATCACCAGAAAATACCAAAACAGTACAAATATCCAAAACAGTATATCCCCTGTGTGCCAAATGAGTTTCCAACAGATGCAATCAAGCCAATTCAACAATAAACCAACCAAAGCAATATCAAAGCAGTAATCGACACCGAGATTTATACGTGGAAAACCCTTCAAAATGAAGGTAAAAACCACGGGCCAGTCGCCACCATCTCAAAATCTCCACTATATCAAATAATGGGTACACCAATGTTTTCTCTCTAGCATATGCCTAGAGGTTCACCAACAATCATCAAGATTTTCACTAATCTTACAACAACAGTCGGCAGAGGATTCCCAAAAATATATGTACTTCTAGAACAAAATTATAGGCTAACAATGTAACACCCCGGTTTTTGATAACCCAGGTCAGGGTGTCACCGCCACACCTCCCTAGTAAGACACGGTTTCTCCGGCTTACTAAAGAGATGCAAGGCTAGGTATTGCAGTATTTAAAACATTTAAAGCATTCAAAACAGCCCATACAATATAGCTCGAAAATAATAATATCATAGCGCAGCGGAAATAATATTTAAGTATAGTATTGCAGCGGAAAATGTAAATAGGGCCGACATGGCCAAAACACAGGTTAAACAGGCCCGTTCATAATATAGTCTAATGTACGAAGTTAAAACAAAACAATGTTCCCAAAATCACATGCATGAATCGTGCTCATACATGCTCATTCCACATACTCTGTAAGAAAAAGGAATAAAAATGGTTTGGTCAGCACAACTTGCTGAGTAAGTTAACACAGACATGATCGTAGGGTTTAAAAACCATAATTTAATATTTAAATAAAAACATGATAATAAACATAATAACTCAATTTAATCTAAACAAATATCCAATTGCATAATTTAATTCAGGGCTTTGTTGAACAACACCTTTCACATGATTTAAAATAAAAGCCATAAATTAAATAAAGCATTTAAATAATTTAATTGGACAACAACCCTAATTTAATTTAATTTAATTTAATTTCCCCATTACATCCCAGATTTAGTATTTCAGGTATTTCACGATTGCATCGCAATCTCAACAAGTCTAGCTGGTAGCCCGGCGGCCGCAACCGTATCAGCCATACCCAGTACCACTCCGGAGCCTCGGGAAACCCATGTGGATATTCTCGAGAGTGTAGGCTCTATATCTCATGCCGTTTTGGCAATATCATATCTCAATTTTAGCGCGCGGGGTCACCATCGTCCATTAAGGCACGAACTGAATCGTTAGGGGGCACCCTGCCGAGCACTCACCCCTAATTTTAATTTATCAAGTTTGTAAGGGGATTTAACTTCAAAAATCTGATTTCAATTTTATTTATTTAAAAATAACATTTCAATTTATTTCAACCCTAAGGGTTAATTCCATGTTTCAACAAGACTTCAAGATTCGATTTCCGGTAAACCACAGTTTACTCTAAAATTCGTCTAAACTCAGATTTAATTCCAAAAATTCCGAAACTTTACGACTGACTCCGAAACGTCGAGATCTACAACTTTCGTGTTTTAGCTTTTTCAATCCGAGATACCGAAATAGGTCCAAAACACCAATTTTCACAGAACCACAAATCTGCCCGAATTTTACAGACCACGGTTTAGAGATATTGAAATCTACCATAGCAAATCAACTCCAAATTTAATGAAATTTTACAGAAACCATCTTAAGACATTTATCTACAACTTTCATGTTCGGCCAAAGATCTAAATCTGTAACACCCCGGATTTGATAACCCAGGCCGGGATGTCACCGCCGCATCCCCCTAGCAAGACACGGCTTCCCGAGCTTGCTAAGGAAACGCAAGGCTTGTGGGTATGTAAAAGATTTAAAACATTTCAAGATATAGTCCGGAAATTTATAATACTTAGTACGATAGTAGAAATTATCACGTGCGGAAAATAAATAAAGTAAGTGCAGCGGAAAGTAAAATCACGGCCGACATGGCCAAATCCTCGGGTTTAACAGACCCGGTAAAAACAGTACGATGCAGAAATTTAAAATGTTCATAAATAATTCCCCCAAGTGCATGCGTATGCGTCACTCGACATACTCTGTAAAAGAAAAATGACAACGGTTGTCAGTATAAAAATATACTGAGTAAGTTAATCCCTAACTAACAAATAAAAGGGGTTACAAGTGTTTAAAACTAAAGATTTCGCTTATCGTACGAGAATTTAAAAATACATGATTCATTAGCAGCGGGAAAATCATGATTAAAGAACTAAATTTTTAAAAGCGTAATCTAAAGCATAATTTAAGATGCATAAAATTTAAATACGTAATTAAAGACAGGATAAATATGATTTAAGCATAATGAAACACTCACACGAGTCTTTTACTTTTCATCCCGTAAACTAAGAAGAGGACACCATACCGGGAGATCACTAACGAGGCAATCTCAACATAGGACCACTAACGAGGCAGTCCAAACAATGGGAGACCACTAACGAGGCAGTCTCAAAGATAGTAGGACCACTAACGAGGCGATCCAAAAAGATAGTAGGACCACTAACGAGGCGATCCACAAATACAGCGCGCGAGATCACTAACGAGGCAATCTCAGATAGTAAGGAGACCACTAACGAGGCAGTCTCAAAGATAATGATAGTATGAAGATCGGCTCAGCCTAGTGAACGGGATTTTTCGAAAGTTCGTATTTCAAAGTTATCAAAGGATCGATATCGCGTTTTCATAGTTCGAGTTTTCTCAAGTTCGAAAAATCCTATTCGAGGCAGTTCACGCCTTTCTTAATTAAAAATTCGTTTTTCCTCCAAAAATTCTGAAACTTGGCCAGAAAATCAAAAACACACACACGAACAACTTTCATGTTTTAAGTTTTTGGAAATAAGGTTCCGAAGTGAGTTGAAATTTGAGTTTATTGCAAAGAATAATTTACGTCTTAAAAACTGTTGTCGTCACAGGTTCGTGTAACGCCGATTAAAAATTCATTTCAAAACCAATCGATGTGAAATTTTTACAGTAACTACACGACACATTAAGGAACAACTTTCATGTTTTAAGTTTTTGGAAATAATGAATTCTTGGTACTCAAAAATCGTGTGCAACTCACTGCATACTCATGGCCCTTAAAACGAGTTCAAAACAGTTCTAAAAACTTGGCCGTTTGACATATCAAATGAACACCAAAATTCGTGAAATTTTGTAGGCATAATCTAGACACAATTATCTACAACTTTTGTTTAGAAATGCAAAGTTAAATCATTCGAAAAATGGGTGAAAAACGTGCATCAAGTTGAATGAAGGAATCTGTCACAGATTTGAATCGTTCGGTTTGATACAGAAAGTTCATGGCGAAAATTGGGATAGCAAAACTTAATGTCAATGGCTGAAATTTGGACACAAGATAGATAAAGGTGTTAGGAACAACTTTTATGTTGAAAAGTTTTCGGTTTGAATTCCCGAAGGTCGAGTTTTTGGCGAGTCTTTAAAATTGGACGAAAATAGGGTTTTTGAAAACCGATTTTGATTACAAGCCTATATCTCGAGATTTAAACAACAAACAACCACGAAAATTTGTGAGTAAGGTTTTAACTTACTTAGAATGATGATAGGGTCGCTGGATTGGGTTTCCGGACGTCCTAGGGTCACGACGAACGGCCAACTTCTCCGATCGCTTTTTGTTCGTTTTCCGACGGGAAATCGTAGCAAGGAAAAAGGGTTAGAATATGAGTTTCTGAGATCTATGGACGAATTGAAACGTTGCACAATGGCTTACCAAGAGTCTAGAGGGCAGGGGCTTGTCCCGGTCGTCCCGTCGTCGCCGGAATACTTGCCCGAAAGTGGTGTCGAAAGAGTTTCGAACTTGGAGAGGGAATTGAGGGTGGAGGCTGAATGTTTACTGAAAACCTAGGGTTTGGGGCGCCCCTAGGGTATTCTTAAGCCTTCCCCAAGGCTGAGATTCGATTGCCATGGTTAGGGGTGTGGTTTTTGGCAAGAAAATCGCCATGGAAGGAAAGTTTACACTTTCAGCACCTCTGGCGCGCTGGTGGCGCACACCTAAGCTTTTGTCCGCGCGGAGCACGCGTGCCAGGCCTGGCGTCGCGACGCCCTTGGCCGCGCGGCGGCGCGCGGACAGCGCGGGCCGGCCGGACCGGCCGGTTCGGCTCCGCGTGTTCCGTCGGGTCTTCCCTCGCTTTCCCCTATCGGTTTTCTACGTGTTAGCTCGACTCCCTGGGGCGTCTTCGTTGCGGAATCTTCTCCTTAATCTTGTTACGAGTCCGGCTTATCGCTCGCAACATTTCCGGGTCCTACTTAGCCTAGTCTAAATTGGTTTCAACATCCCCTATCGTCCTTGTGGTCTAATTCGTGATGTATTTTGTGATTTATTTCGTGACTGAACTTAGAAATTAGTTCTAAGCTGCCTACGTACCCTGTGAAGGGATCAAGTCATGACGTAGTTCAAAACAATTTGGATTTGTTCTTCCTCGGGTGTTACATCCTCCCCCCCTTAAGAATACAGTTATGTCCCCATAACTGTGGTCGGGTCGTCTTGGAAGAGGGTAGGGTAACGTTGCCTCATGTCGGCTTCCAATTCCCAGGTTGCCGTCTCCGTCTCGTGGTTGGACCACAGGACCTTGACCATCCTTACAGTTTTATTCCTTGTCACCCTTTCCTTGTAGTCGAGTATTTGCACCGGGGTTTCTTCATAGGTCAAGTCATCATCCAATTCGATTACGTCCGGTTGGAGTACATGCGACGTGTCGGGCACATACTTCTTTAGTTGGGGGTCGTGGAACACATTGTGGTCACGAGTAAACGGTGGTGGGGTCGTTAGTTAACATGCCGCTCTCATTTCCCTACGGAATTTCTTAGGGTCCCTAGGTATTTACGTCCCGGGGGTTTCCCGTAGTCCTGCGAAAGGAGGGCGTGAGGCGATTCCGCCGTCCTTGCCCGGAATAATGCCAGGCGGTGCTCCCTGTCGACGTATTTCCCTGTCAATGTATGCCCGGGTTCAGCGAGGAGCGTATAGCGAAAGAGATTGAGCAGAACAGGAAAGATAAAACTCCACCCGGGTCCCGCGCGGTGGCCGCGCGTTGGCGCGCGGGGAGCGCGCGGCAACCCCTGTTCGAAAAAAAATAGGGCTCGCGCTCCGCGCGAGCCACTTCCCCCATTTCTCATCCGAGAACACACCCCCCAATTCTCTCTAAATCCGGCGAGTTACCTTCTTGTTTGCTCGATTTCGACTTCAATTCCACTCATCTAGGTACGAGTCTACTAAACCCACTTACTAATTTCAACTTTTATGTTTTGGATGACTTGATTTGTGTAGAGATTTAGGAAATTAGGGTTTGTGTACAAAAATTGGGGGTTTGTGATTTTTAGGCTTGATTTGTGCAATTTAGCAAGTGTATGTGGCAATTGTTGTTACCCTTATTGCCTTGCCTACGTTTATGTTATAATGTGTTTATGTTTCTGGCAAATTCTTGTTGAATTCGAATCCTTAGAAAGGCTATAAAGTTATTGATGCTTGGTTGCTGTTGGGGTGTGATTATTGGTTCGTTCCCTCGTTGTTTAGTGCTGTAGGATTTGCCGTATTGTTATTAGAATGATTGTTTCGTTCTGTGGGCGATTTCCGTGTGTTGTTAGTAACTTAGGTTTTGGTTTATTGTGCACATAACGTGTTCGACGAAATGCCACATAGGGTTTAGGCACTAGTTTTAGCATATTCTTTGTCTAGGTCACCTCCTGGTTGGTCTTAGTAAACGGTAGGATTTGTCGTTCTTACGGTACATTCACGTTGGGATTATATATTAATGCCCTATTCGTATTTTCGCTTGACTTCTGTGTGGGACTTAGCCTTATAATTGGTGTTTGGTAACTTGCAGGATGTTGCTCTTTTTGTGGGTCGTTTTGGCGTCTCTCATGTGTCCTCCGAGGACTAGGAGACGGGTTGCTGATGAGGCTGGCCCCAGTCATGCTGCTCCGGCAATGCCGGATTTCGACGAGAGCGAGTCTGAGGAGGATGAGGCGCAGAGGGGCCCGCGTCTCAGGGGCCTCCCGGACGAGGTGCGTCCTCACCGGCTTGACAGGTTCCGGTTTAGGACGAGGGCTGCCCAGGATTTTTATTTCGACGAGCTTCGTCGAAACAGGGCTTACGTCCCTGAGAGAGGCATATATCCTCTTCATATGGGCGATGACAGGGTCAGTGCGGTCTTGGAGTATTTACAGTGGACTGGTCTGGCACGTCACCCCGAGGGCGTCGCCTCCGGTTATTTGGCTATGGAGGTTATTGCCAACATCGGCGGTCTCGGGGAGGGTGACGATCTATCCCGGGTATGGGTCCGTGGTCGCTATCTCGACTTCAGTGCTCGGGCGATCAACGTCTATTTTGGCTTGCCCGACGATGGTGTGTTCCGGCCCCAGCCTGAGGGGCGCGTTCTTGCTCCTGCGTGGAACACCTTATGCACCCTAGTGCCTCCTTCGTTCGAGCACAGTCATGAGCTTCGTTTGACGTCGGTGGACTCCCCTTGGCGAGAGCTCGCTCAGCTATGGTTCGGGCGTGTCCGGCCGATGTCCCGGAGCCACATTGTCTTGGATCACGTCTACGAGACCATTTGCTTCATCGCGCGGGACGGTAGGGTGAATGTAGGGGCTTGCATCGAGGACAACTTGCGGGGTATGCGCAGAGGACGAGGGAGTAGGGTGATTACCCATGTTCACCTCATCTGTGGGTTGTGCGCGGCACAGGGGATTCGCACTACACCGGAGACAGATCCGTACGACCTAGCACCTGGCCGTTGCTACCGTATTCCGTCTTATGCTGAGCGGCGTAGCGCCCTACGTCGTGGGGCTCCCCGTGCTGTACTTCGCCCGCAGCCTGATGACGGCGGCCTGATCCTCGTTGTACCACCGGAGCAGCCACCCCCTCCTCCAGTGGTTCCACCTCCTGCTGGGGCACCTCCTGCCGTGGCACCTCAGGGGCAGGAGATGATTCAGATGCTGCAGATGATGCAGGAGATGCGGGTCGGTATGGACGCCGGGTTTGCAGCTGGGCAGGCTCGTTATGACGCCCTCGACGCTAGGTTGGACCTCTATCAGACCCGCATGGACTCGTTTGCTACGAGGCAGGCTCAGCAGCAGGCCACCATGTCCGACATGTACGCCTATGTGCGGCAGATGGACGACTTCATGCGCCGACAGTTCCCGCCTCCCGATCAGTGATGTCTCCCTTTGGTTTTGTGTTTTCGTTTAGGTTTTGCGTTTAGACGTACTTTGTTTAGGCTCCTCCTTATGAGGACGTTGATGTTGCCTGGTGTTTGTGATTTATATTTTCGTTATATTGTCGCTTGGTTAGGTGTTTGACATGTGTTGGTTGTGTGCTGCTGTTTTAGAACCATGGTTTAATTGTTCTGTCTATTTTATGGTTTGAGATGTTCTGGATTTACTATTACCTTCCTATAGTGTCTGCATGTGTGTGGATTGCCCAATAATACCTACGCCGTTGCTTGACTAAATCGCTTGGTTAAATTAGCGTGATAAGATACACGGGATTAGAGTTTATATGTGGAGTGTATATTGTTGCTCTTAAGGGAAATTTTTTTTTTTTTTTTTTTTTTTTGAGCGAAGATTAGTCTTTTAAATGGGTATCAATTTATCAGGGTTTTCTTGTAAAGGTTGTTGGAATTTATTTATTTATATGTACGTATTTTATTATCTTTATTATTATTATTTCCATTGTTATTATTTTTATATTTTTATTTTCATTTATTATTATTATTATTATTATTATTATTATTATATATTTTTTTTTTATTTTATCTGTTCGTTTTTTTTTTTTTTTTTTTTTTTTTTTAGTTGTAGGTTTCCCTCCTTGATTATGGTAGCTAAAGAACTAAATAAAATGCATGGAATAAATTTAAATAGGCTTGTATTTTATTACTCAAGAATTTTGGTTTACAAGCATTCGAAATAGAAATAGGTGCGCTGCTAATAGTACGGAAGGGAAAGTATACTAATAATGCGTAGCTGGATCACTAGATCTAAAACGAGTGGGCAGGCTCGGCCTTGATGGGATCGTCTTCATCGCTCGACACATCGATGGGTATGGCGACATTGGGAGCAGGCCCCGGGTTCTGAAGGACCGCTCCGTCCACGTCCTGGGCCAGGTTAGTCAGTTCCCAGCCTATGGTCTCTATCTGCTCCTCCAAATCATCTCCCTTGTCTTGGAGCTGGGCCACTTGGGCTTGGAGGTGTGTGACTTGCTCCTGCAGCTGGGTTATGTGGTGATGGTCTGTTTCCCTAAGGTGACCCAAATGGGCCAGGTTACCCTCCAACTGTCCTACCCGCGTTTTGAAGTAATTGATGTGCTGTTGGCCCTCAAGGTATGCGTTCATTAATTTCACCATCAAATTGACCATGTTCGCGTTGGGCTCGGCCATCTAATGTCAACAAGGGAGGTTAGAGTTAGATGGTTTTCAGGCAAAGTCAAGATATGCATAAATTTAAATCTATATGCAACATGCAAGTGCAAGTCCCTTCCCCATAAAATTTAGTTTAAAATAAATTGCTAAAGATTGGGCCTCTATAGTGGGCCAAAATTTAATATTTCTTGGGCTAAGATTTGGGCTATGTAAAAAGGATTATAGATTTTTGGGCTAAAAATAGTACTAGTAGTCAAATAAATGATTTTAAAAGAAATAACACTTGGGCTTAAAAATATTGGTTTAAAATAATAGTAGTAGCTTTAAAATTTTTCCGGGCTCTGATACCAACTTGTAACACCCCGGATTTGATAACCCAGGCCGGGATGTCACCGCCGCATCCCCCTAGCAAGACACGGCTTCCCGAGCTTGCTAAGGAAACGCAAGGCTTGTGGGTATGTAAAAGATTTAAAACATTTCAAGATATAGTCCGGAAATTTATAATACTTAGTACGATAGTAGAAATTATCACGTGCGGAAAATAAATAAAGTAAGTGCAGCGGAAAGTAAAATCACGGCCGACATGGCCAAATCCTCGGGTTTAACAGACCCGGTAAAAACAGTACGATGCAGAAATTTAAAATGTTCATAAATAATTCCCCCAAGTGCATGCGTATGCGTCACTCGACATACTCTGTAAAAGAAAAATGACAACGGTTGTCAGTATAAAAATATACTGAGTAAGTTAATCCCTAACTAACAAATAAAAGGGGTTACAAGTGTTTAAAACTAAAGATTTCGCTTATCGTACGAGAATTTAAAAATACATGATTCATTAGCAGCGGGAAAATCATGATTAAAGAACTAAATTTTTAAAAGCGTAATCTAAAGCATAATTTAAGATGCATAAAATTTAAATACGTAATTAAAGACAGGATAAATATGATTTAAGCATAATGAAACACTCACACGAGTCTTTTACTTTTCATCCCGTAAACTAAGAAGAGGACACCATACCGGGAGATCACTAACGAGGCAATCTCAACATAGGACCACTAACGAGGCAGTCCAAACAATGGGAGACCACTAACGAGGCAGTCTCAAAGATAGTAGGACCACTAACGAGGCGATCCAAAAAGATAGTAGGACCACTAACGAGGCGATCCACAAATACAGCGCGCGAGATCACTAACGAGGCAATCTCAGATAGTAAGGAGACCACTAACGAGGCAGTCTCAAAGATAATGATAGTATGAAGATCGGCTCAGCCTAGTGAACGGGATTTTTCGAAAGTTCGTATTTCAAAGTTATCAAAGGATCGATATCGCGTTTTCATAGTTCGAGTTTTCTCATGTTCGAAAAATCCTATTCGAGGCAGTCACGCCTTTCTTAATTAAAAATTCGTTTTTCCTCCAAAAATTCTGAAACTTGGCCAGAAATTCAAAAACACACACACGAACAACTTTCATGTTTTAAGTTTTTGGAAATAAGGTTCCGAAGTGAGTTGAAATTTGAGTTTATTGCAAAGAATAATTTACGTCTTAAAAACTATTGTCGTCACAGGTTCGTGTAACGCCGATTAAAAATTCATTTCAAAACCAATCGATGTGAAATTTTTACAGTAACTACACGACACATTAAGGAACAACTTTCATGTTTTAAGTTTTTGGAAATAATGAATTCTTGGTACTCAAAAATCGTGTGCAACTCACTGCATACTCATGGCCCTTAAAACGAGTTCAAAACAGTTCTAAAAACTTGGCCGTTTGACATATCAAATGAACACCAAAATTCGTGAAATTTTGTAGGCATAATCTAGACACAATTATCTACAACTTTTGTTTAGAAATGCAAAGTTAAATCATTCGAAAAATGGGTGAAAAACGTGCATCAAGTTGAATGAAGGAATCTGTCACAGATTTGAATCGTTCGGTTTGATACAGAAAGTTCATGGCAAAAATTGGGATAGCAAAACTTAATGTCAATGGCTGAAATTTGGATACAAGATAGATAAAGGTGTTAGGAACAACTTTTATGTTGAAAAGTTTTCGGTTTGAATTCCCGAAGGTCGAGTTTTTGGCGAGTCTTTAAAATTGGACGAAAATAGGGTTTTTGAAAACCGATTTTGTTTACAAGCCTATATCTCGAGATTTAAACAACAAACAACCACGAAAATTTGTGAGTAAGGTTTTAACTTACTTAGAATGATGATAGGGTCGCTGGATTGGGTTTCTGGACGTCCTAGGGTCACGACGAACGGCCAACTTCTCCGATCGCTTTTTGTTCGTTTTCCGACGGGAAATCGTAGCAAGGAAAAAGGGTTAGAATATGAGTTTCTGAGATCTATGGACGAATTGAAACGTTGCACAATGGCTTACCAAGAGTCTAGAGGGCAGGGGCTTGTCCCGGTCGTCCCGTCGTCGCCGGAATACTTGCCGGAAAGTGGTGTCGAAAGAGTTTCGAACTTGGAGAGGGAATTGAGGGTGGAGGCTGAATGTTTACTGAAAACCTAGGGTTTGGGGCGCCCCTAGGGTATTCTTAAGCCTTCCCCAAGGCTGAGATTCGATTGCCATGGTTAGGGGTGTGGTTTTTGGCAAGAAAATCGCCATGGAAGGAAAGTTTACACTTTCAGCACCTCTGGCGCGCTGGTGGCGCGCACCTAAGCTTTTGTCCGCGCGGAGCACGCGTGCCAGGCCTGGCGTCGCGACGCCCTTGGCCGCGCGGTGGCCGCGCGGCGGCGCGCGGACAGCGCGGGCCGGCCGGACCGGCCGGTTCGGCTCCGCGTGTTCCGTCGGGTCTTCCCTCGCTTTCCCCTATCGGTTTTCTACGTGTTAGCTCGACTCCCTGGGGCGTCTTCGTTGCGGAATCTTCTCCTTAATCTTGTTACGAGTCCGGCTTATCGCTCGCAACATTTCCGGGTCCTACTTAGCCTAGTCTAAATTGGTTTCAACATCCCCTATCGTCCTTGTGGTCTAATTCGTGATGTATTTTGTGATTTATTTCGTGACTGAACTTAGAAATTAGTTCTAAGCTGCCTACGTACCCTGTGAAGGGATCAAGTCATGACGTAGTTCAAAACAATTTGGATTTGTTCTTCCTCGGGTGTTACAAAATCGGTCTGGAACCTATGTCAAAAACGTGATCATGATCGGACCTAAGTTATGTCAAGAATTTCAAGATCTAGTTTCAAGCAGTTCGGTTTCGGTTGGTTTTCACATAACCAATCGTCTCTAAAAATTCTGAAAATTTTACAGTAGATAGATCTAAGCCTTAGAAACGTTTTTTGTGTTTTAAGTTTTTCCGTTCGAAGTCGATTTAAGGTTCGGAAAAATTTGACAAAACTGTTGCGCCGGTAAAATATACATTGGCAGATTTACGATCTCTTGTTAAATCTTTTAGTTTCAAACGTTTTAATTCCTTCCAAAACCATGTAAGGTTAACTTACAGATTAATCGTCGTCCGGGGTCGTCTATTTCGAAGATGTGGCTTCCAGTCCACCGCTTCTCCTCTCCATTCGTCGGGTTCTACGTTCTAGATCCAATTCGAGGTGTAGAAAGGAAAGAGACGGGGTTAGAATCCGTTTTCGGATTGAAACTAAGAAGAATATGATGGACTAGAACTTACCACACATCGGAGATCCTTTGATTTTCGTCCAAAAGCTGCTGCCTTGGTTTTTTATGCCTTCGTAGACTCCGGGATTACGACTTTGTGTATAGAGAGTATTGTAGGGTTTTGAAAAGGGTTTAGGGTCGGTCAAGAGAGTTATTTATAGAGGTTAGGACCTAGGAGGACGTCCAAGTCCGCCTCTAAGAGTCTGGAGCCGATAGATGTTCAACCGAATGTCGAAAAATCCGCGTTCGGGCGAGAGATTCATGCAACAGGCGAATCTGTCGAGTGGCGCGGTCGTGGCGCGCTCTCCCTTCTTCGACCGTGCGGCCACCGCGCCGGCTTCGCCAGGACTTCGGTCCGGGCGGGTCGTGCGATCCGTCGTGCTTTCCCTCCTCTCTTTCGGACTTCTATCCCTCTATGCTCCCGTTTTATGATCTTCGGGGTCTCTTCGGGTTTCTACTTTCTCTCTAAATTTTTACTCGGGTCTAATTGGATGTTTGGACTCGAATTCTCGAGTTCATTGGTGTCGTGTTCCGGTGTATAATTTATTTACCTTTAGTCCATCCTTTTTATTTAAGTAAATTCCTTTAATTCCCTTTTTAAGTAAAATTTCATTTCTCATTTCCTTATCTTTATTTATTTATTTGTTTGCTGGATTTATTTATTTATGGTATTTATTTTATTTATTGTTTTATTTTATGTTGGAAAATTCTCGGGTATTACAAAAAACAAGAGAGGTGTAAGAGAAAGGATTTCACCAAAGATGTGAATTTTTCGTCGGACGGATTGAAGGATCGGCCTTCTTCTTCCTCCTTCTCTCTCTGTTTTCTTTCTCTGGTTCTTGCGAAACTAGCTGCTGCCTTCTCTCAATTATTGTCTCACTACCTTTTTCTCTCTGTCCGTAGCAATATGTTTTAATTTGTTTTTGGAGTCTTCTGCCCACCTCACTTATTGTGTGCAGGTAAGTCTTTTCTTTTTTTTTTATGTATTGTTTTTCTTGGTCAAGCCCATTAAATGGACTGACCCTACAATTCTCCCCCGTCAGTTCATTTTTCTGGGTGCTACCAAGCCCGCTCCTCGCCTACAAGCTTCAAACTTCTCTTTCGGTAAAGACTTGGTGAACATATCTGCTGAATTCTCACTTGTGTGGATCTTCTCCAAACTCAACTGTTTGTCCTCAAGCACATCACGAATCCAATGATACCTGTAATCAATATGCTTGGATCTCGAATGGAAACTCGAATTCTTAGATAGATGGATTGCACTCTGACTATCACTGTAAACAATCCACTTCTCTTGTTCAATGCCAAGCTCTTCCAACAGTTTCTTCATCCACAAAGCTTCTTTGCAAGCTTCTGTGATGGCAATGTATTCAGCTTCAGTACTAGACAAAGCAACACACTTTTGCAATCTTGATTGCCAAGAAACGGCTCCCCCTGCAAAAGTCATCAAGAACCCCGACGTGGACTTCCTGGAATCGACATCACCTGCCATATCTGAATCTGTATATCCAACCAAAATAGGCTCATTAGTACCAAAGCATAAACATACACTGGAAGTACCTCTCAAGTATCTGAGAATCCATTTCACTGCAGCCCAATGTTCTTTTCCTGGATTAGAGAGAAACCGGCTCACTACTCCAACTGCATGAGCTACATCTGGTCTTGTGCAGACCATAGCATACATCAAGCTACCAACTGCTGATGCATAAGGAACTTTGCTCATCTCTTCTTTTTCTTTCTCATTTGCAGGACACTGTTTAACTGAAAGTTTGAAGTGACCTGCAAGTGGAGAAGACACTGCCTTTGCCTTGCTCATGTTGAACCTCTCAAGCACAGTCTCAACATAGCGTTCCTGAGATAGCCAAAGTTTACCCTTCTTCCTGTCGCGGGTTATTTTCATGCCAAGTATCTGTTTAGCAGAGCCTAAGTCTTTCATTGCAAAAGACTTATCCAATTCTCTCTTTAACTTCTCAATCTTGCTAGCATCATGGCCAACAATCAACATGTCATCTACATATAGCAGTAGGATAATGTAGTCATCATCAGAATACCTCTTCACAAACACACAATGATCAGATAGTGTTCTGGTATACCCTTGACCCATCATAAATGAATCGAACTTTATGTACCATTGCCTCGGAGCTTGTTTTAATCCATACAAGCTCTTCTTAAGCTTACAAACCATGTTCTTTTTGCCTTTGACTTCAAAACCTTGAGGTTGTTTCATGTAGATTTCATCCTCTAGATCACCATGAAGGAATGCAGTTTTCACATCAAGTTGTTCAATTTCCAAATTTAGACGGGCGGCCAGACCAAGAAGAACTCTGATGGAGCTCATCTTCACAACTGGAGAAAATATTTCTTCAAAGTCAACACCTTTCTTCTGACCAAATCCTTTCACAACCAACCTTGCTTTGTACCTTGGTTGTGAGCTATTTTCTGAAGTCTTCAACCTGTAAACCCATCTGTTCTTGAGTGCTTTCTTACCCTCTGGTAGTTTTACCAACTCATAAGTCTGATTATCTTTTAAAGATTTCATCTCATCTTGCATAGATTTCAACCACTCATTCTTGGCTTCATGACCAATGGCTTCTTCATAGCTTTCAGGTTCATTTCCATCTGTAAGCATCACATACTCATTCGTGTTATATCTCTTTGATGGTTGGCGCTCTCTGGTGGATCTCCTCAAAACTGGCTCAACTGGCACTGGTAGTTGTGGTACTTCTCTAACTGGATCAACATCATCAGTTGTAGGCTCCTCAGTAATATCATCACCAACCTCTTGTTGCATGTCTCCCCCGTGATCATGACCTACTAAGGGAGAAGGAACTGGATCCAATCTGACTGGAATCTCTGCAAAGGAACTGGGACTCTTATCTTTGCTGACATCATCCCCAAACTGATCTTCAAGAAACACAACATCTCTGCTTCTCACAATTTTCTTGTTCACTGGATCCCATAACCTGTAACCAAGTTCTTCATGACCATAACCCAAGAAGATGCATTCTTTGGCCTTATTATCAAGCTTCGACCTCTAATCTTTCGGAACATGAACAAATGCTCTGCAGCCAAACACTCTCAAGTAGTCATAGGAAACATCTTTCCCACTCCAAACTCTGTTGGGAACATCACCATCAAGAGCAGTGCTTGGAGAAAGATTAATCAAATCAACTGCAGTCCGCATAGCCTCCCCCCAAACGTTTTTGGGAAGCTTTGCATTCGAAAGCATACACCTGATCCTTTCCTCAATTGTCATGTTCATCCTTTCAGCAACACCATTCAGCTGTGGTGTCTTCGCTGGAGTCTTCTCAAGCCTGATACCATACATTCTACAATAACTCTCAAACGGCCCTCTGTATTCACCACCATTATCTGCTCTGAGTGCCTTCAGCTTCTTTCCTGTTTCCCTTTCAACCCTGACATGAAACTCCTTGAAGACATCAAAAACCTGATCCTTGGTTTTCAAAGCAGTGGCCCACACTTTCCTTGAGTGGTCATCAATAAATGTAACAAAGTAAACAGCACCTCCAAGAGATTTATCTCGCATAAAACAAACATCAGTATGAATCAAATCAAGTACACCAGACTTTCTATGTGGAGGATAAGTATGGAATGAAACTCTATGTGCTTTACCAGCAATACAATCAAGACAAGTTTTCAGAGATGTACCTTGCAAATTGGGTAAAAATTGCTTTCTTGAGAGAGTCTGCAAGCTCTTCTCACTCACATGGCCAAGTCTCTTGTGCCAAAGGTCAATGCTGACACCTTTCTGAACAACATTTGTCTGTCCCTTGCATAATTTTGCCTGCATGACATAGAGTGTGCTCACTTTATTTCCCTTTGCAACTATCAAAGACCCTTTGGTGAGCTTCCATTTACTTTCACCTAAGTAGTTGCAGAAACCATCATCATCTAACTTTCCAGCTGAGATCAAATTGAGACGAATATCTGGAACATGTCTCACATCCTTGAGTATTAATTTGGTACCGAGATTTGTCTCCAAACAAATCTCTCCAATGCCCACAATCTTTGAAACACCATTGTTTCCCATCTTGTCATTACCAAAATCACCAGATGAGTACGAACTGAAGAAGTCACCATGAGATGTAACATGGAACGATGCGCCAGAATCAATCACCCAATCAGTGTCCTGACACACAAGACTAACACAACTGTCATCTAAGACAGTAACTGCATCACTGTTGTGGTTAACTGCATTAGTCTCTTTTTCTTCTTTCTTGCCTTCTGCAATTTCCCTTTTTAAGATCCTGCACTCTTTCTTCATGTGACCCGGCTTGTCGCAGTGATAACATCTAATCTCTTTTCTGTTCTTAGACCTTCCTCTTGGTGTATAATGTTTATCACGTCCTTGTGGATTTCTGCTCTTACTTCTTCCCTGTCTCACTGGCTTCTGAGAAACTAGAACATATGAAGAAGATTCACCTTTTTCTTTTCTTCTTGCATCTTCATTGAGTAAACTGTCTTTAACCATCTCCATGGTTAGTGTTCCACCTGGTGCTGAAGTGCTCAATGAGACCACTAGTGTTTCCCAACTATCCGGTAAAGACCCCAGAAGTAGCAGTGCCTGTAACTCATCCTCAAGATTTAATTTCATCCCAGCCAATTGATTTACCAATCCCACAAAATCACTGGTATGCTCTGTCATACTTTTTCCATCCCTGAACTTTAAGTTCACAAGTCTTCTAATGAGCAATGCCTTGTTCCTGAAACTATTTTCTCATAAAGTGCCTCTAGCTTTTTCCACAATAAATCTGCTTTGGTTTCCTCTGCAATGTGATGGAATATATTGGGATCTACCCATTGTCTGATTGTGGCAGAAGCTTTCATATGCAACACTCCCCAAGCATCATCACTAACATCATTTGGCTTTTCTTTGCCCAACACCGGCTTAAATAAATCTTTGCAATAAAGCAGGTCAAGCATCTTTCTTTTCCAAATAGCATAATTCCCTGAATTTAATTTGATCATTCCAAAGGAATTTTGCTCATCCATTTCAACACATAGATATACTATCAAAACTTCCACAGCCCAACTTTCGCTCTGATACCAGTTTGTTGGGAAAAATAGCGGAATAGTGCGGAACATGTGGGATCACCAGAAAATACCAAAACAGTACAAATATCCAAAACAGTATATCCCCTGTGTGCCAAATGAGTTTCCAACAGATGCAATCAAGCCAATTCAACAATAAACCAACCAAAGCAATATCAAAGCAGTAAATCGACACCGAGATTTATACGTGGAAAACCCTTCAAAATGAAGGTAAAAACCACGGGCCAGTCGCCACCATCTCAAAATCTCCACTATATCAAATAATGGGTACGCCAATGTTTTCTCTCTAGCATATGCCTAGAGGTTCACCAACAATCATCAAGATTTTCACTAATCTTGGCTAATCAAGGACAACAACAGTCGGTAGAGGATTCCCAAAAATATATGTACTTCTAGAACAAAATTATAGGCTAACAACAAGAGAGGTGTAAGAGAAAGGATTTCACAAAAGATGTGAATTTTTCGTCGGACGGATTGAAGGATCGGCCTTCTTCTTCCTCCTTCTCTTTCTCTGTTTTCTTTCTCTGGTTCTTGCGAAACTAGCTGCTGCCTTCTCTCAATTATTGTCTCACTACCTTTTTCTCTCTGTCCGTAGCAATATGTTTTAATTTGTTTTTGGAGTCTTCTGCCCACCTCACTTATTGTGTGCAGGTAAGTCTTTTTTTTTTTTATGTATTGTTTTTCTTGGTCAAGCCCATTAAATGGACTGACCCTACAATTAATTCCAAAAGAACCTGATATAAAATTATCGAGTTTGTTGTCTTTTGATGAGATGAGCAAGTTTCCAGGATCGAATTGAAATTATTTTGCCGAAGGGTTGCGAATATGACAGAATTATAGCATGGGAACCATTCATCTTGCTTGTCAAATTTGACGATCACTTTTTAAATTCATCAAGAATAAATACGCAGAAAATTTGTGAATTTTCAGTGGGATGATAGAACATGTGGGGGCATGAATACATGGACTTATTCTTCAGTGTGAATCAGCATTAGCCCGTAATGGCATTACTGTTCTTCAGGTAATGATGATTATTCAATCATTACACATGAAAACGAGCTAAGCTTTATGTCGTAATACTAGGGGTATCCAAAACAGAACAGATCATTATCACTTTTATTCGGAAATGTAGTTCATAGCAATGGCAGAAGCCAGCCAGGTATGACGACTACAGGCATAGCCCTGGCTTCATCAAAGAATACATATTTCCTGGGGGAAGCTTGCCTTCTTTAAATCTTGTTATATCCTCCATGGCTTCTGGATCGAATGTAACACCCCGAAATTCATCTTCATAAGGTTTCAGAATGTTACCGCCACACTTGTCAATCAGGCTCGCCCTTTGGCTAACTTAATTGACAAGTGCTACGGCTAAATATCTTCACATATAAATTTTTGTAATATGGACTTTAAAAATAATTGCCAATTTTATAAAATATAGTCATAAGAAAATTTAAAGTACTTAATACCAGAGTCATTGTTCTTTCTCACGCGGAAGCATAAACTAAAGGCAATATATAAGACATTAATAATTAAAAGTACGTGGTTCCTTAAAGCAACAATCTTTTTGATGAAAGGTAATCTCATCCCCAAATGCTCATGTCATGAGATGCAGTTCACATGTCAGCTCCAATATCTGTAAAAAGATAACACAACAACTTTTTATCAGTACAATGGTACTGAGTAAGTCAACCCGCTCCACTTTAAGAAGTGGATTTTAAAATAATGGTTGACACTCATTTAAAAAAAAAATAATTTTCACTTTTTCTTTTAAAAAGGATCACACACATTACCTTTAACAAAATAAATAACTTTCATTCTTACCATTGTAGCAACTATGCACAAGAGGACACCATTTTCCATATATCATATCGATCATAATTTATGATCAGCATGCAGCGGACTTATATACAGACACACTCCGGAGCCTCGGGTAACCCATCACGGATACACCCAAGAGTATAGACTCATACATGCAACAACGCCGTTTTGGCACAATTTATCAATAATGCCGTCTTGGCATATTTAGAAGGGGAGGCCCCGCAAGACACATCCCTAGTGCATTAGCCCTCTATCAAGTATGGCATCTTACTCAAGTTAATAGTGCACAATGGATTTAAAAGAGTTTTTTTCACAAATCTCCACATAATATCCTCTTTAAAAGAGTTTTCAACAATCTCAAGGGAGTAACCTCATAACAAGGGCATTCAATAATGCCAAATATCATTTCAACATTTAACTCCCATATCAATATCTCATAAATATAAAAATATCATTTCATGGATCTCAAAATCCAACAATTTTTCATTTGGACAAAAAATCAAGTCCAACGTCACAGTTTACGCCAAGTCAGTTTAAAAATTCATATGAAAGGCGATTGCTATGAAATTTAAACTGTAGATACTCAACACATAATTGAACAAGTTTTATGTTTTACACTTTTAAAAATAAGGTATGGAAATAGTTTAAAAATAGAGTTCTTTACAGAACATGTATTCTGCCAAAAATTCAATAGTGACTCTATAATTTTCAACAGGTTTTAAAAATAGTAATTCGTGACCAAAAATTCTAAAATTTTACCACAAGGTAGATAACACATACTCCCTCCGTCCCATATTTATCTTCTTACTTTCCGTTTTTGGACGTCCCACATTTATCTTCCTACCCCAAAAAGGGAATTTTTTTTTACTAAAATGTCCCTACATGTCCATATATTTACAGAAAAACCAATTCTTAATTTTACTAACAATTGCACTACAAGACAAAAAGAGACAAATTTACCCATCAAAAAGTACACATGAAAATAATAAAATACAACTTTCTTAAACTCCGTATCTACAGTGTCGAAGAAGATAAATATGGGACGGAGGGAGTAGATAAATATTTTTCATGAAGAAACCATTTGGCTTTGAGATACTTAAGACTTTAAAAAATGCGGATTTCAGAAAACACTATCATTTCTCAGATTTCAACAAAAAGAGATTTCGATCTTTCGATAAAGCGGATCTCATAACTTTTTGATACGAGTTCTAAAAATCATAAAATTTTCCAAAATTATACTCAACTCAATAAGGAACAAGTTTTATGAAGGAACCTTTGAGGGTTAATGAACCAAAATAGTTTAAAAAGATGGATCTTTGCGAAACGAAAAACGGACAGATTTTGGTATAATGAGGGAATTTTAATTTTGTACTCTTAAAACATGGATGGGGATCTCCAAACTTAAAGTAGAGAGTGTTAACTTACTGAATTGATGTATAAGAGCAAGGAGATTCAAAGATAATGGCCGTTATAACACAAGATTCGCACCATAAATTACGGGTTTCGCTGAAATTTGACAAATAGAGGGAAATCAATTTATAGTATAAAAATAAAAGATTTAGATCTCAAAGATATAAGTTTACAAGGAGGATATCTTACTAACCAAGTGTTGAGAAGAGTTAAAACTCTTAGAATGATGAAGGTTGTCAAGCCTACAAGACTCCACAATCCTTAAGATATGCTCACTATGTGGGAGAACTTTAAAGAATAAAATGGGTAGTGAATTTGGCTAATGAGATGGATGAGATTGGTGTGTTTGAATGCTAGAAACTCCCTCTATTTATAGGCTAAGATTTGAACAATTGAACATGACACATTGTGAGATTGATTACAACCTCACCAATCATCCAATTAAGTGTGTCTTGAGCAATAATAGTTAGAGTATTTGTATCCACTCATTTGGTCCTTATAGCCTAACAAAGAGGCTATTAATTTGGGAGGCTATTAGTTTTTTCCATCATGTTGTCTATTAACATAATGGTTTGCCTATTATGGAGGCTATTAATCTTGGTGGGTTCAAGGGATAATTGATCACCTTTCTTTGCTAGTCATTCATCCAAGACACTTGTTAACCATGTTGATTTTTCATCTATTTGTTTAAGAAGAAAATTTCTTGCAATTGCTTTTAACCTTATATTTGTGTAAGTAGTGTATCATGAAAATGATTGAAGTATTAGCTTGTCTAGAAAAATCATTATTCTTGCCATTATTTAGTGGCATGCATTTATACTCAATGAGTTGGATATGATAATATAATATTTATTTATTTCAAGTATTGTATTTATATTAATGTGTTTTCAAAAAGATAATATAATATACATGCATAGTTTTATTTTATTCATAGCAATACTCAAACCACAAAGTCTTCATGTCATCATCAAATAAAAATTATAATCTATGAATATATTTTCTTATATATAAAAGTTAATTCTCATAGATTCACATAAAAACTCATACTTTTATTTTTATAAAAATTTATTCCATAATGAATATCAAAATACTTAAAATATTCACATACTATCCTCATAATAATTTTCAAGACCAGTGTGTATATATATAAAAACTTATATATATAATTTAAACAATAGATTTAAAAAATATTCCATAAACTATATAATTCTATTACCCTTGATATTGAAATCATATTTCTTTTGGAAAAGACAAATTTACATATATAATTTTACAAGTGTTGTTTTGTAGAAAAAATCAATATACTAATTCTTTAAGCAAGTGTTTAAATATTTAATAAAAGTCTACTTAATGAATTAAAATTATTTTGGGTAATTTCTATGGTATTACATCGAAGACTTAGGTGAGTAAATTTTGTTGATATATCATACAGTACTTATTATGGTGTCCAGTAAACCATACTTGCTTGCTTCACGAGATTAATCAAACTCTACTTGATGTAGTGTGGCGCATCTGGAAGAGATAGGATGCCATTACTTGTACACACTTGGAAAGTGGCGTGAAAAATTCCTTCAAAACAAAAGGTAATAACAATCTTCTATACTACTATTAAGACTCCATGATCTAGAATAATAACGTGGCATAATGGGAATTTCAAATTTTATCCTTACTAAACAAATAGCATTTCATACACTTACCTCATTTCTAAATTCATTGGGGGTTTCTATAACTTGAATTTGTGTTTATCTATATATTTCATCAGAAGTTATACATCTTGGATGCTTCTTGTGTCTTATTCTTCAAATTCTTATATTACTGGTACAATTGATCTAGTTACACGATACTTTATGATCTTTTCACCATCTTATTACATATAGTCAAGTGTTTGGCACTCGGCTTTGACGAGAAGTTCGTAAGGACATGGGAGTATTATCTTGACTAATCTGCTGCAGGATTCAAACTCTGTGTTATTGGAGATTACCAGGTTATATATGCGTTGCCCTATCTGATCATTTTGTAGCATCTTTATAGACAATTGAATTCAAATTACATACCGCCAGTAGCAGAGCCACATGGATACTTGTGGGGTCATTCTGGGCCGGCTCTTTCACAATACATTTAATATTTTATCAATTAATAAATCATAAAATATTTTTAAAGTAGTAATTTTCTCATAAATTGTCGCTTTAAAAATTTAGACATGGATTCTTTGAAGTAAATTCATCATGAAATTCTCATAAATAACTTTACTGTTGTTCGTAGAAATTTGGAGAGGCGCAGAAACCTCTTTTGATTGATAAAGATAAAAAGATTACAGAGAATTACAAAATGAAACTTGCAGTAAATTAACGATGACTGTAAACGAAAGAAAAGTTGCAGAAAGAAAATACATAATGCAGAAACTAAAGAAAAATAAAAGCGTCTCTCTGTGGAGGATTGGATGTGTCCTCTCCGTATGTCGTCCTCTGCGTTTATAGATCCACCCTCCCAGCCAGACTGCAAACTGGCACTTGGAGCCACGATCTCAGCCTTCAACCGCCATCTTCAACCGTCCTCCTTGTTTCCATTGGCTGGACCTGACCAATGGGTTATTAAGTGGGCCGAAATCGGAATGGGCCAAGACTAATATTACTTTTGTGGGTCAACAGATTATCCCCCTCGCGCAATTTATCTGTTAGGGTTTCTTAAGACAAATTTGCGCGTTAAATACAAGCCTGGCCCATTTAGGACTTTATAAAAAGCCATCAGACCCCACAAATAACTTTTTTTTTTTTTTCGTTTTGCATGCTGGCCGCCACATGTGGAGTTCCTAGGACGTCGATTGCTTCGCTAGACACCATCAGAAGCTAACTTCGCTAATCAAATCTTCGAACGCCGTTCGAACCTACCTGGCCGCCATCTCGCATTCGCCAGCTGCCATCCAACGTCGCCCAGCCGCCACTTGACCTACCTCAGCCGCCATCCTTGGTGGCTCAGCCACCATCATCCTGTGTCTGGCCTCCATCTGAAGGATTCCGGCCGCCACCCTCATTGCTCGGACTCAGCCGCCACCTCAAAGGCTTCAGCCACCATCTGACACCCTTCAGCCGCCACCGAGGCAACCTCAGCCGCCATCCCTAGGAATCCAGGACGCCGCCATCAAGGTCCAGGCCACCACTTGGCATGCCCAAGCCGCCGTCCTAAGCCACCATCCCTATTGCCTTGACCGCCTCAGAGTTTTTCTTGAGCAGCCACCAATCACATTACTCCGGGCCGCCACTCTTCTTGCTCCTTGGATCATCATTGAACTTTTGTGGAATAGCCGCCATTTGACATCTTCCAGCCGCCACTAAGGAAGCCTCGGCCGTCGTCCTCAGGTGTCCAGCCGCCATCAGCTCCCTTAGCTGCCACTTGTGCATGCTATGGTGTCACGGGTTCGCATCTTGCTTCTTTTACTTTGTTCTGTGTGTTTGCTGATCCACATTCTTTCAAACACATTCAAGCTCGTTGCTTGATGATATAGGACGTGATGAAATCATCCACACCCGACACCACTTCGCAGCCTCAGGCTGCTACCGAGCAATCTTCAAACGCACCTCTTGCACCGAACAAGCCTCGATCCCTGTTGCAAGCCTCAGCCGCCACGGAGGGAATGCCAGCCGCCACTGAAGTAGTGCCAGCCGCCAACTCTCAGCTGTTAGCCGCCACTCAGCCTATCCTAGCCGCCACTCACTGGTCTGGCTTCACTGCCTCTTGAAGGTCTTAGAAGCCCTGGCGGCCTCTTGGATGCCTTAGAGGCCATGACATCCTCTTGGAGGCCAAGGCGGCCTCTTGAAGGCCTTATAGGCAATGATGGCCTCCAGAAGGCCTTGGGGGGCCATGACGACCTCTTGGAGGCCTTAGAAGCCATAGCGGCCTCTTGGATGCCTTAGAGGCCATGGCAGCCTCTCGGAGGCCAAGGTGGCCTCTTGAAGGCATTAGAGGTCATGGCGGCGTCTTAGAGGCCTTAGAGGTCATGATGGCCTCTTGGAAGCCAATGGCTTCTTGAAGGCCAAGGCGGCCTCTTAAAGGCCTTGGAGGCCATGACGGCCTCTTAGAGTCTGTCGAGAGTTTCTTGCTTGGGTTATTTCCACCCAGGATCATTGCAGAAGCCACTCCCATTGGTTCGTTTTCATCTTTACCGAACTTAAGTTCTTTGAGATGAGTTCCTTGTAGAGGTTGACGCTTCTCATCTTATTCCTCAAGGAACTTTTCCAAGCGGCCGCCTTCTCATGAAATAAAAATGTATATGAAATTCGGAGTAAATTGTTATACTTTTTTTTAAAAATAATTTATACTGTTAAAGAATATAAGAAGTAAAACCGTAAAAGACTTGGTATCGGTGTATATGTTTGATTTTAGGCGTATAATAATAATGAATTAAAAAATAATAAAAATTTAATTAAATTAAATGAAAATATTAACTACCAATTTTTTTCATTATCAATATGGAAAAGAAAAAATTGGAGAAAATATTATGGACTAAAATAATATTTAAAAAATTAATAGATAATCAAAACGTAATTATAATTAAAATTTATTTTATACAATTATGGATTAGTTCGTAAAACTAATCACAAAAAAATATTAAAATACATTACGTAATAAAATATACTCCCTCCGTCCCATATTTATCTTCTTCGACACTGTAGATACAGAGTTTAAGAAAGTTGTATTTTATTATTTTCATGTGTACTTTTTGAGGGGTAAATTTGTCTCTTTTTGTCTTGTAGTGCAATTGTTAGTAAAATTAAGGATTGGTTTTTCTGTAAATATATGGACATGTAGGGACATTTTAGTAAAAAAAAATTCCCTTTTTGGGGTAGGAAGATAAATGTGGGACGTCCAAAAACGGAAAGTAAGAAGATAAATATGGGACGGAGGGAGTAAGTCTTAAATGATGAAAGATAACAAAAAGTACTTATACATAAAAATTTTAAAAAACTTTAGGGATAATAGTCAAAATATACAACATATTAGGGAGTAAGACTAATATTTTTCTAAACCTTTAATAATGCAAATTCTACTCCATCAGTTCCGGTAATATCGTCCCAAAACTTTTGAGCACAGTATTTTAGGTATAATGAATTATTGTGATAAAGCGGAGTAATTAGTTGATGTTTATGGAGTAAGTTTTTTTTCTAAAAAGGAAAATGTGACAATTGTAGTGGGACGGACCAAAAAGGAAAGTGAGACAGAATTAGTGGGATGGAAGGAGTAATTTTTCTAATTTTAAATAGTTAAGGGGTATTTATTTTTCACTTACTCTCATCATTTTAGATATAAAATAAAACTATATATATTTAATTTTTTAACAGTGAAAATAATTTATTTTATTATTTCCACCTGTGTTTGAATTTACTTCATTCATCTTATTATCTCCTTTATTTTCTTTTTAAAATTTTGTTGCATTCTTTTCAATCACTATTTAAGGAAAAAACTTTGAATCTCATGTAATCCAAAAAAACACTATATTCTCATTTTATATCGTCATATTAGTTCAACACCGTAGCGGGCGAAAAAATCTAGTTAAAGATAAATTCAAAATGCACGATAGATTGTGCACGCATTTTATTCACGTTATTGAGTGCGGAAAGGGGTGTCACAGTGTTAATACCAAATTAAAACGACCATCGAAAATATATAGAACACAAATTAATTAACAACGTTGACATACATGTAGGCCCGTTTGAAATAAGCAGTCCAAACGCTAAAAGCTCATTCCCAACTCTAAGAAATTCATATCTGTTTGTTTTTCCGGAAATACAAGATTTGGAATCGCTGATTTTCTCCATAAACTGTGGTCTTGGGAACTCTAATTTCTGAAGCTAAACTCTAAACTCTAAACTCTATTTATTTACCAAACGAAGCCGTAGTAGTAGTAGCAGTAACATATTTATCCATTCCCGGAGGCAAACTACAGTTTGAATATAAAACGAAGGTATAATAGGATGCTAATTTTCAGGATGAAGTATAAAACCTTCGACTCAATAATAATTGGATATCGAAGCTTGAATCCAAAGTTCCATTGGCATATATAACAAGAAAACAAAAGGCTAGTTTAAAAGGAAACAAGCTGCAGTAAGAAAGACGGAGACTGAGGGTATAAAACTTGAATTTAAATGACCACTAGCTAGTTCGGGAGGATGGCGCGCTGCTTCCATTCAGAACAATAACTTTGCCATCAGAATCAACATCCACAATCACAGAATCACCTTCTTTGATTTCCCGTGCAACCATTTTCTTAGTCATGCTGTCCTCCAGGAGTCTCGTGATAACTCTTCTGAGTGGTCTGGCTCCATAGCTCGGGTCATATCCTTCCTCAACTACCCTATCTTTGAACCTCTCCGTCACATGAAGCTCAATTTTCATTTTTTTTCAGTCTCTCCAACACCTCCTTCAGCATGATATCAGCAATCTCTTTCAATTCCAGCTTGGTCAGCTGTCTGAATACAATTATTTCATCCAATCTGTTCAAAAATTCGAGCCTCAAGTACTGTTTGAGTTCTTGAGTCACCAAGCTCTTGATTTGGTTGTAGCTGCTGTCCTTGTCATCATCGTAATCCAGGTGAAAACCCATGCCACAGCCTCCCTTCTCAATCACACTGCTACCAACATTCGATGTCATGATAATAAACGTGTTCTTAAAGTCTACGGTCCTGCCTGTACTGTCGGTCAATCGTCCGTCTTCCAGAATTTGAAGCATCATATTGAAGACATCAGGATGGGCCTTCTCAATTTCATCGAAAAGCAAAACTGTGTAGGGACGGCGACGAACAGCCTCGGTCAGCTGCCCACCTTCAGCGTAACCAACGTAACCGGGGGGTGACCCAATCAACTTTGACACCGTGTGTCTCTCCATGAACTCACTCATGTCGAGCCGGATCATGGCCTTTTCAGATCCAAAGTAGCAGGCCGATACTGCTTTTGCAAGTTCGGTTTTCCCGACACCTGTTGGACCTAAAAAGATGAAACTAGCAATCGGCCTGTTGGGATTCTTGAACCCAGCACGGGCACGGAAGATTGCATCACAGATGGCTTTCACCGCTTCATCCTGCCCAATGACCCTCTTCTGAAGGGTCTCCTCCATTTTAAGGAGGTCATCACACTCATCAGTCGACACATTCTCCACTAGAATGCCCGTCCAATCATATAACCTGCGCTGAAGGTCAGCTAATGTGACAATAGTGTTGAATAATAAACTCTCCTAACTACACGTGCTCTAGCCGCCGTCCCCGACAACGCATGCTTTCGCCGTCGTCAAAAAGAGATGCGCACGTCGTCGTCAAAATAGCCGCTAAGTTTGATTGCAATTAGATTTCGGATTGTGTAATTGTCAACAATGTTGTATTTTATTTTATCATGTCTGTAAACCTTCCGGCTAAATAGCCTTGTAATGTTAGCGAAAAAATGTAGAACGAGTTTTAGAAATATAACATCTAAACTCAATTGTTCTCCCCAATTCAAAATTCCAACAGAATTGGTATCAGAGCCTGAGATCTAAACTCAGAGCAAAACAACTTGAGTATAAACACTCAAAATTAAAAAAAAAATTAATCTGCTCACCACTGTCTCCGACGCTGCTGCAGATCCATTCACCACCAGCTGCACCCACACCTCCGACGAGCTTGCACCACCGCCTGCAACCTCCGGCGAAGCATCTGCTCCTCCAGCAACCACCATCGTGTGCTGCCTTTCTCACAGCCCAGCAAGCATCTGTTCCGACCAGCGAGCGCTATCGACGACCCCCACCGTGAGCACCAGCACTGTAGCCGCCAGCAGTAACAACGCCAGAACCCTTTCCGAGCCGCTGCCCTGTGTCACGCTCTCTCACAAATCGACGCTGCCAGATCCTCGCACAGCCGCTCCTGAGTCTTCCTGTTGCTGCCATCGCTCCTGCTGTGCCGATCTGTTGCTGCGTCCCTTTCTAAAAGATAGTGCAGTGAAGTGGGAAATTGAAGGAGAGTGCGGTGGTGAATTTTAAAAATAAAAGGGGAGTTAGTGTATTAACACAAAAAGAGAGAGATAGTGTCAAATTTTAGTGGGGTGATTAAAAAAGGGAGATAGTGGGTGATTAAAAAAAAAAAGAAAAAAAAGAGAGTCGGTATAATTAAAAAAAGGGAGATAGTGGGTGATTAAAAAAAAAAAAAAAAAGAGAGTTGGTATAAAAAAGATTAGTGGGGAGATTCTTTTTTTAAAAAAAAAAAAGAGAGAGTGTGGATTAAAAAAGGTTGGTAGAGAAGAATTTGTCAAATTGAAGATTTTGGAGTCCAGTTGTGCAACAGAAAGGAGATATTGCTCAAAATGGCATCAACCAGTTCTCTTCAATCACAGGTGCCCAAATTAACAAAAGAAAATTATAAGATGTGGAGTATCCAAATGGAAGCCTTGCTCGGTTCCCTTGATGTCTGGGATATGGTGGAAACAGATTTTGCAGAGTTGACATCAACAAGAGAAGATGACGATCAATTAAAGGAGATAAAGAAAAAGGAGAAAAAAACTTGTTCACAATATATCAAGGCGTAGATGAACCTACATTTGAGTTGATTTCTACCGCAAAGACATCGAAGGATGCTTGGGAAATTTTAAAGAAAGCCCACGATGGAGTAGATAAAGTGAAGAAGATCCGGCTCCAATCCTTGAGAGCCCAATTTGAAACTCTACAACAAAGCAGATCAGAAGCCGTCTCAGATTACTTCTCCCGAGTAATCTCTGTTGTTCATCAAATGAGACAAAATGGCGAGGAGATCAAAGATGTTCGTGTTGTGGAGAAGATCTTGAGGTCCCTAGACCCAAAATTCAACTTTATCGTTGTTGCCATCGAAGAATAAAAAAATCTTGAGGCAATGACAATTGAAGAATTAATGGGCTCTTTACAAGCCCATGAGCATCGACTCTTCAAAAAGGGAGACGAACAATCCTTGGAGCAAGCACTGCAAACGAAATTTTCGTTTAAAAGAAATAATGCTGTGAGAGGAAGTCCACAACGTGGACGTTATCAAGCACAAAGAGGAAGAGATGGCCAAGTCAACAATCGCTATGATCAGAATCGAATCAATAATGGCGAAAATAATGGAGGAAATGAACGTGGCCAGAATACCTATCGAGGCCGAGGACAATTCCGAGCCCGCGGTCGCGGACATGGCAAAAACTTTGGAAGATTTGACAAATCAGAAGTTCAATGCCGAGTATGTAAGAAATTTGGTCATTTCGCTAATGAATGTCGGTACAATGCAAACAACAACAAAGATGAGAAGGCGAATCTCATTGATAAAGAAGAGAAGGATGGTCCAGTTGTATTAATGTCTTGCAAAGAACTAGAGCCACCTCAAACGGTCACATGGTACATGGATACAGGTGCATCAAACCATATGTGCGGAAGAAAAGAACTCTTTTCCAAACTTGATGAAAGACGAATGGGCAATATCACATTCGGTGACCTGTCGAAAAGGCCAATTGATGGTAAAGGAGATATTACCTTTGAGTTACATAATGGAAAACATCTATGCATTTCTGATGTTTATTATGTACCTGAAATTAGAAGTAATCTGCTGAGTGTTGGCCAATTGTTGGAAAAGGGATATGAAATCCAAATGAAAAATTTGGCTCTTAGTTTGCGAGATAAGAATAACAGGTTGATCACACATGTCAATATGACGACGAACAGAATGTTTCCCTTGAAGCTCACTATAAATGACTCAAAATGCTTGAAGTCAACCACTGTTGATAGCGGCAAATTATGGCATCTCCGGTATGGGCATCTTAATTTTGATGCATTGAAATTGTTGCAGAAAAAGAATATTGTGACAGGACTGCCGCAGATTGAATCCTCCAACAATGTTTGTGAGGTTTGTGTCATGGGAAAACAACATCGACACACCTTCAAGAAGTATGGCGCAAGAAGAGCTAGATCGCGACTTGAGCTAGTACATTCTGATGTTTGTAGACCAATTACTCCAGTTTCTATTGGTGGAAACGGGTATTTTCTTACCTTTACAGGTGACTACAGTGGAAAAACATGGATCTACATGATGAAAGAAAAAAGTGAAGTTTTCTCTAAATTCAAGGAATTTAAAAACCTTGTTGAGAAACAAAGTGGGTGCCAATTAAAGTGCCTACGGACAGATCGTGGTGGAGAATACACATCTCGAGAATTTGATCATTTTTGTAGAGAGCATGGGGTATCACACCAACTCACGATGCCATATACATCACAACAAAATGGTCTTTCAGAAAGAAAGAAATGAACAATTTTGAATATGGTTCGATGTATGCTGAAAGAGAAAAATATTCCCAAAGAATTTTGGGGTGATGCTGTAAATTGTTCTGTCTATCTGTTGAACAGGTTCCTAACAAGGAGTATTGGAGACATAACTCCCGAAGAAGCCTGCAGTGGGAAAAAGCCAAAAGTTGATCATCTGAGATTTTTTGGAAGCCTTTGTTTTGCAAAAGTTCCAGAAGAAAAGCGTACAAAGCTTGAAGATAAAAGCCAAAAATGCATTTTTCTTGGCTATGGTGAAAATTGCAGCGGGTACAAACTGTACAATCCTGTAACCCGCAAAGTGGTGATGTCAAGAGATGTTATCTTTAATGAGGATCAATCTTGGAGATGGAATGAAGATGAGCAGACCAAGCATGTTCCTTTTGATGATAAACAGGAAAAGCAAAAGGAACCGCAACAACAAATGGAGGACATGGTACCTGATCATGTTGAAGTTGAAAGCCAATCCTCTGATGATAGTCCTCTTGTGAGAAGAACAAGAAGAGTCCAGGACATATGTGACTCCAGTGAGCAAATTGATGATGAATTCAATAATTTCTGTCTATTTGCAGGTCTTGACTCATTGACATTTCAAGAAGCCTCTGAAACTTTTGACGAGCTTCATTAACACGAGTAATTTTCTGAAATTTCAGGTTTGAATTTATTAAATGAAAAGAGTTATGATGTAGGGAAGGGGTTTAAGGATATATGAAGATTTCCCTTTTTATTACTCATGTGGGGTGTTTTAGTCTCAAACGGCGCTGTGGTCCTTCCCGCCATGAAACTTTTGACAAATATCGCGGTGCAACCGGAATTGACATTCAGTCTGTCACCCTGAAAGTCCCTGGTATCTGCGCCATGACACTTCTCATAATTTCATGTCACGGAAGCACCTGCCATGAAGCTTTTGAACATCTTCCCACTGTATGAGTATTTTCCCAAAATGCTGTGTTTTTATTTACTCGTGTCAAGAAACTGTGCTCCCGAAAGCGCACGGAGTCAAAAATTGCAGTAATTTATAGAAAGTACCGGATCGTTCACTGGAGGATGTGCGATAGAAGCAGGGCCCACGTCGTTTACTAAGATTTTCTACTCGGTTACTCGATTCAAGTTTTGCAAGGGTTTCTAACAACTACTTGACATAATTTAAATCCAGATCATGAAAGCAGTAAAAATTATTCTACAAAGCATGGTAAACTAGATCGAAGAAAGCAATTAAATCTATACTACGAAAGCAATATAAAATTATGCTACACTATCTAGAAACCAAGTTTAATTGTGACAGAAGGGACAGGGAGGAAATAATAAAGATTGGACAAGATTCATATGAAACACAATTAAACTTCCATTTTAAATACACAGATCTTAGTTTGGGATAATCCTCCAGTTAGCTAACTCTCATGGTTTCTACGCCATGTTCCCTTTAACAGACAGGTACTTACGGTGAGAATTTACATGCTCTTAAGACCTCAATTTCTAAGATACCACAGACTCACAACTGCCCTCACATGGCCATGTTAAGGCGTATTATTCATCTGTGGTGGATAAGCAACACCTAACACATCATTAGTTGACATGCCAAGTACTCCTATCATTCCCCCATGTCACACCCAAAGTTTCAAATCAAGCCTCAAACCATTCCATAACTCTCAAACCTTTTAACAGATGGACAGCCCCTAATTCTTCCGAGTGACCTCTATGAAAGCATTTAAAGGAAAGCAGTAAAGAAAGCTGTAAAGAAAGCATTTAAATCTATCACTCGGAAGCGTTAAAAACGTCTCTTTCCGTTAGTATAAAAGAGCCCCTGGTCTTGGTGACCAGATGCAGATCAAGAACCCCCCGAAATATCAATAAGCCACAGGGCTTACAATATCTGGGTAGTTATGAGATACAAACTAAATGAAACAGATCCATAAATGAACTTATTCCGGATGTGCTCACTCAAGACTCAATTCTAGACTTTGGCAGAAGAAGATAGTAGTCGAAGGAATACTCGACCTTACCTTATAAATTCACCAAGGCCTATATGTTGTTCCTCTAGTATTATTTATCACATTTCATCTACACCCAAGTGGATATTGACTTATTGCGATATCTAATATTAGATTTCCAACACACAGCGATTTTGAGAAGCAAATAAATATTTGAAAATCATTCCCTTGACAGGTACTAAACTCTCAATTAAAACACAGATCCTTTCAGTCTAAGTGAGACCTAATCGCTGACTCTGCTTCTAGGCTCTCAAAATCAACCCCCAGTGGAAGATGAATTAGTCATAACTGTCGAATTTATCCCTTACTCAGATCCGGATTTTATAAAGGAATTTTTGTTGGAAGCTTGTTATGCAGCATCTGATTTAAATCAAGACTTCTGTGTCCAAGGGGAAGGATCCCCAAAATAGCAATAAGACCAGAACATCTACATAATAGTATCATGCATACAAGTATATGAAAAGGAAAATAAGGTACCCCAAAATATATGGTGGGGTTAGACAGAATGCGATACACAAAGGTGAATTAGCCTGAGATGAGAAGAAATCGGCTAAAAAGAGTGCCAGAGATAGTTGGGGTTTTCCGGACTGCAAACATCTGCTGTCCGGTTCCCAATTATCCCAGATGACTGATTTTAAACAAAAAGAATTCCAAACAACGGTGACCGCCGCCATTTAGTTTTCTTTTGTCTGTGAGTGGAAGAATAACCCACATATTTCTTGCTGTAATATGTCTTAACTGATGTTGGTCGACATCAATTAATACTATTGCATCTTGAATTCAGGTTGAGAAATTAAGATAAAGAAAATTAAAACTGTATCTGATTAGGAATTGGCTGAGTGACTAATCGAAACTCTTAGTGAAGAGAACGCTCGCCGGAGCTTCCACCAACCACTAACCAGATCATGCAAAATAACAGATAATAATTGACACACAGAAGACGGGTTAGTCGATATCCCTGTGAAGGGACCTTTCACCAACATTAATCTGTGCGTTTCTCATTATCCGTTCATACACACAATGAAGGAGAAAACATAAAAGTAAGAAAATATTTTTTGGTACTGTGTGGGTGTTAAGCACACAATAAGTAGACACTGGAGGGTTGAAATGTGTAATGGATAGAAATCAGATGGACTGGGCCGAGGCCCAATACACCCATGCAACTTACACAAATCATGAAAGAAAATGTTTTTGGAGTTTTTTTAAAATAGAAGGGATAGTTCAATTCGAATTATTGGGGTGATTCGAATTGAGAATGCATGAAGGATGAAGTAGTACTTTACCCAATTGATCATTGCCAGAAATTGGAACATCATCAAATTCAAATTATTGACCAATTCGAATTAATTCGAATTGGACAACTCGAATTGACGAAGTCCTTTTCTTGCTCAAATTGACTAAGGCATTTACCTCAAGGGGAAGGTGAGTTCGAATTGTCCAGCACTTCGAATTAATTCGAATTGGACAATTCGAATTGGTAAGAGATGGGAAATAAACTAAGGCATGAATGGGTGGCATGCAATACAATGTGGTTTTCCTTGCCAATTCGAATTGTTGAACCAATTCGAATTAATTCGAATTAGAGAATTCGAATTGGTTGAAAACCACATGAAGGAAATTTTTGGTTGTGCAATTCGAATTTCTTAGGCAATTCGAGATAATTCAAATTGCCTCAATTCGAATTACACATTTTCGAACAACAACAATTTATGTTCTCACAAGTATGGGTTAGGTGAACACTGTGCTGTTAATGATGGGTTTAGATTTACCAAATCCCTCATCTCACATCAATGTCACTTCACAGCCACCCTAGTGAGGTTTTCAAAAAATAAACAAATACATGTCCAGTGGGTATTGGCAAGATTCAAACCCTATTTCTACAAACAAAGGATCAAAGATCAAAGAACCTAAAACATCTAATTATCTAAGAACTACATGAATAAAGCTAAGAAAACCTATGTATCTAAGGCAGCATAAAAATAAAAACAAGGCAGGAAAAATAGACATAAAGGCAAATCCCAACAAACCTTAAAACATCTAAAACCTAAGAACACTTATTTGAAGCTCTAAGGCAGAAAATCAAGCTAACAACCCACCAAACATGCATTTATTAAGTTTGAATGTCAACTAGGACATAATAAATGTAACCTAGTTGAAACAAACAAACATGCTAAGCATTTATTTCTAAAGAAAGCATTAAAGAGTGCCAAAACACATGAATAACACCATTTTTGGAAATTTTTCTTGTATTGACACTTTGAAAGCAAAATAAGGAACCCCAAACCATCATTAACTTGAAGGTAGGGTTTATTCTAACTAGAAAGCTTGTAAAAATTCTGGAAATGGCTACTCTAAGGGTTACACAAACTGCTTCTACACTAAACTAAGATCAAAGCATGTAAAGATTACACTACTTGCAAGAAAAAAATAAACTAAACTAAACTAAACTACCTACCTAACCCTTAAGGGGTGTGGAACCTCCTGCTGTTCTTTTTGTCCCAAGCTGCTTTTTGGCAAAATTCTTGATCTGGATGTTTCTTGTGTTGAGGGAGGTTAGCTTTTATAGACAAACTTCGAAACCCTAGGCCCACCAATGTTGTGCTCATGCTCCACAGCTTCAATGAGTGAAGTTCGAATTATCTCAATCAATTCGAATTAATTCGAATTGTGAGACCTCTTCCTTGAGCTGGAATTGTGGCCTTCAGTTGTCAATTCGAATTGTTGTGAAGAATTCGAATTGGTCTTTTCTCGAATTGGATGAGGGTTTCTGCTTGGCCTCCTTGCATTTGTTGGCAATTCGAATTGTTTGTGCCAATTCGAATTAATTCGAATTGGACAATTCGAATTGCACTTCTTCTTGCCTTTGGTTTCTTTCTCTTCATTCCCTAATTCGAATTAATTCGAATTTGAACAATTCGAATTAGGCTTCTGCATCCCTTCCAACAATTAACCATTTCTTTGTTCTCTTCAGCAATTCGAATTGTGTGTGCCAATTCGAATTAATTTGAATTGCACAATTCGAATTGTGCTTCAACACTTGACCAAATTTCAGTTGTGGGATTTTTTTATCTTTTTCCCATCTTTTTGGATTTTTGTGGGCTCTATTATTCTTTTGCCCATCTTTTCATTCCTTTTTCTTTTCTTTTTCCTTTTTTCATGTTTTTGGATTTTTCTAACACAAATACAATTTAAAATTGCATATTTTGTGTCTTTTATTACCGGCTCAATGTTTTTACAAACTAGCATTAATCTGTTAAATTCAACTGCTTTCTTATTACAATAAGATGGAAACACGATCAAGATGTCCGTCTCAGACACGGAAATGGATTGGAAATTATGGACAA
Organism: Hygrophila difformis; assembly: GCA_030278955.1. Lineage (NCBI taxonomy): Eukaryota > Viridiplantae > Streptophyta > Magnoliopsida > Lamiales > Acanthaceae > Hygrophila > Hygrophila difformis. Next base: position 26,490,476 of record JAOANR010000015.1, on the reverse strand, counting down.
TTTTGGCCATTATCAACATCCTCACATTTAATACTGATCATCCCCGAGCAGTCAGAGTCAGTGCTCCTAGGAGCTTGGACTCTGCATATTCAATCCATTTGCGTGGCCTCAGAAATTTCATTCTTCTTATATTGGGATAAGACAAACAAAATTACAAGTATTAAACTCTCTTGGTTGCAGTGTTTAATGGAATGATACTTCTCAATTAAGTGAACATACAAACCAATCATTATTGTTAATTCTTTTTGAATAAACGTTTAGAAGATTCCATCGGCTTAATCCTTGAATTCAAGCATGACATGATCATTGATTGATAGAAACAGAGCCTCACATATAGTAGAATCGGAAAGTTCACTCACTCTCAAGATTGGCTTTTATCATCAACACTCAAAATCAAATTCAATTACATTCTCCCATAAGCTTGCAATTGGACCAACTCGCCACCGGCTCATTTCCTCAAATCGAGATCCCGAGGTCTTATTCAAGGTTATAACGGGGCATACGGTTGTAACATTTGGTAGGAAAGGGAATTATTGGGCTAAAAAGTGACATGACACCATTCCACCATAACTTGGCATGTTGTAGAATCTATGATCATCATTATTTCTATCTTTCTTTTGTTTTTCTTTCCTTTTCTATTGCATGACATTAGACTTTGTCTAATTTGCTTTGTCATTTGCAATTTATGGATCTCAACGATTTTTTTTTTTTGAATCGGTTTATAGCATACCGATTGATACATATTTGATGATCAACAATTACAATGCCTTGATGGGATGGCTCATGTACACTTGGGTTTGATTTTCTTGGTCTTTTTGTAAGGCTGGGAATAATATAGTGGCTTCAAAGAAAAATTAGGCTTAAAGGCTCAGATTGGTTAATCCTAAAGGGAAAATGTTTTTGGGTTTGGAATTCAAACAAAAGCCAAAATTTTGGGTTTTCTAAGTGCCTCGATCATTTGCTCGATTTCGGGAATATGGCATGGTCTTGAATCGGTCCCAATTGCAAGTTCTAGTGTCCTTTAATCGAATTGATACACACAATCAAAGAAATAAATGAGTAATAGTGACTCGGCTCAGATCTCACAAGGGACGGTTTGATCATGTCATACACTCATTCTCAAATTTGGCCTTTGAAAAATTTCTTGCAGCTTATTCAATCAAATTCTCAACATGAAAGCTTGTCAGTTTTTCAAGTGATCATATCATTGGATTTTTATGGCTCAAAACTTCAAGAATTCATGTCATGCATATTTTTAATTGTTTTATCCCAATGTAATAGTCTGAAGATTTCATCATCAGCCTAAATTCAACATGTGAATTTAGGTGACAGATTTATGCTTGTTTTATGCCGGTTTGTTTAATTGAAAGCAGTAAAGAGACACTGTGAACATGCAAGCATGTCACAGCTTGTTTTTGGTGTGACAGTCACTTATTCATCTTGGACTGCCACACATCTTTTTTCAAATAATAGAGAACTCAAGACGAAATTCTCTTTTGGAAAGCAGTAAATGTACGACTACCAAAATACATCGTACAACCATCATAACAGACAATTCCAAGGTTCGTTATACAGTACACGACCTTAATCACATTTAATACAGACGCAGCTGTACACTTGAATGAGTTAGCATCAAAGATCAGTCAAAAGATTACCAAAATACAATTCCAGTCAATCCAGTCAAAAGTGAATCTTTACAGATTCAGTCCATCTTCAGCATCCTTCCCCTCTATCCTTGGAAGAAAATTCTGGTCCAGTGGACATAGTTCGTCAGGCTGCAGGGGACGCAGAAATCTCCCATGTCTTCCTCATCTTCCTCCATCACCCTGGTGCAGTAGACTTTTGGTCCTTGGTTTCCGAACAGGTCGGGTGTCTCCAGGCTATCAGCCAACCATGCGAAGACGTTAGTCCCAACGTATTGCATGACGAACCTGTTGGTTATGATCCTGTCGATCATTGACACCCCCTGCTGGACCTGTTCATTGTCCAGCTTGCTAAGCAGCATGTATCCCCTGACAAAGATTGAGGCCTTGTGGTTGTCCTCAATCCCTTCCTTTAGCAGCTCACAAGCCAGAGTTTCGTTTCCTGCTCCGAATGCCTGCAGGGCTGGGATGAGTTTCAGGTTGTAGTTGCCAGCTTCTTCGCACTTGACCAGGAGTGCCTCCTTTTGCAGTTCAACCCTTTGTTCCCATATCTTGACAATGGTAGTCTCCAGTTCACATCTCTTGTAGACAATGGGAAGATCAGCTGCATCCCTGAGTTTGGTACACACTTCTCTGACCCTCCACACTTTCTTGATGCAATCCTCTACGATGCGGGAGAGAATCTCTCCTAAGAGTTCTACTGGCAGATCCAGTAGTTGGGTCGTCTCCTCTTGATCTTCGTTTTGGACTAGGGGAATGATGTCTCTGAAAAGACATGGAGAGATGATTAGGTCTGAGACCCTCAGCCTTACACCTTCAGCCACTTCAAAGTACAGTTTGCTTTCTAACACCTGTCTCACTTGAGGTACACTATGAAGGTCCAAGGGGTCACATTATCAAATCTACTCTTATTACAGCAAAAATAAGGAAAGCACGAGAGATATAAGGATCTTGGATCCTTAGAAAATTTACTTGGACTATCAATAGTCTAAGATGTTTTTGGGTGGTCAATTGACCAAAAAGATGAATATTTCGCATGTTATTGAGCCTACGAAAGGATTTTGATTTTTATCACTAAAAAAGTGATTGAAATCAGGTGAGATAGGGGAGATAAGAGATTAATGATGTACGGAAAATGCAAGAGATGAATTATGTAATCACTAGTATATAACAATGGACCATGCCTAAAAATAAGAATAAAAATGAAAGTAAAAGTAGACATGCATACATACAAAATGTGATTTTTGGATTTTTATGGAAAAGTGTTGACTTGTTTATTTAATGAAATTGGGAGTGTAAGTGGTCCCCCATTTGGATTTTGTTTTGGGAAGTGGGTTTTTAAGGAATATAAACAAAACATTCCTTGTGAACATTCCCCACTTGTCCCAAGTTGACAAAGATCAAACACTTTAAGGCAAAGAACATTCTACCATTTGTCTTTTTACACATAAATGTCATGCCAAAAGTGTTGGAAAAATTTTGGCATGGTTTTGTCTGTAATACCATGTTCCCGGATGTGCAAACGTCAACTTCTAGAGTTGAAGTTGCAATGTATGGGCAACAGGTACCCAACAACAACATTTATTACCAATTTACTCACATAATATAATACATGCATACATCAACAGAAACGAGAACAATTGATCCATCTATACTACTGTAATGTACTAATGTTACCAACAAAACTCATGCTTTAAAAACATAAATTTTGCAGATATCATCAATATGCATTTTCAGTCATCATTAACAATTATCCACTGAAAAACAACACAGTGGCTAAAGAAAGCATGACCACAGTGTTAACCCTATTCACAGATTACTAAAACACCAACACAAATAAACAAAAATGCACACAAACAACAAAATGAACAAACAGAACCATAAAACTAAACAGAAACCATATTTTTAAGGGTTTTGAAACCCTTATTTTCAAAATGAGAACACCCCCCCCCCCCATCACAGAAACGTTCGAACCCTCAAAAATGGCAGTTTCAACAAAAAGCCCTAAAAATCTAAGTTCTGCCTACTCGGTTCTACCCCTTAATATAATACACCCAGTCATCTCCGACCACTTTCCGGCTCTCTCCGCTATAAAATCAAAGCACATTCCCTCCCCAACCCCGATTTCGCAAGGAATACGAAGAGGCAAAACTGAAAACTGCGAAAACAGAGCGCGAAAATGTAAAAGAACCACTTACCCCCGACTCCCGCTTGGATTAGACGAAGAGGACGCCATTTCCGAGCAGTTTGAACGGAGGAAAACGTCGAGAAAATGCGACTGGTTTCGCGAGGAAGACAGTTTTCGCGAGAGAGAGAACACGGGAGGTTTTGGGAGAATGAAAAGTGAAAGTGATGGAAGTGGGGGGGAAACAAGGGTATATAAAGAATTCGGACTGGGAGGTTCGAATTATTTCATCAATTCGAATTAATTCGAATTGATGGTTTCTGTGAGGGGTGCGAGTTATTCAGGCCAATTCGAATTAATTCGAATTGGCTTGAAAGACAAAAATACACGCACAAGTTCGAATTCTGAGATCAATTCGAATTAATTCGAATTGACTCACAATTCGAACTTGAGGTTGAGGGCAAAATTTGCACAAGGTGCCTAAGTAAGCTAATTCGAATTATTGTGGACAATTCGAATTAATTCGAATTGCTTGAATAACTCGAATTGCAATACTTGCTGCGGAGAATGCCTTTTGCATGTTAATTCGAATTAGTCAGGCAATTCGAATTAATTCAAATTGCCTTATAATTCGAATTGCAATACTTGGCCAAATAAAACATCCGAAAGTTCTGCCTTGGGTGCCAATTCGAATTTGCTTGTCAATTCGAATTAATTCGAATTGGCAGCATAATTCGAACTAACTAATCCGAGAGTGAAAATTTCCAAGGCAAAATGTCTTACGTGGTTTGTTCCAAGCAATTCGAATTAATTCGAATTTTCTTGAAATGAAAAATAAACCACATTCAAGACTTAGGAAAAATTTAGTTTTTCAAAAATTTATGTTCATCAAGATGAACTCAAAAGCAAACATATCTACACAGAATTAGAATCTAAAACATATTGCTTGCATACATTAGGTTGGGTTAACAATTTTATTTTATGAATTTATTCTGGATTTTAGATTTCTCTAAATTCCAAAATTAACCTCCATTAAATATAATGTTAACCCAACCGGGAACCTGGTTTTTGGAAGCTTTATCTTTCTTTTTGTTGGTTCCTTGAATTCCTGCAAAACAATTATAAAAAAGGTATTAGGTTTTCTCCAAATATCAACATCCTCACATTTAGAGTCTTAGTACTCTAAATGTTCAATTGATTTTTTGGATACTTTATCCCAATAAAAATAGGTGGAGCAAATAATAAATAAGTAAGTAAATATATGTATAATATTTATTTATTGAGCATAAGCCGGTTCTGTGGTCATTTGAGCTTCTTTTTCGGGGTCGAACTGCCCAAGATACTCCTTCAATCTGTGTCCATTCACTACCAGCTCTCCTTTGTCAGTTTGGATCCTGACAGCTCCACTTTCAAACACGTGCACCACTTCGTATGGCCCTTCCCATCTGGATTTAAGCTTTCCGGGGAACAGCTTCAACCTGGAATTGAATAACAAGACATTCTGGCCAACATAGAAGTGTTTAGACTTAATACGACGATCGTGTAACTTCTGGGTCCGCTCTTTATAAATCCTCGAGCTTTCATAAGCTTGCGCACGTATTTCCTCAATTTCATTGAGGTCCAACTTGCGCTTACTTTGAGCAACTCGTGGGTCAAAATTTAGCGTTCGTACGGCCCAGTAAGCCTTATGCTCTAGTTCTACGGGCAAATGACAGGCCTTTCCGAAGACGAGTCTGTATGGAGACATCCCAATGGGAGTCTTGAATGCAGTGCGGTATGCCCATAAAGCATCATTGAGCTTATGTGACCAATCTTTGCGAGTTGTCCCCACAGTGGCCTCGAGTATATGTTTGATTTCGCGATTTGAGACCTCGACTTGACCACTGGTTTGGGGATGGTAAGGCGTGCCGATCTTGTGGAGAATCCCATTCTTGCTCATAAGATTTGCAAATGCTTTATTAACAAAATGGGTTCCTCCATCTGATATGATCACCCTGGGTACACCAAATCTATTGAAAATGTTATTTTTCAAAAATTTGACGACCTGGTTGCCATCATTGGTTGGCAGTGCAACGGCCCCAACCCACTTGGAAACGTAATCGACAGCTACCAAGATGTAATGGTTCCCATCAGATGTCGGGAATGGTCCCATGAAGTCAATACCCCATACATCGAAAATCTCGAGAGTGAGAATTCCTTGTTGAGGCATCTCATCCCTCTTGGAGATATTCCCTAGTCTTTGGCATCTGTCGCAAGCTTTAACAAACGCTTTGCAATCCTCGTAAATGGTAGGCCAATAAAAACCGCACTCGAGCACCTTATGGGCTGTTCGAGTGGGGCCGTGATGACCTCCATATTCCGACTCATGGCATTTCTTAGCAATTTGATAAGCCTCGTGCTCAGTTACACATCGTCTAATAATCAAATCTGCACAATGCTTGAAGAGATAAGGATCTTCCCAGAAGTAGTTAACTACATCTCGGTTGAATCTCGCTTTGTGGCCCCTGCTTTGAAATGGTGGGGTTATTCCGCATGCTAAAAAGTTAGCAATATCGGAAAACCACGGACAAGCTTGATCATGAAGATGCAAGGCAAACAGTTGCTCGTCCGGAAAATTCTCATTTACGGCTAGCTCATTTTTATTATTTTCTAGTCGAGACAAATGGTCAGCAGCACCATTGTCTCTGCCTTTTCTATCTTTTATTATAATGTTGAATTCTTGCAACAAGAGTACCCACCTGATTAATCGAGGTTTGGCGTCTTGTTTGCTAAACAGATATCTCAGTGCAGAGTGATCTGTGTATACTGTGGTTTTCGTACCAATAAGATATTGTCTGAATTTACCAAACGCAAAAACCACAGCATACATCTCCTTCTCCGTGGTGGTGTAGTTAATTTGGGCCTCATTCAGGGCATGACTTGCGTAATGAATTACGCAATGTTTCCCTTCCTTATGTTGCCCAAGAACTGCACCCACGGCGAGATCACTTGCATCACACATTACCTCGAAAGGCATTGACCAATCGGGTGGTTGCACTATTGGAGCAGAAATCAACATCTCTTTGAGCGTGTCAAAGGCTTGAACACACGCTTCATTTATTACGAAAGGATTTTCTTTACAAAGCAAGTTAGTGAGCGGCTTGGCAATTTTAGAAAAGTCTTTAATGAATCTCCGGTAGAAACCGGCATGCCCTAAGAAACTCCTAACTGCTTTTATTGAATTAGGCAATGGTAGGTTTGAGATGACTGAGACCTTAGCCCTGTCGACTTCGATACCTGCGCGCGAGATGCGGTGACCTAACACTATTCCCTCGGTGACCATGAAATGGCACTTCTCCCAGTTCAAAACTAGGTTGGTGTCCTCACATCTTTTCAAAATTTGTGCAAGATTAGTCAAGCATTCATCAAAAGTATCTCCATACACAGAGAAGTCATCCATGAAAATTTCAATGCATTTTTCGATAAATTCTGAGAAAATTGACATCATGCATCTTTGAAATGTGGCAGGCGCATTACAAAGTCCAAAAGGCATGCGCCTGTACGCAAAAGTTCCATATGGGCAACTGAATGTGGTCTTGTCGTGATCCTCGCTAGCTATTACAATCTGATTATAGCCAGAGTACCCATCCAAAAAGCAATAGAACTCCCTTCTGGCCAACCGCTCCAGCATCTGATCAATGAATGGCAAGGGGAAATGGTCCTTCCTGGTAGCGGTATTGAGCTTCCGGTAGTCGATGCAAACTCTCCAACCGGTCACTGGACGCGTCGCCACTTCTTCTCCTTGCTCATTAGTCGTTACACAGATCCCCCCACGTTTCGGTACGACCTGCACTGGGCTAACCCATTTGCTATCAGAGATAGGATAGATGATACCAGCATCTAAGAGCTTGATAACTTCTTTCCTTACCACTTCCTGCATATGGGGGTTCAGACGCCTTTGTGGTTGCCTTGAGGGCTTGTGCTCCTCTTCCATTAAAATTCTGTGCATGCAAACAGAGGGGCTTATTCCTTTTATATCAGAAATGGTCCATCCGATTGCATGTACATATTTCTTTAGAATGTCTACCAGAGCTTTTTCTTGTTCTTGTGTCAGCTTGGCAGACACAATCACCGGTAATCTTTTATGTTCAGCGAGAAAGACGTACTTAAGATGATCCGGAAGTATTTTAAGTTCAAGCTCTGGTGGACATTCAACGGAAGGCAGTAATTTGCGAGAAATGGATGGGAGAGAGAGATCAGATTTACCTTCAGGATCCTGTGTCAGTACAGGATCCACTTCCTCCTCAGCGGTGCTTTCCTCTTCCTCCGGGATGAATTCAACTCCATCGAATTCTTCAAGGTCCCCAGAGATAGGGTCCTCGAAGTGGACAGCGTTGCAGCTCCTTGGTTGCTCCGCACCTTCAGGCTTCAGTACCTGTTTTGAAACTTTGTTTGGCTCATCAGTCACAGAGTTTATGCTCTCATCCTCACTCCTACTTTCTATTACATCAAATATGGAACAAGACCCCTCATTTGGAAACTTCTGCAGCTGTTCCATGTCAAAGGTGATTTCTTTGTCATCGACCCTCAATGTGACTCTTCCAGATTTGGCATCGATCAGTGCACCGCCAGTGGCCAGAAACGGGCGTCCCAGGATAAGTGGCATTTCAGAGTCCTCTTCGATGTCGAGGATGATGAAGTCAACCGGGAAAAGAACTTGACCGGTTCTGACTACCACATCCTTGAGGATTCCTACGGGCTTTGTGGTTGATCTGTCTGCAAGCTGCAACTTCATCCTAACTGGTTCAATCTCCCCAAGCCTTAGGCGAATTGCCATGGCTAAGGGCATCACATTGATGCTGGATCCTAGATCACATAACCCCATGCTCACTTTGGCCTTCCCAATCTGTACTGGTAGTGTGCAACATCCAGGGTCTTCTTTCTTTTCGGGCAGTTTCTTCTGAACTATGGCACTGCATGTGCTGTTGAGAACAATCACCTCCTCCTGATCTACCTGCCTTTTCCCTGAAATCAATTCTTTCAAGAACTTAGCATAGGTGGGCATTTCTGAAATCATTTCCACAAGAGGAATGGTTATCTCTACAGACCTTAACCGTTCTAGAAATTTCTTGAATTTAAGGTCATGTTCCTTATTTTTAAGACGTGCTGGGTATGGCACCCTTGGCATGTACTTATTATTGTTTGTTTTTGGTGGTAAAGAGAAGGAAGTTGTACCTTCAACCCTACCCTTTTTAGCTCCCTTTGCAGCTTCAGCCTGCGGAATAGCTGTTTCTGATTTGTCCTCGACCAGTTCAATACCGTCTCCTCCTTCAATCCTTTCATTTTCCTTTTCACCCTCCACTGGATCCTTTTCCTCCTCGGCCGTCTCTTTTCCATGTCTAACAATTCCTTTTAGAGTCTTGCCTCCCCGCAATGTGATTGCTTTACACTGCGGGTTAGCTTCAGTACTGCTTGGAAGTGTTCCTTTCCCCCTGTTCTGTAGTTCCTTGGCCAATTGGGTGACTTGCGTCTCCACATTCTTGATTGATGACTGCAATTGTTGGTTTATATCCTTCTGGTTGGCTATAAACTCAGTCATCAGATTCTCCAGACGAGATGGTGGCCTTTGGTTATATTGTTGATTCTGATCAGGTTGGGATTGGAAATTCTGGAAATTCTGGCCTTGGTTCTGATTAGGCCTCTGTTGGATCTGAGGTTGGAAATTCTGATTCTGATTTTAAAAGTTCTGCACTCTTTGCTGGACGAATCCTTGATTCTGAGGTCTGAAGTTTTGCTGTGGGTTTTGATTTGCGAACTGGTTTGGCTGGTTTGGCTGCAACAAATGCGCATTAAGTGCATTGTTGTTGGAATAGGAGAGATTGGGATGGCGATTTTGGTAGTTCCCGGCATAATTACAACTCTCGGTTGCTATCTGTTGGCATGTATCAGTTGGATGAGGTCCCTGACACAGTCCACAGATAACTCCCGATTGTTGTGTTTGAACTTGTTCTGATGAGGTTCCTGCCTGAGAAGCGTCTATTCCCTTCCCTTTATCCTGGCTCAGCTGTATCGCAGCTACCTGTTCTTGCAATTTTTCAAAATCTATTTTCCCTTCACTTACAGCAAAGACTTTTCTAGGAGGATCCTCCTTCCTATCATCTGTGTTTAGGATGGATCTGTTGACAGACATTGTCTCAATCTTCTCCCAAGCTTGGTCCATAGGCAAGTGGAGTAAATGTCGTCCGCCAGCAGCGTCTAACATTGTTCTCCATGGATGGGTGAGTCCTCCGTAGAATTTCCTCAATTGCTCCCATGGTGCGTACCCGTGTTGGGGGCATCGCCTGATGAGGCCCAAGAATCTTTCTTTCGCATCATATAATGACTCGTCTGGCTTCATTTTAAAATCTCCAATCTTAGCTCGTCCTTCCTCAATCTTTGATTCCGGAAAATACTTCAGCAAAAAGCTCCTCACCAAGTCTGCCCAAGTGCTCATCAGATTGATAGGCAATGACTTATACCAGTCCCTGGCACCACTATATAAAGAAAATGGAAACAACATTAGCCTTATGGCATCAGGAGAGACTCCCTGATTTTTGATCGTGTCGCAGAGCTCCAGGAAGGTCTGGAGATGATCATGAGGGTCCTCATGATTTGGACCGCAGAACTGATTGTTTTGCACCAAATTAATGAGTGCCGGTTTGAGCTCGAAATTGCGTGCAGGAAAGTGTGCTCTCCCAGGTCCATCCAGATAGGGCTCTACTATTGGTTGCATGAAGTCTGCTGCTGCTTGCTGCTGTTGTTGATTTCCTTGTTCAGCTTGGTTCTGGTACTGTTGGTGGTAATTGGGAAATTGCTGGAAGTTATGTGGATCTTGTGGGTTGTTCTGAAACTGATCTGGATTGAAAGCTTGGTTTTGGTATTGTTGGTTTGGTATGTTTTGGTTTTGGTGAAATTGGTTTAAGGGTGGTGGTGGTTGTTGGTGGAATTGCTGGTATTGTTGCTGATTGGGATTTGGTAGATTCTCCTCTTCGTTGGCACGATTAGGATGTTCTACCATTCCTCCGTCAGCTCCATTACCAGGGTTATTTGGTGGTTGGTCTATGGGTAAGATCGGGGGAATGTTCTGGTTATCAGCCATGTCTGATAGATCGCTGCTCGATGTTTCAGGTGAGGTGCGGGTCCGATGCTCCTGCTCTTTCCGTCTTCTGGCTTCTGCCCTCAGTTGGCGAGCGGTCCTTTCTATTTCTAGATCGAACGGTAGCTCCGGCAATGTGTTCCTCCTCCGTTGCATAAGCAGTTGGTATCAAGATTTGACAGTACCTGTACAATCCCCAAGTTAGTGATGGTTTGATAGTATATACAAAAACTATCTATGAGTAAATCAGGAGTGTAATTCTCCTAGTAAACGGCGCTGCATCCTCCCCGGCAACGGCGCCATGAAACTTTTGACGAGCTTCATTAACACGAGTAATTTTCTGAAATATCAGGTTTGAATTTATTAAATGAAAAGAGTTATGATGTAGGGAAGGGGTTTAAGGATATATGAAGATTTCCCTTTTTATTACTCATGTGGGGTGTTTTAGTCTCAAACGGCGCTGTGGTCCTTCCCGCCATAAAACTTTTGACAAATATCGCGGTGCAACCGGAATTGACCTTTAGTCTGTCACCCTGAAAGTCCCTGGTATCTGCGCCATGACACTTCTCATAATTTCATGTCACGGAAGCACCTGCCATGAAGCTTTTGAACATCTTCCCACTGTATGAGTATTTTCCCAAAATGTTGTGTTTTTATTTACTCGTGTCAAGAAACTGTGCTCCCGAAAGCGCACGGAGTCAAAAATTGCAGTAATTTATAGAAAGTACCGGATCGTTCACTGGAGGATGTGCGATAGAAGCAGGGCCCACGTCGTTTACTAAGATTTTCTACTCGGTTACTCGATTCAAGTTTTGCAAGGGTTTCTAACAACTACTTGACATAATTTAAATCCAGATCATGAAAGCAGTAAAAATTATTCTACAAAGCATGGTAAACTAGATCGAAGAAAGCAATTAAATCTATACTACGAAAGCAATATAAAATTATGCTACACTATCTAGAAAGCAAGTTTAATTGTGACAGAAGGGACAGGGAGGAAATAATAAAGATTGGACAAGATTCAGATGAAACACAATTAAACTTCCATTTTAAATACACAGATCTTAGTTTGGGATAATCCTACAGTTAGCTAACTCTCATGCTTTCTACACCATGTTCCCTTTAACAGACAGGTACTTACGGTGAGAATTTACATGCTCTTAAGACCTCAATTTCTAAGATACCACAGACTCACAACTGCCCTCACATGGCCATGTTAAGGCGTATTATTCATCTGTGGTGGATAAGCAACACCTAACACATCATTAGTTGACATGCCAAGTACTCCTATCATTCCCCCATGTCACACCCAAAGTTTCAAATCAAGCCTCAAACCATTCCATAACTCTCAAACCTTTTAACAGATGGACAGCCCCTAATTCTTCCGAGTGACCTCTATGAAAGCATTTAAAGGAAAGCAGTAAAGAAAGCTGTAAAGAAAGCATTTAAATCTATCACTCGGAAGCGTTAAAAACGTCTCTTTCCGTTAGTATAAAAGAGCCCCTGGTCTTGGTGACCAGATGCAGATCAAGAACCCCCCGAAATATCAATAAGCCACAGGGCTTACAATATCTGGGTAGTTATGAGATACAAACTAAATGAAACAGATCCATAAATGAACCTATTCCGGATGTGCTCACTCAAGACTCAATTCTAGACTTTGGCAGAAGAAGATAGTAGTCGAAGGAATACTCGACCTTACCTTATAAATTCACCAAGGCCTATATGTTGTTCCTCTAGTATTATTTATCACATTTCATCTACACCCAAGTGGATATTGACTTATTGCGATATCTAATATTAGATTTCCAACACACAGCGATTTTGAGAAGCAAATAAATATTTGAAAATCATTCCCTTGACAGGTACTAAACTCTCAATTAAAACACAGATCCTTTCAGTCTAAGTGAGACCTAATCGCTGACTCTGCTTCTAGGCTCTCAAAATCAACCCCCAGTGGAAGATGAATTAGTCATAACTGTCGAATTTATCCCTTACTCAGATCCGGATTTTATAAAGGAATTTTTGTTGGAAGTTTGTTATGCAGCATCTGATTTAAATCAAGACTTCTGTGTCCAAGGGGAAGGATCCCCAAAATAGCAATAAGACCAGAACATCTACATAATAGTATCATGCATACAAGTATATGAAAAGGAAAATAAGGTACCCCAAAATATATGGTGGGGTTAGACAGAATGCGATACACAAAGGTGAATTAGCCTGAGATGAGAAGAAATCGGCTAAAAAGAGTGCCAGAGATAGTTGGGGTTTTCCGGACTGCAAACATCTGCTGTCCGGTTCCCAATTATCCCAGATGACTGATTTAGACAAAAAGAATTCCAAACAACGGTGACCGCCGCCATTTAGTTTTCTTTTGTCTGTGAGTGGAAGAATAACCCACATATTTCTTGCTGTAATATGTCTTAACTGATGTTGGTCGACATCAATTAATACTATTGCATCTTGAATTCAGGTTGAGAAATTAAGATAAGGAAAATTAAAACTGTATCTGATTAGGAATTGGCTGAGTGACTAATCGAAACTCTTAGTGAAGAGAACGCTCGCCGGAGCTTCCACCAACCACTAACCAGATCATGCAAAATAACAGATAATAATTGACACACAGAAGACGGGTTAGTCGATATCCCTGTGAAGGGACCTTTCACCAACATTAATCTGTGCGTTTCTCATTATCCGTTCATACACACAATGAAGGAGAAAACATAAAAGTAAGAAAATATTTTTTTGTACTGTGTGGGTGTTAAGCACACAATAAGTAGACACTGGAGGGTTGAAATGTGTAATGGATAGAAATCAGATGGACTGGGCCGAGGCCCAATACACCCATGCAACTTACACAAATCATGAAAGAAAATGTTTTTGGAGTTTTTTTAAAATAGAAGGGATAGTTCAATTCGAATTATTGGGGTGATTCGAATTGAGAATGCATGAAGGATGAAGTAGTGCTTTACCCAATTGATCATTGCCAGAAATTGGAACATCATCAAATTCGAATTATTGACCAATTCGAATTAATTCGAATTGGACAACTCGAATTGACGAAGTCTTTTTCTTGCTCAAATTGACTAAGGCATTTACCTCAAGGGGAAGGTGAGTTCGAATTGTCCAGCACTTCGAATTAATTCGAATTGGACAATTCGAATTGGTAAGAGATGGGAAATAAACTAAGGCATGAATGGGTGGCATGCAATACAATGTGGTTTTCCTTGCCAATTCGAATTGTTGAACCAATTCGAATTAATTCGAATTAGAGAATTCGAATTGGTTGAAAACCACATGAAGGAAATTTTTGGTTGTGCAATTCGAATTTCTTAGGCAATTCGAGATAATTCAAATTGCCTCAATTCGAATTACACATTTTCGAACAACAACAATTTATGTTCTCACAAGTATGGGTTAGGTGAACACTGTGCGGTTAATGATGGGTTTAGATTTACCAAATCCCTCATCTCACATCAATGTCACTTCACAGCCACCCTAGTGAGGTTTTCAAGAAATAAACAAATACATGTCCAGTGGGTATTGGCAAGATTCAAACCCTATTTCTACAAACAAAGGATCAAAGATCAAAGAACCTAAAACATCTAATTATCTAAGAACTACATGAATAAAGCTAAGAAAACCTATGTTATCTAAGGCAGCATAAAAATAAAAACAAGGCAGGAAAAATAGACATAAAGGCAAATCCCAACAAACCTTAAAACATCTAAAACCTAAGAACACTTATTTGAAGCTCTAAGGCACAAAATCAAGCTAACAACCCACAAAACATGCATTTATTAAGTTTGAATGTCAACTAGGACATAATAAATGTAACCTAGTTGAAACAAACAAACATGCTAAGCATTTATTTCTAAAGAAAGCATTAAAGAGTGCCAAAACACATGAATAACACCATTTCTGGAAATTTTTCTTGTATTGACACTTTGAAAGCAAAATAAGGAACCCCAAACAATCATTAACTTGAAGGTAGGGTTTATTCTAACTAGAAAGCTTGTAAAAATTCTGGAAATGGCTACTCTAAGGGTTACACAAACTGCTTCTACACTAAACTAAGATCAAAGCATGTAAAGATTACACTACTTGCAAGAAAAAAATAAACTAAACTAAACTAAACTACCTACCTAACCCTTAAGGGGTGTGGAACCTCCTGCTGTTCTTTTTGTCCCAAGCTGCTTTTTGGCAAAATTCTTGATCTGGATGTTTCTTGTGTTGAGGGAGGTTAGCTTTTATAGACAAACTTCGAAACCCTAGGCCCACCAATGTTGTGCTCATGCTCCACAGCTTCAATGAGTGAAGTTCGAATTATCTCAATCAATTCGAATTAATTCGAATTGTGAGACCTCTTCCTTGAGCTGGAATTGTGGCCTTCAGTTGTCAATTCGAATTGTTGTGAAGAATTCGAATTGGTCTTTTCTCGAATTGGATGAGGGTTTCTGCTTGGCCTCCTTGCATTTGTTGGCAATTCGAATTGTTTGTGCCAATTCGAATTAATTCGAATTGGACAATTCGAATTGCACTTCTTCTTGCCTTTGGTTTCTTTCTCTTCATTCCCGAATTTGAACAATTCGAATTAGGCTTCTGCATCCCTTCCAACACTTAACCATTTCTTTGTTCTCTTCAGCAATTCGAATTGTGTGTGCCAATTCCAATTAATTCGAATTGCACAATTCGAATTGTGCTTCAACACTTGACCAAATTTCAGTTGTGGGATTTTTTTGATCTTTTTCCCATCTTTTTGGATTTTTGTGGGCTCTATTATTCTTTTGCCCATCTTTTCATTCCTTTTTTCTTTTCTTTTTCCTTTTTTCATGTTTTTGGATTTTTCTAACACAAATACAATTTAAAATTGTATATTTTGTGTCTTTTTATTACCGGCTCAATGTTTTTACAAACTTGCATTAATCTGTTAAATTCAACTGCTTTCTTATTACAATAAGATGGAAACACGATCAAGATGTCCGTCTCAGACACGGAAATGGATTGGAAATAATGGACAATTTTGGCCATTATCAGCCTCTAAAGAAGTCAAGTGGCAAAAAGCTATGGAGGAAGAAATTCAAGCCATTGAAAAGAATAATACATGGGAACTCACATCACTTCCTGACAGACATCGAGCAATTGGAGTCAAATGGGTGTTCAAAACGAAAAGAAATGCAAAAGGAGAAATTGAAAGGCACAAAGCCCGACTCGTTGCAAAAGGGTACAATCAAAGATATGGAATTGATTATGAAGAAGTCTTTGCCCCAGTTGCCCGGCTTGAAACAGTGAGGCTGCTCATTTCACTAACAGCTCAAAAGAAGTGGAAGATACATCAAATGGATGTTAAATCCGCATTTCTGAATGGAAATCTTGAAGAGGTTGTTTATGTTGAGCAACCACCTGGATTCATAATTGAAGGCCAAGAAGACAAGGTGTACAGGTTAAAGAAAGCGCTCTATGGATTGAAGCAGTCACCAAGAGCTTGGAATTCAAGAATCGATAAATACTTTATCGAAAATGGATTTGTAAAGTGCCCATATGAGCACTCTCTATATGCAAAAAGAAACCTGTCTGGAGAATTCTTATTGGTATGTCTATATGTTGATGACATTATCTTTACAGGTAACGATAAGGCCTTGATCCAGGAGTTCAAGAAATCAATGGAAAAGGAGTTTGAAATGTCCGACCTGGGGTTGATGCAATACTTCCTAGGCATTGAAGTTAAGCAAGATGAAGAAGGAATTTTTATCTCACAAGAAAAATTTGCCAAAGAGATCCTGAAGAAATTCTCAATGGAAGATTGTTGCAGTGTCGACACTCCGCTGGAAGTTGGCACCAGATTGACCAAAGAAGGAGAAGGAAACCCAGTAAATCCAACCTACTACAAAAGTCATGTGGGATGCTTGAGGTACTTAACCTGCACACGACCTGATATTTTTTTTGGAGTTGGTCTTGTTAGCAAGTACATGGAAACACCAAAAATCTCACACTTGAAAGCTGCAAAAAGAATTTTGAAGTACATCAAAGGAACAATCAATTATGGCATGCTATACTCTACAAATCAAAGCACTAAATTGATTGGATTCAGTGATAGTGATTGGGCTGGAAGCAAAGAAGATCGAAAAAGCACATCAGGTTTCGTGTTCTACCTCGGTAGAAATGCATTCACTTGGTCATCAAAGAAGCAATCTATTGTCGCGTTATCGACTTGTGAAGCAGAATATATTGCTGCTGCTGCATGCGTCTGTCATGCAATTTGGCTGAAGAAATTGCTTGGAGATTTGAAGATACAACAAGATAGTGCAATCAAGATTCATGTCGACAACAAGTCTGCCATTGACCTTGCAAAAAACTCAGTCCATCATGAACGCTCGAAACACATTGATACCCGTTTTCACTTCATACGGGAACATGTAAAATCAAAAGAAGTGGAGCTGAAGTACGTCAGCTCAAGTGAACAAGTTGCAGACATTTTTACAAAAGCATTGAAAGTTGAAACCTTCCAGTATTTGCGAAAGAAGCTGGGAATCCAAGATTTCAAGAGGATGAGTTTAAGGGGGGGAAATGTTGAATAATAAACTCACCTAACTACGCGTGCTCCAGCCGCCGTCTCCGACAACGCATGCTCTCGCCTTCGTCAAAAAGAGATGCGCACGCCGTCGTCAAAATAGCCGCTAAGTTTGATTGCAGTTAGATTTCGGATTGTGTAATTGTCAACAATGTTGTATTTTATTTTATCATGTCTGTAAACCTTCCGGCTATAAATAGCCTTGTAATGTTAGCGAAAAAACGTAGAACGAGTTTTAGAAATATAACATCTAAACTCAATTGTTCTCCCCAATTCAAAATTCCAACAAATAGGACCTGCATCCCATGCTTCAGTCTCCGACTTTGACATTTTTATGTCGGCAAGAGCAGATAACTGGGCCTTAAGGTCAATTTCTCTATTGCCGAGCTCCCCAGCCTACAAATTTGTTAAAAAATCACTTGTTTCAGAGAAAGCAAAAGGTATCGCCACCTAAAATTGGAATGGAAGTATCAACATATATATATATGGATTATTACCTTCTCAAAGTTCTCATCCCTAAGAGCTTCACTTTTCTCCTCGATGATCTGCCTGAGTTCTTTCTCGAGCACTCTAGCTTCCTGTGGTAGCTGCAATAAGCAAAGACATTATTATTATAGATTATACTGCAATGATAGTCAATGTAGGAGAGAAGGAGCATATATACTCGAGCATGACGAATTTGGGCTCTCGCTCCAGCCACTTCAAGCAAGTCAATGGCTTTATCGGGTAAATATTTGTCACTGAAACAATCAACAACAAAGATGATCTCAGTTGCTGAATATTAAAAGTATCCTCAATTGAAAAGGATGATGCCATGAATGCATAGGTATATAGCCAACCAGAACAAAAGAATTGCATGCCTAGTTGATTCATAAAGCTTGTCAAAACTTAGGAATACTTTATCCATGTAGCCAAGCCTTTAAACAATATGCAATGGTTCGATAATAATAGATCATTGGAAAACATATACCTGACAAGTTGATCGGTCCACTGTGTTGCGCCAACTAAGACTTCATCAATGTACTGACATTTGGGGAGAATTTTGTGCTGCTCTCGAAGCCCTTTAAGAATCTTAATGGTCTCATCCACGGTGGATTCAGGGACCTTGATGGGTCGAAACCTTCTTTCTAATGCTGGGTCCTTTTCAATGTGCTGACGGTATTCAACCGGTGTAGTGGCTCCAATACACTGCCAGAGGTATTAATTAATTATTCAAACAAAATCCAAAAAATGTGTAAAGCCAGCATGCAACATTTCCTATTAAATTGCTGCAGCATAGTTAGGTTAAGGCCTTTGCCTTTCTTTGATTGGTCTGGCCTTATCGAATGAGTCTAAGGCCTTGTTTAGTTGGCCTTACCGAACGAGTCTTTTATAGTAACAGTCATTGGATAGGAAGGCAAAGAAATACTCGTGTGGCTGCCTAAAACTCGAAAGAATAATATCTTAAATGGTAACACCATTCAAAATCATATGTTGCCATCATTGCACATGCAATAATAATAATAATAATAATAAGCATCATTTCGAGTCATATAACCTTTAAATTGTTAACACACTTTAGTTCACCCCGAGCTAAGGCAGGCTTAAGGATGTTTGCAGCATTAATGGCCCCTTCAGCAGCCCCTGCTCCAATCAACGAGTGAACCTCATCAACGAAGAGTATAATTTCACCACTCGGCTTGATTTCCTCCATCAACTTCTTCATCCTTTCTTCAAATTCACCACGATACTTTGTCCCACCAACAAGGAGGGTCATGTCTAAACTTATAACCTGCACACGAAACAATCACTTGCCATTTTAAGCTCAATATAAAAATTGAATGAAAAAACATAACAAGAAATCATGAATCATGATGCCAGTGTTAGAGCAGCATAAACATATCAATAATGTCAAAGAAGTAGTAGAATGTCTGCACTATCATTGTTCCTAGTAGTAGTATTATTTATAGGATAATATAAAACACATACTTGAAAGCAAACAAAAGGAAAATCATTGACTAGAGCAAAAGGGGCGACAACAAGTATCTGTTGTCTTTTCTACTTGGAAATGTTCGGTCAGATTACTAAATGAGCTACACAGGAAACCATGAATTTATCATGTTGGTATCACCAAGCAGCTGGGTCAAACTGACTCAACATTGGCCCCTCTGAATCCAGGAAAAGTATAACATTGCTCATTATTAGTAGCTACCCTTTTTCCCTTGAATTTGCTGTGGGACATCCCCCGCGACTATTGTTTGAGCAAGCCCCTCAACAATGGCTGTTTTCCCGACTCCAGGTTCACCAATGAGGCAAGGGTTACTTTTCCTGTTCAGTGTTAAAATTTCAATGACAAGATCAATTTGCTCTTGCCTTCCAACAACAGGATCTAGCTTACCCTGAAATAATAAGAGAGGGTCATGTCCACTAGAGCTCGGTACTAATTCAACATATATACATCACCAGAAAAACATATGTGTTGGAATGTATTAAGCGAAATAGATAGTATATCTTTTCCATATATTTAGGCTTGTAATTAGGGATTGATTGATTTGTTTTCCCTCTTATTATGGGAAGTTGTTATATATTTTAACATACACTTTATAAATACAAGTCTTGAGGATCACCGGTGGTTAACGTGAATCCTATTCCATTATTCACATGGTATCAAATTTTTGAACGATCCCTTCGCTTCTGCATCGATTTTTTTTCCTTCTCTTTGTTGGGAAAACGGCATAAACATCAAATGCCGCATTTGTTGAAGCCATCAAAGTAACAGTAAAGCCATCTAAGTTGAATTCTCATCTCCGGCGCCGAAAGTATTGAAGCCTTCATAAGAACAGTTTAGCATATGTTCGTTGTCTGTTGTATGTTTTCATTTCTATAAATAGGTACTTCGATTGTTGTAATTCTC
Source organism: Hygrophila difformis (assembly GCA_030278955.1). Classification (NCBI taxonomy): domain Eukaryota; kingdom Viridiplantae; phylum Streptophyta; class Magnoliopsida; order Lamiales; family Acanthaceae; genus Hygrophila; species Hygrophila difformis. Next base: position 26,470,130 of record JAOANR010000015.1, on the reverse strand, counting down.
AGAGCAAAGTAAAGCGAGAAATATAAAGAAAACTTTAGCTATACAACTCTCCGCTTTTGGTTATCGTTTTTAGATATCAAAAGTGTAAAGTGTCTTGTGTGTGTGAGATTTCAAAATCAGCAAATTGGTATCAGAGCCTGAGCGATCCAAACTCAGAAGCGGAAGCCAAAGCCAAGCCAAAAAAAAAAATTTGAGTGTAAACTCACAATTTTGCTCCTGCCCACCATCTCTTCCGGCCTCCACCGAACATTACCCTCAGACCAGCCATGAAGCTCCATCTTTGGCGTCACCTTCCGTCAACCAAGCTCCGTCGTCGATCGGTCCCATCTCAGGGCCATCCAGCTCCATCGCAACCCGGCGTCCCTCGCTAGCCTCCGATCACTCCAGCACCTGAACTTCAGGACAAGTCACCGCCGCTCTGCTCATCTCTCTTTTCCCCGGGGAGCTCGCCGACGGTCTGTCCCTTTTTCATTGAGGTTGCCACTGCTACCTTGTTTCTGAAAGAAACAAACAAGAGGAAGGTAGACAGAAAATAATTGAAACAGACCAAGGCAATATAGCTGACCACACATCTTTAAATTAAAGTTTGTTTGGTCATTGTTCCCATCTTTAATTGCAGGGCGTTGGATGGACATTAAATTCCATAAGGGAATTTAATATAGCTGACCACACACACATATATATATATATTATATATTTATATATATATTATATATTAAAATATATATATATAATAAAGCAAAAAAAAGGTATATATATATAAATATATATTATTTATCCAGGTAAAATGACGAATATCACGGGACAAATGTCACTGCCGCAGCTTACGAAAGCAAATTACGAGAAATGGAGTATTCAAATTAAAGCCCTTCTTGGAGCTCAAGATGCATGGGACGTGGTTCAAAATGGTTTTGTTGAACAAGAAAATACCGGGAAATTAACTGCAGCAGAACAAAAAGCATTGAAAGATGCGCGGTCCAAAGATAGCGGAGCCCTGTACATGTTATTCCGAGTCGTTGACGAATCAGGTTTCGAAAAAATATCCGGTGCCACCACCTCAAAAGAAGCATGGGACATCCTGGAAAAATCATTCAAAGGAGCCGACCGAGTAAAGCAAGTGCGTCTCCAAACCCTTCTTGGAGAACTTGAAAGCATGAAGATGAAAGAGTCAGAAAACGTGTCCGACTACATCACACGTGTCTAGATCGTGGCAAATCAACTCAATCGGAACGGTGAAGAATTGTCCGATGCCATAATTGTGGAGAAAATATTGAGATCATTAACTAATGATTTCGAAAATGTTGTGTGTGCGATTGAAGAATCGAAAGACCTCAAAGTGCTCACTGTTGAAGAGCTCGCTGGATCTCTCGAAGCACACGAACAAAGGAAAAAGAAGAAGAAAGAGGAGTCACTCGAGCAGGCACTCCAAACCAAGGCGTCAATTAAAGATGAGAAGGTTCTCTACACTCGAAACTTTCGGGGGAGAGGACGTGACCGTGGCAATCATGGACACGGTCGTGGTATCCAAGGCAATAATTATGAAGGATATCATAGGGAAAAATTTCAAGGAAGTTAAGCAAATTGGCGTGGAAGAGGACGCGCTCGAGGAAGAGGCGGTCGGTCAAATTATTCCCACGTCAAATGCCAAAAGTGCCACAAGTACGGTCACCATGCCGAAGATTGCAACAACGAGGGTTGTTACAATTGTGGCAAGATGGGACACTTTGCAAAAGAGTGTCGAGCCAACAGAGGAGTGGAAGAGACAACCAACCTAGTCGTGGAAGACAAAGCAAATGGAGGCGTTCTCATGATGGCGCACAACGATGTCAACGATGACACATCCTGGTACCTCGATTCTGGAGCAAGCAACCACATGTGCTATGATGAGCATCTATTCAAAGAAATGCAGAAAACGATGGTCATGTATCATTCGGAAATGCATCAAAAGTACAAGTCAAAGGCCGAGGTACGATATGTTTCACACAGAATGATGGCTTGATAGGGACTATCCAAGATGTTTACTATGTCCCAGACCTCAAAAACAACATTTTGAGTCTTGGCCAGCTCGCAGAGAAAGGATACTCAACCTTTCTAAAAGATCAGTTGCTGCATCTGAAAGACAAGCAAGGACGTCTGATAGCTCGAGTCGAAATGGAGAGAAATCGAATGTACAAGTTGAACCTGCGAAGCTTGCAAGGGAAATGCTTACAAGTCAAAGAAGTAGATAAAGCGTCGCTATGGCATCACCGCTTTGGCCACTTACATTATGATGGCCTGAAAAAGCTAGTGAAGATGAAGATGGTGAAAGGACTGCCTAACATGGATTTTGGAGGAGAATTTTGTGAAGATTGTGTACTCGGGAAGCAAACAAGATCCTCATTTCAAAAGAAGGCCGAATATGAAGCGAAGCATCCGCTTGAGCTGATCCACACCGATATATGTGGACCAACTACTCCCGAATCTTTCAGCGGAAAGAGATACTTCATCTCTTTCATCGATGATTTCTCCCGAAGGACGTGGGTCTATTTGCTGAAAGAAAAATCCGAGGCATTCAAGGTGTTCAAAATATTCAAGGCGAGTGTTGAAAAAGAAACTGGCAGATCATCAAAGCAATTCGATCTGATAGAGGAGGCGAATACACCTCGACAGCCTTCCGAGAGTACTGTGAACGAGAAGGCATAAGAAGATTTCTGACAGCACCATACTCGCCCCAACAAAATGGAGTAGCTGAAAGGAAGAATAGGACCATCCTAGATATGGTTCGGTCGATGCTGAAAAGCAAGAAGATGCCCAAAGAATTCTGGGCAGAAGTTGTAATGTGTGCCATCTACATACAGAATCGGTGCCCACACATGAAGTTGAAGAATCGAACACCACTGGAAGCATGGAGTGGTAAGAAGCCTACCGTCTCTCATCTAAAAATATTCAGTAGTGTAGCCTATGCACATGTACCAGATCCGCGAAGGATGAAGCTGGAAGATAAAAGCAAAGCATATGTTTTTATCGGATATGATGGACTGACAAAAGGGTATAAACTGTATGACTCGATAAGCAAGAAGGTGATAACGAGTCGAGATGTGCGAGTGAATGAAGCAAGTGACTGGGACTGGAATAACTCAAAGGAAGTTACTAACGAAGTCGGAGAATCGTCAGTCGTTGTTCCGATTGCTCTATCAACAAATCCTGAAATTGTTGAAGAAAAAGATGAAGAAGATGAGCCACGAAAACCCCGAATGAGAAGTCTCCAAGATTTGTACGACTCTACAGAGGTACATCTTGTATGTTTGTTGGTAGATGTTGAAAATATCAAGTATTAAGATGTCGTACTAGATGAAAAATGGAAAGCAGCCATGAATGAGGAAATTGAAGCAATCGAACGCAACAACACATGGGAGCTCACTGAATTGCCCAAAGGAAGTCAGGCTATTGGAGTGAAATGGGTTTACAAGAAAAAGATGAATGCACAAGGGGAGATTGAACGATACAAAGCTCGGCTTGTTGCAAAGGGATATAAGCAAAAGGAAGGAATCGATTATGATGAAGTCTTTGCCCCTGTCGCAAGAATGGAGACAATCCGGCTACTCATTTCTCAAGCTGCTCAGTACAAATGGCCAATATTCCAAATGGATGTCAAGACAGCGTTCTTAAATGGTGTACTCGAAGAAGAAGTCTACATTGAGCAACCACCAGGTTATCTGAAACTTGGAGGAGAAACGAAGGTGTTGAAGTTGAAGAAAGCGCTTTACGGGCTAAAGCAAGCACCACGAGCGTGGAAACTCGCATTGATGCATATCTCAAGGAGAATGAGTTTGAGCAATGTCCCTACGAGCATGCCCTCTACATCAAGAAAAATGGAGGTAACATTTTGTTCGTTGCTCTTTATGTTGATGACCTCATTTTCATGGGTAACAGTGATGAGATGATAGAAGACTTCAAGAGAAGAATGAAACAGGAGTTTGAGATGACTGATTTAGGCTTGATGAAGTTCTTCCTTGGTCTAGAAGTTAGACAAACCGAAAGAGGCATCTTTGTATCACAGGAGTCATATGCAAAGAAGATCTTGAAAGAATTCAAGATGGAGAAATGCAACCCTGTATCAACACCTATGGAACCTGGAGCAAAACTTTCAAAGTTTGATGATGGAGAACAAGTTGATCCAGGAAGGTACAGAAGCTTGGTTGGAAGCCTTCGCTACCTCACATGCACAAGGCCAGATATTACACTAAGTGTTGGTGTTGTGAGTCGGTTCATGGAGAACCCAACTTATTCACACTGGAAGGCGTTAAAGAGAATCCTCAGGTACATTCAAGGAACAACGTCACATGGATTGTTCTACTCGAAGACAGAAGATTACAAGCTGATTGGATACTCTGACAGTGATTGGTGTGGAGATATTGATGATCGAAAAAGTACTGCAGGGTATGTGTTCTTTCTGGGAAGTACTGCTTTCACTTGGCTTTCAAAGAAGCAACCGATCGTAACGCTCTCAACATGTGAAGCTGAATATGTAGTAGCATCCTGGTGTGTATGTCATGCTGTATGGCTCAGAAATCTATTGAGCAAGATGGAGATGAAGCAGTCAAGCGGAATAGTGATTCACATAGACAACAAATCCGTAATTGAATTGGCGAAAAATCCAGTGAATCATGAAAGAAGCAAACACATTGATGTTTGTTTCCACTTTATCCGAGATCATGTGAAAAATGGAAATGTGGAACTAATGCATATGGCAAGCCAAGAACAAGTGGCAGACATATTTACAAAGCCATTGCCAAAGGTACTGCTCGACAAGTTTAAGAAGTTGATAGGGATGAAAGATGGCAGAAGCATTTGAAGTTTACGGGGGAGTTTTGTTGGGAAAACGACATAAACATCAAATGCCGCATTTGTTGAAGCCATCAAAGTAACAGTAAAGCCATCTAAGTTGAATTCTCATCTCCGGCGCCGAAAGTATTGAAGCCTTCATAAGAACAGTTCAGCATATGTTCGTTGTCTGTTGTATGTTTTCATTTCTATAAATAGGTACTTCGATTGTTGTAATTCTCAGAGCGAAGTAAAGCGAGAAATAAAAAGAAAGCTTTAGCTATACAACTCTCCGCTTTTGGTTATCGTTTTTAGATATCAAAAGTGTAAAGTGTCTTGTGTGTGTGAGATTTCAAAATCAGCACTCTTTTCCTCCTCATGGCAAACCCTACCTCCACCCCTACTTCCGCCTCTGATTCTCTTCCTGTTAATACGATGATCAACATGGTTCCGGTGAAACTCGACTCCACCACATACCTTGTTTGGCATCGTCAGATCCTCCATATGGCCGAGTGCTATGACCTTGATGGTCTTCTTGATGGCACGGCTGCTGCACCGGAAGCCACCATCGCCGCTGCTGATGGTGCGGTCACTGCCAACCCCGCCTATCTCTCATGGCGATCTAAAGATCGCAAACTACTTTCTGTCATCTGGACGTCCTTGTCCCCGGAGGCCATGTCCGAAGTCATTGACTGCGCCACTGCCCGTGCCGCCTGGACAACCTTGCAGGCCGCTTTCTCGGACTCATCGGCTTCTCGCACACACCAATTGCGCGAGGAGCTTCTCTCCCTCCGCAAGTCTGATATGTCCGTGGATGAGTATGGTCGCAAATTCAAGATCTTTTGTGATCAACTTTTTGCCATTGGTAAGCCCGTGGATCCCTCCGACAAATCCGATTGGTTCTTGCGCGGCCTCGGTTTATCCTTCGCCTCTTTTGCCGACACCTGCCTTGCTCTCAGCCCGATGCCTTGTTTTCGGGATTTGCTTCACCAATCCAAGCAATTTGAATCCATGATTCGGTCCATGGAGGGTGCTTCTGTTCCGGCCGCTGCCTTTGCTGCTGACCGCGACCACTCGCAGCAACAGCCGCACGGTGGACGTCACTCCAGCGGCGGCTCTTCCTACGCTGGTCGCCAGCAGGCTCGCGGGGGTGTTTCCAATGGGCCTCGGCAGGGCTCAGGTCGTGGTCGGGGTGGCTGCTGATTCACGCCACGTTGTCAGATTTGTCGCGAGGAACACTAGCTGATAAGTGTCCTCAGTACACTCGCTTGCTGCAACAAGCATCTCCTGCTCCACTTGCCGATGCTTTCAACGCCTCTTGCCGTCTCAACCCGTCGGATTTGTATCTTGACTCAGGTGCTTCGGCTCATATGACAAATCAGCCTGCCTCCCTTGATTTTGCTACTGCATACTCCGGTAATGGTTCTGTTATTGTTGGAAATGGTTCATCCTTGTCTATTTCTCATATTGGCTCAAGCAGTTTAACTCCTGATACTAAATTATTGGATGTTCTTGTGGTTCCCCATATCACTAAGAACTTATTATCCATCAGCAAATTGACAGCCGATTCTCCTATTGATGTTGTCTTTTCTCATGACTGCTTTGAAATACATAACCGAAAGATAAAGAAGGTCCTAGCACAGGGCAGATGTAAACAAGGATTGTATTTGCTTGATCGTGGTGTTCCGGCTTTAGTTGCTGCTATTCGACATAACTCCTTATTAGCTAGCTTTTCTTTGTGGCATTTGCGCCTGGGGCATGTCCCGTTTGATGTTATTTCGTTGTTAAATAAATTGGGACATTTAAATGTTTCTTCTTTGTTACCGGATCCTACTCTCTGCTCTTCTTGTCAGATGGCAAAGAGCAATCGTTTGCCTTTTGCTTTTAATGAGAAACGTGCATCTAGTGTTCTTGAGATTATCCATTGTGACTTGTGGGGGCCGGCACCAATCCCTGCTGATGGGTTTAAATATTATGTGATTTTTGTTGATGATTTTTCCCGATTTTCCTGGATATATCCTTTGCGCTCTAAATCTGATTTTTTTTTGTTATTTTGGAGAGTTTCCATCAGTTTGTATGCAATCAGTTTTCTAGCACAGTAAAAAATTTTCAGAGTGATGGGGGACTGAATTTGTTAATCATAGAGTACGGAATTTTATGAGCTCCCATGGCATTCATCACCGTCTGTCTTGTCCATACACTCCACAACAGAATGGCCATGCTGAACGGTAACATTGTCACATCTCTGAAATGGGCTTGTCTATGCTGTTTCACTCCCATCTTCCTAGCTCTTACTGGTTTGATGCATTCTGTACTGCTGTCTATCTTATCAATCGGTTGCCTTCGTCTATTCTTCAACATAAATCCCCCTTCGAGGTTCTATTTGGCACCATACCCAACTATGCTCTCTTTCGGCCGTTTGGATGTCGTGTGTTCCCCTATTTATGGGATTATGCTACTACCAAACTGTCGCCACGAAGCAAACCTTGTGTTTTTCTTGGGTACAGCAGTTCTTACAAGGGGTTCCGATGTTTGGATGTGGAAACTTCTCGGATTTATATTACTAGACATGCTCAGTTTGACGAATCTCTCTTTCCTTTTCATCACAAGTCATCGCCTACCTCTCCACGTGATCTGCCGATTGTGGGTTTTTTGGAGGGTTCTTTGATCCGGTCACCTTCGCCAGTCTCCTCCGGCGACGCCCCGAAACCCTCTTCGGGATCTTCCTCTTCTTACCTCAGTGATGATGACGAGCTTCCTTCTGTTTCATTTGCACCACCGGCCCCAGCTCCTACTCCACCTACTCTGGATGTTCCTCCGCCTCCAGTGTTAGATCCTGCGCCTCCCGCGCTCGCGGATGAGGCTGCCCGGGCACCATTCCTTCACCGTCGTTGCTCCCTATCACCTCCTCACATCCCATGATCACTCGGTCCAAGGCCGGCATCTTCAAGCCTCGATATCCAGTCGACTTGTCTACTACTGCGTTGCTCTCCTCCTTGGCCGCCACTTCAGAGCCAATGCAAGAGGAAATAGATGCTCTTCACTTCAACAACACATGGGATCTCGTCCCTCGACCTGATGGTGCAAATGTCGTGGGTTCTAAATGGGTTTTCCGGACTAAGCTTCATGCTGATGGTTCTGTCGAGCGCCATAAAGCTCGTCTTGTGGCTCAGGGGTTTACACAGATTCCCGGTGCCGACTTCCACCACACTTTTAGTCCTGTTGTACGTGCCGCCACTGTCCGGGTTATTTTGGCAATTGCTGTTTAGCGTGGGTGGTCGCTGCATCAGCTTGATGTCAAGAATGCCTTTCTTAATGGTGTTCTCGACAAACCAGTCTTCATGGCACAGCCTCCAGGTTTGTTGATCCTCACTTCCCGTCTCATGTTTGTCGCCTTAAGAAGGCCTTGTATGGTCTTCGCCAGGCACCACTTGCCTGGTTTCAGAGATTCAGCACTTATCTCTTTCGACTGGGCTTCTCCCAGAGCCGTGCCGACACATCTTTATTCTACTTCCATAGAGGCGCCTCTGCTATTTTTCTGTTGTTATATGTTGATGACATTATTGCTACAGGTGACAACCCTTTGCTGGTCCAGGAATTCATTTCTCGAACCGGGAGGGAATTTGCTATCAAGGATCTGGGTCGACTTAATTATTTTCTCGGCTTGGAGGTCACTCACACTCCTGATGGGATTTTTGTTGGCCAGTCTAAGTACGCTCATGACATCCTTCAGCGAGCTCAGCTGTTGGACGTGAAGCCCGTGGCCACGCCTCTTCCTGCCGGTGAGGTTCTTGTGCATGAGGGGACTTCATTTCCTGATCCCACTCTGTATCGCTCCCTCGTCGGTGCTCTTCAATATCTCACCATCACCTGGCCGGATCTTTCTTATGTTGTCAACCAAGTCATTCAGTTCCTTCAGACTCCTACTGACAGTCATTTTGTCACCCTAAAGCGTATCCTCCGTTACGTTGAGGGGACTGTTCATTTCGGTCTGACTTTCACGCGCCGAGCGGATTCCTCCATTGTGGGCTACTCTGATGCTGACTGGGCCCGTTGTATCGACACTAGGCGGTCGACATATGGATACTCTATTTTTGTTGGTGGCAATCTTATTTCCTGGAGTGCAAAGAAGCAACCTACTATCGCTCGGTCCAGCTGTGAGTCTGAGTATCGTTCTATGGCCAACACTGCTGCTGAAATGGTGTGGCTTACCAATCTCCTTCGTGAATTGAAATTTGTTTCTTCGTCTCGTCCTTCATTGCTTTGTGACAACAAAAGTGTCGTCTTCCTCAGTCAGAATCCTGTGGCTCATAAGCGTGCCAAGCATATTAATTTGGATTATCACTTTGTTCGAGAGTTGGTCTCCTCGGGAAAGCTTCTCACTCAGTTCATACCGTCTCATCTGCAGCTCGCGGACATCTTCACAAAGAGTCTTCCCCGACCAGAATTCGATTTTCTACGATCCAAGCTTGGCGTCGCCCTTCACCCCACGCATCGTTTAACAGGGGGTATTAAGGGAAATAGATAGTATATCTTTTCCATATATTTAGGCTTGTAATTAGGGATTGATTGATTTGTTTTCCCTCTTATTATGGGAAATTGTTATACACTGTAACATACACTTTATAAATACAAGTCTTGAGGATCACCGGTGGTTAAGGTGAATCCTATTCCATTATTCACAGAATAGTATAGTCTTACCTCCTCTGCCAGCTTGGTAAGGTTAGTACCATACTCCTCCAATATGGACATCGTGTTGCCCGAGCTTCCACCTCCAACACCAGCACCCACAACCTCTGCACTCTCGCCCACCATTCTCATAACCTATTTCCCAAAAGTAGTACTCTCAGTTACGAAGAGAAGAAATAATAATTAGAAGATAATTCGTAGATGCTTACTTGAGTTCGAATCTTGCTGGGATCAGCACCAAAATTCTCAAGGACACGAGCAGCCACACCTTCACCCTCACGAAGCAATCCCAGCAACAAGTGCTCAGATCCAATGGAATAGTGACCTAACCAATGGGATGGGGAAATACCAACAATATAATAATTCAGTAGGTCATGTTGAGTCAAGGTTTTGTTGGAAGTTCAAAGTCGATGATCGAACTCTGTGGATGAACCTCCTGAGCGGCAGTCTTCATGTGCGACGTGGAATATTTGGAAAGACTTGCTTCAGCCCTAACGACTCTTTTCCTAATCTGGGGAGATTATTTACTAGCATTTTATTTGCAGAACCCCTCCTCCAGATTAGTGAAACAAGAGTTTGAATGTGTGAGTAACGGACACTGTCAGAATCCAATGGCTAGTTGCAGGTTACCGTTCCAGTTTTGAGCTTCTTGGTTAAAAGAGAATTTCAGGGGATTGGAAGCTAACTTCTCACTATTACTATCTTGGAACTACTCTGAAACTCTTACAAGCTTTTGGAATCACCTTTGTGAGAAACCCAATCGATTAGCAGCCCCCTGTTTTTTGAATCTATCTGTTGCTGCTAAATCGACAAGCCTTGGACTCTTCTCTGATTGATTACAAGTTTTTAAACTATTTGAGGAGATCGCCAAAGGCTTCACAGGAGATAAGCTTACATCGTTCATATCATCTTGTTTCAGAGAAGTGATTCACAGACTTTTTCAGGGGAAACTCAAGGCAGGAGCTTTGGGGAGTTGAAATAGGTGGGAAACCTATACCACGACTTGGGAGAGCTTCTGGTTCCAACAACTATCCGCCTGGAGATTAGGGTGAAGTCATTCTCTTTATTTTACTAGTGTCTGTGGTTGTACACCATCGTTGAAACACATAGTAAAATAACTTCCTGGATTGGTATCCTCCAGACGTAGGCCGAAGGCCGAACTGGGTCAACAATTTCTTGTCTCATTGATTTACTTTATGCTTTATATTCTTTCCACTGTGCATATGTTATACTGTGGTTTATTAATCTGTTGAATATTGGTTGAGTTCATTGTGTATCAGTGAACCTTGGCATAGAGTGTCTGTCTTGCTTCCCCGTGGACCTAACAGGTCATACCTTGAATCAAGCTCCATACAAGGCCTTCACATCTTTATAATCAAAAGTTATGAAATTCTAATCAAATGAACATATCATGTAAAGGAGAAGTCATGAGAAGGCAAATAATTATAATTAAGCGGACACAGAAAACCAAAAACATTTGTATGACTAGATGAAAACTTGAATAAGAACACGCACCAATTAACCTGCCATGAATTCAACAAAATCTCCAAAAATGTTGGTACTAGAAAATGCACAAGAAGGTTACCAAGTTGACGGGCTTCCTCCAGAGAAAGATCCAAGACACGTTTAGCAAGAGCATTAAGAGGTATGTTCTCCACAGCACCGAAAAACGCAATACCACGCCCAATAATTTTCTCAACCTCCACACGAGCATCCTTGAGATTTATTCCCGTGGATTTGAGGACCTTAGCAGCAATTCCAGCGTCCTCGCCAATAAGCCCAAGCAAGATCTGCTCGGTTCCAACGTAATTGTGTCCAAGTCTCCTTGCCTCTTTTTGTGCAAGCATAATGACTTTAATTCCTTTGTCTGTGAACTGCTCATCCATGGCTCGAGGCACCATTCGTAACATCTTTTGTCGCCTGCCAAAGCCAGCTGCTGCTGCAACCTTAGACTGAAGAAGAGTATGGCAAACTTCCTTTACCATTATTCCCAAGGCAGCATTGGCTCCCCAGAGTCCGGTGAAGCCGATAGGAGATGACTGCATCCCGAGCATTGTAGATGCCTTTTCCTTCTTGGTAGATACATCAAACTTCCCATTATAGGACCAACCGACTAAAGATGGCAAATCGGTCCTCATTGTATTCGTAACAGGAGATGGCTGCACAATTCTGGAGAGCTTAAGTCCAGTGAAGCTGCTGCTGCTGCTAGGGGATGGCTTCATGCTGACCATTGTCGGTGCCTTCTCCGTCTTGGTACATCCTCCAAACTGCTCATTATATGCCCAATCGACTGAAGATGGCAAATTGGTGATTGAACTACAGCGCTCAACATATCTGACTCTAGGTAGTCTGTGGCATATGTTTCAATTCTAATAAATACGTAGAAAATTATTAAACAACTAGAACATATTCCAACACTTTTAACAAATGAACTCTATAATAGCGCCAAAATCGAAAACCACTTAAATTCTTCAAACTCGAACTAGCGAGCTATTTTCATACGCCTAAAATACACATAATCAGCACAGAACAAAAACAAGTAGCTCAAGAACGGAATGCAATTCAAATACAAATCAAGAAAGGAATAATCATCAGTTTATATTTACTGCTGATGAAATTCAGAGTCTGTTGAACTATGAAAGTAAATAAACGTCCAAGACTGCGCCAACAAAAAATAAAATAAAATAAACGTCCAAGAGCTTTATTTAATCAAATGAGTAGAATGAAAGATGATCTGCAATAATTTAATCAAATGAGAAGAATGAAAGATGATCTGCAATACATAGATTATATCATTAAAAAATTTGGAAAATGCCATTAAATTTGTATATAATAACTGATTTTTTAGAAAATTCTATAATCATAGATCATATACTCCCTCCGTCCCGCGAAGATTGAAGCCTTTCTTTTGGGCACGGTAATTTAGGTAGTGGAGTTTAGTAGTTAAAGTGGTGTGGGTATTTGTGTTTAAGATTATAATGAATTTTGATATTGTTTATTGTTTAACTTTGACTTAATATTATCGTAGTGATGTAATTTGAGAAAAATATTCAAGTGTGGTCTTGTTAGAATCGTCTAATCGTGTAGTTTTAGAATATATATTTTATACAATTTTTATTTGTATCAATTTTGTAATATTAAGAGTTAAAGAAATATAAGGGACTTTGTGTAGGAAAGTAATAATGCATTGGAATTTGTGCAGAATAGTAAAAGTAAGTATTTTTAATGGGATTTGACAATAATTAAGATTCTAATCAAACTTATATTAATTTAATTTTTCTAAAAACGGAAAGGGTTCAAACTTCGTGGGACACCCCAAAAAGGAATAGGGTTCAAACTTCGTGGGACGGAGGGAGTATTATATTGTTGTACTTTTAGAGTATGCAAATTTGGAAACGTTTCATTTATTTTCTTATTTATGTATTTTTTTTCTTTTGTTAATATATTGTTCTCTTTTAGATATTTTGACTTTTGGATTATAATTTTCTGAAAAAAAAAATTTTAGGGGCCCAAAAAATTACTCTATATATTTTAACTTCGTTTAAACATAAACATAATTATATTCAATTTAAAGTTGTTTTTCTTTATGATGTTAATTTAAAATGATTTAGAAATTCTTATTTATGAGCCACCAATAGGCATTAGGGCCAATTTTGTGCCAATTTCGCCAATACCACACAAAAACGGGCTGCATGTGGGTCACTCACCGCACGATGGCCAAAAGCGAAATTTGTCTCCTTTTGGTGGCTTGTTTTACTTTTTTTCATAATTAAAATAAATAGAGGTAATAATTAAAATAGGCCACCAGAAGGAGTCATTTCCACTTTTTGGCCACGATATTTTGATTTAGGGAAAATAGCCATTAGAAGGATTTCGGGCCTGAATTTAGGTCATTGGGCTGGAATTCAGTCTGCGATGGCCTAAAAGTGGAAATGACTCCTTCTGGTGGCCTATTTTAGTTTTTTTGAATTATTTTTTATTTTATTTAATCAAAATAAATAATAATCATTCTGTGTTATTATTTATGTCCCACTTTCTTTTTTTTCTTGTTCCAACATTTTTATTTCCATTTTAAAAATAATTAAATATTAATTACCAAATATACCCATCATATCGCATTAATAAATAAATATATTAAACTATCAAACCCACTACCATTAATAATTCTCATCCAACCTACACTATATATCAATAAATCACACATAAATAAATAAATTTAAATTATAAATTCATTACAACCACATTATATAAATTCGAGGTAATAACTAAAATAGGCCACCAGAATGAGTCATTTCCACTTTTATGCCACGATATTTTGATTTAGGAAAATAGGCCATTAGAAGGATTTCAGGCCTGAATTTAGGCCATTGGGCTGGAATTCGGGCTGCGATGGCCTAAAAATGGAAATGACTCATTCTGGTGGCCTATTAATTTAGTTTTTATAAATTATTTTTTTTATTTTATATAATTAAAATAAATAATACTCATTTTGTATCATTATTTATGTCCTACTTTCTTTTCTTGTTCCAATATTTTTATTTCATTTTCATTTTAAAAATAATTAAATATTAAGCGTCAAACCTACCCATCACCTTACATTAATAAATAAATATACTTATTAAACTTTCAAATTATCCTTTACCATTTATAATTCCAGTCCACCTCACAACCACATATCAGTAAATCACACATAAATAAATAAATAAAAATTATAAACTCATTACAATCATATTATATAAATTTTTAAGTTACTTTTTCTAACACTAATAATGTGACGAATGGATTAATATAAGAAATAAATTAAATATTAATTCAAATATATTATAAAATAAATAAAATAAACACATATTCAAATAAATTATAAATTTAAAAATAAACATATTTTATTATAAGTATCCCAAAATTTTCGGACATGGTACTTTATGTAGAGATAATTAGTATTAAATACAAGGATATATTAGGGTTAAAAATATAGCTTAAGAATTTATATAATGTGGTTGTAATGAATTTATAATTTAAATTTATTTATTTATGTGTGATTTACTGATATATAGGGTAGGTTGGATGAGAATTATTAATGGTAGTGGGTTTGAAAGTTTAATATATTTATTTATTAATGCGATATGATGGGTATATTTGGTAATTAATATTTAATTATTTTTAAAATGGAAATAAAAATGTTGGAACAACAAAAAAAGAAAGTAGAACATAAATAATGACACAGAATTAGTATTATTTATTTTGATTAAATAAAATAAAAAATAATTCAAAAAAACTAAAATAGGCCACCAGAATGAGTCATTTCCACTTTTAGGTCATCGCAGCCCGAATTCCAGACCAATGGCCTAAATTCAGGCCCGAAATCATTCTAATGGCTATTTTCCCTAAATCAAAATATCGTGGCCAAAAAGTGGAAATGACTCCTTCTGGTGGCCTATTTTAATTATTACCTCTATAAATTCTTAAGCTATATTTTTCAACCCTAATATATCCTTGTATTTAATACTAATTATCCCTACATAAAGTACCATGTCCGAAAATTTTGGGATATTTATAATAAAATATGTTTATTTTTAAATTTATAATTTATTTAAATATGTGTTTATTTTACTTATTTTATAATATATTTGAATTAATATTTATTTTATTTCTTATATTAATCCATTTGTCACGTTATTAGTGTTAGAAAAAGTAACTTAAAAATTTATATAATATGATTGTAATGAGTTTACAATTTTAATTTATTTATTTATGTGTGATTTACTGATAAGTGGTTGTGATGTGGACTGGAATTATTAATGGTAAAGGGTAATTTGAAAGTTTAATAAGTATATTTATTTATTAAGGTAAGGTGATGGGTAGGTTTGACGATTAATATTTAATTATTTTTAAAATGAAAATGAAATAAAAATATTGGAACAAGAAAAGAAAGTATGACATAAATAATGATACAAAATGAGTATTATTTATTTTAATTACATAAAATAAAAAAATTTACAAAAACTAAATTAATAGGACACCAGAATGAGTCATTTCCATTTTTAGGCCATCGCAGCCCGAATTCCAGCCCAATGGCCTAAATTTAGGCCCGAAATCCTTCTAATGGCCTATTTTCCTAAATCAAAATATCGTGGCATAAAATGGAAATGACTCATTCTGGTAGCCTATTTTAGTTATTACCTTCAAATAAATATTACTCCATCCAATCCATTATTTTGCCTCACTTTCCTTTTTTGTCTGTTCCAATATTTTTGTCTCACTTTCATTATAATAAATAATTAAATATTAGTCACCAAACATATTGTCTATCACACATAAAATACTGTGTTCAAAATACCCCACATGAAATCAATACTCATTAAAATAAAAAAATAAATATATATTAACAAATTTAAAAATAAAATAATAAAAAAAATAATTTTATTAAAATAATAACATGAAGAATTAAAATTATATAACATGAAATAAAAGTGAATAAATTAAATCTAAAAAATAAATTAAAGTGAATCAATATATTTATATTAAATAAAATATAATAAAATAAGCAGTAAAATTTTTTTTCTAATTAAATGGCAATCAAAAATGTAACGTCTCGAAAATTTTATACCAAAAATTTCTGTGACGTCACTGCCGTGCTACAGCACCTAAGCTGTTGGCCAGTCAACTTAGGATCTGTAACACGAAGCTGAGTACCTGTAGAATCAGAAAATTTAACAATGCACATATAATGAGTCGCAAAAACGAACCAGCATATCCGGGTCACCGCCCTGTTACCATTTCCATATTCAGCTTATAATAAATAAACGACAATCAGATAAAAGCTAATTCAAATATGGCTCACCGGCCCTTTCTATATATCTCCAAAATCTTAAGATAGCACAATGATCATACACGCATCAATATAACATGATAACTAACTGTATATGCAATGACCATTTAAATGAACTAAATTACATTCGCTCATCCCTAACCCATCAATATGCCCAATGCACTGCGCCATCCTCGGAGTATCTATAAAAGAAAAATAGCAGGGAGTCAGTACGGGTACTGAGCAAGGGAAAGAATAATGGGGATGGGGATACATCAACCACATAATAACATCAACACTAACAAAAATAATTAAATAAATAAGTAAGAGAATGCAAACCATCACACCGTCCCATACCGGTGCTTCAACCACAACAATCAAGTAGATGTTATGATATGATGAAATGAATGATATGACCTATATGTCTATCTATCCTAAATGCAGCAAATAAGCATGTCTAACGCGTTTCCTAATAACCATGGTCGACAGTCATCATTGGCGAGAGGACACCACCCTCTCCCATCACAATGAACTACCCGTCAACGTCGCCCCCGCCGCGGACGAACAGCCTACGCAGGGCCAATAACACTAGTGAGGGAGCCGGATAATCTACACTGATCAGAGCGGCGTCCAGCAGGTCATGGCACAGGGTACACGCCCAATTGCCGAAACGATACAGGCACAGGGTACACGCCCAATTGCCAAACATGCCGTAGCATAACACACAGACCCGGGATATCAGCTGAATATCCCTACATGGTCAAATACAGATAAGGGAATAAATCTCAAATCAAACACAGAGAGACAATCACGGGAATGAATCCCAACATAATATATACATATGACTGAGGTTTGCCACACCTCACATAATGGCAATCCAACACCCGTCAAGAATAACTGGTTCTATATTCATCTGTATAACACGAGGGTTACCAAGCCTCACATAACGGTGAATAACAACATAGAGATATATGTGTCTCATATATCCCTATAATATTACGAATACATATTCATGCGAGTCCACACATTCAATAACATAATATGCTCTCACATATTAACTTAAGTTCACCATAACATCATAAAGCCATAAGTAAATACCTTGATTTATGAGAAGAGAGAAATAAACATAACTAAAACCACCAAACAAGGGAAATGTGACGGGAATTTGGTCGCTACGGCCAAATTCCGGCCAATCCCTCAAATATTTACACTATTCTATTCCCTTGCCTTAAATTGTTGATCACAAGCTTCCATTCTTCAAGTCCCAAACTTCTTCCAAACTAATTCATTCCTACATTCAAGAAAGAGGTCACCACTCTAGCATTTCACCGTTTAAAGGTCTTATTGCAAAAAGGTTAAATCCAACTCATGCCATGAAAAAAAAAAATGTTCCCAGTGGCTGTCCCAAAGCCCAACAAAAATATATTCGAAAACAACAATTCGGAAGGTAATTTAAATACTAAAATTTCAATTTAAATCAACCACAACTACTCCAACCCCCCCTTACACCTTCATGCATGCAAATTTTTAGCAATGATATCTCATCCCCAAAATATAATTCATTCTTACTAACCATCAACAGCATTATTAAGCAATTAGAACTCAAAAACAAGAAACATCCTTAAAAATGGGGTGTTGGCAGCCGGCCCCCTTCTCCTTTCAACCAAAATCTTATAAACTTATTCAATACAACCCAACCACATCAAAAGACCAATCTACTACAACATGCGACAAGAATCAAGCTTAAACCCTTAGAATAATAAAACCCCAAATTTGTAGGCTACACCTGTCGGCCTCTCACCCATTTTACCTAAACCAAAAGTTTTCCAACAAGAAGTCCCAAACTATGTCTAATGTGTAGATTGAAGTTTAAATTAACAAGTTTTTAAACTAAAATCAACAAGAATCAAAAACCCCCAAAATTCTCCTCAAACCTGTCGGCCCCCAAGAAGAAGAACACAAAAATCCAACTCGAAAATCATAAAGAACTTACCTACAATCTTTAATTAAGTTGGCCACAAGATGATTGGGAAGATTCTCCAACACCTTTACTCACAGAAATCGCCCCCTCCTTCTTCCTGGATAGCACAGCCGAGAGTGGTGAGGTGAGTGGGTGTTCTTCTCTTTTCCAATTCTTCTTACACGGTAGAGTGGAGTTTAGGATCATTAAGTGGGCTTAGAGTTGGGTTGATGTAATAAAAATTGGGCTTGGGTGAATTAGCAAGACCAGACCTCCCATGAGCTTAAATAAAAACAAAACATGTGTTGGGCTTCTATTATACTCTCAAATCAAAAGAATAAATTCTAAGCCCATAACATCCATACTTGAAATAATAAAAATATAAAAATAACATAAGTAATTAAAATTAAATTTTCGGGATGTTACAAAAAAAAAATAAGAGATCTCCAACCATCCAAAGAAAGTTAAACAAAATTGAAGATTAGAAGGAAATGGTGTCTCTGACAGGAATGCACACATTGTGTTCCGCAATAAGTAGCTTCATTTTAGCAGTTGGTATCGGGATCATGTTTTAACACGTTGTTATTATTAAGCAGCTACTTATTTTTCGATAAGTAGTTGTTCTTTTATCTTAATTTAGCATAGTCTTAGCGTAGTTTTTAACTTAGTTTGTATTTGAGAGTAACTAAACAGTCTTATATCCAATTTCAATTTCTTGTTATGCTGATAAAAAAAAATTGTGACGGACTAAAAAAGAAAAGTGAGACATAAATAAACGGTCGGATGAAGTATTATTTATTTAAATTTTTAAAAAAAATAAAAAAGCCTAAAATAGGTCACCAAAAGAAGACCATTTCTACTTTTTAGGTCAACGCGTGAAGAGTATGTGGCGAGTGGCACACACGCGGCCCATAGTAATTGACTTGGTCAAATTAGCCTTAAATTCGGTCCAAATGCCTATGTGTGGCCCAAATCCAAATATTCAGTGGTTCAAAATTGAATTACATTGCCTCTAAATGACCTAAAAAATCTTTAACTCATGTTTGTATATGTATCTAATCAATTTTTTTGTATTAATTTAATATAACTCATTTTCTTAAAGAAAAAAAAGAAAAAAAAAAAGAGTGGGCCCGAATTTTTCGGGGCCATGAACGTCTGGTTACTCTTGCCTATAGTCGGCTCTGGGGTCAATAGACCCCACTAAAATCATAAAAAATTAAAAAATTATATAGGGTTAACAAGAAAATTTCTAGGGATCGTAGTTTGTCCTAGTGATCAAGAGTAAACTTCCAATCTCTAATGTTTGGGGCTTCAAACCCCTGTCAGCCCTTATTTCGTTCCTCTATTTTTCTTTTATATATAATTTGTTTGGAGTGAATTTCACAAATTCCTTTAAGCTAAAAGCATTCGGCTTCATTTAAAAAAAAAAAAAGAAAGAAAAAACTCATGCCTCATGCCGCATCTTTTACCATTCTACTTCATCATCTTCAATTCTTCCTCTCCCTTATTTATACAATTGTCATCTTCACTTTTATTTATTCTTACTTCTATTCTTGGTCCGTCCCACGTGTTTTGTGATTTAATTTTATTGTTGAACTATTATATACTCCATCCATCCTGTTAGCACACTAAAGGTTTTTTTGCAGATGAACTGTGTCATCAGAACGATGTTGGAACGACGCATTGACGATAAGAACTGAACAAAATTATTAGTTTCTGATGGAAGTTATCTTGGACTGGTTTTAACTGATTTGGAGGAGCTACTTTCAGCAGATTGCGAATTTACTCTCCTCTATATAAGTGTGTTAGTCCTAGATGAGATTAAGAGATTTTTGCTAGATTGATATATTGAGTTGTAATTCACTTTCATATTTTTAGAAATCGGTTTTCTCTCTTCTTTATCATAGAGTTCATTCTTGAGAGTTTTTAGAAAGACTTTGATGAGTATTCTACATCTGAGAGTTTCTTGAAGATCATCAAAGTCTTTATGCGCTACATGCTTCAATAGGATTTTCATATTGAAGATCACATTCTTGACATCATGTTGTGGAGGAAGAATCAATATTTGAGAAGGAGTTTTCATTAAAGACATTCTACATATTTTAATCACAAGAAGAAGTCTGACGGATCAATTCGGGAAGAAGATGAAGATCATGGTTATCGACAGATCGTGATCGTGCCTTGAAGAATTCAAATAGGGTGGTTTCACTACAAGCATAGTTGAGGGGGAGTCCCAACTACACTGCTCTTCTAGAACAGTTCGTCTAGTGTGAGAGAGTTTGTTTTTTGGGTTTAGGCATTAGATAGAGTATGTGATTTTGATCTTTAGTCTAGTTCAAGTCCCTTGATTGGTATCCCCCAGATGTAGGTTGCAAGACCGAACTGGGTTAACAAATCCCTTGGTGTTCCTTACTGCTTTCCACACAAAGTTACAACACTGTTAAAACGACATTAACTGAATCTTGGGTAAAAGAGACCTTCAATTGGTATCAGAGCCATCCCTCTAACGTAGCTGAGGAGATCCGGAATCTTGAAAATGAAGAAAAAATGAGCATCAAAGAAAAGGATGAGAACCCATCGAGTGGCTTTTAAAGAAGATGCGAAGACCATCGCATTGAAGGTTGCAGAAAAGTTTGAAGATATTTCTGAAGATGAGATATTCTACATAATCAAGGAAGTGGTCAGAATGCTTCAAGAAAGAAAGAAAGATCCACAAACGTAGTTCTGACGATGTTCAAACGACGGACAGATTTCCGTGCAAGAACCTGAAACGAAGAGAAAGCGGTAGAAATGTACTTCAAGCCACACTCAGTCATTACGACGACAGCGAAACGACGGATGACCACAGAAGTGAAAATGAATATGTCATTGCATTCACTCTAAGTGATGCTAGTCTTACTCCTTCTGAAGGTAATTCTGAGTCAATTCAATTAATTGCTGACATTTCTTCTATTGTTATAGCTGAAACAGGTAGTCTCTACAAAGAACTTGTTGATATATATGAAGATCTTAAAGAGGAGTATGAAGAAGTTGTACATGAGAATGAGTAGTTGTCAAAACAACTTACTGACACTAGCTTAGCTTTAGATAAAGTAGATGCTGAAAAGGTTAATGCTCTTAAAGATCTGAAAGCCATGAAGGAAGAAAATGCTTAACTCAAGTTTCAAATCACTACATTGACTGAAGAAAAGGTGTCTTTTCAAAATGGGCTGACTGATCTTAAGGCACGGATTGTTGGTCTTGAAAAGATGATGGATAGTAAGGGCAAACTAGAGAAATTTCTTACCATTGACAAGAGTTCCAAAGATATGACAGGGATTGGCTATAAGAAGCAATCATCTACTGGAAAAATGATGTTTGTAAGTGGTGGATACTTGGAGTCAACGACTACATACTCTCCAGATCATGAAGTTTCAACATCATCGAAACGACAAAGAGACTGCATCTATTGTAATCTACCTGGACACACAGCTGAAACTTGTATACGGATTGTCCGTGATCTTATGAATGGACGATCAGTGGTTTGGCCATCACAAGAACTGAAAAAGAAGATAAGAATTCAAAGCGTATGGATTCCAAAAGAGAAAACTCTGCCACTGTGCAATGTTGCAACCACAGACCATCAACTTCCTACATAGAACAATTTGCCAACCAGAAATGCTTCCCAACTCAGTTCAAAAATAGGTAAACTAATTTTATTTTGCATCGATATATTTTTGAGCTAATGAATTTTTTGATTGCTTGTTTTTTTTAAAGAAGATATTAGGTTTCTTCATTGATCGGTGCCTATGTGTTTGATGAAGCTCCCATCAAGGGGGAGATGGTGTCTATCCCGCTCTTAATGTTGAGGGGGAGTTTGGAAGCTTGAACTATCATGTTGGTAATAGTAACTAGTATACTTGGTTGGTAATGTGATTTACATTGTGAATATCTTGATATTCTCTGATGGTTATGACCACAGATGAACTATTGCCTAACGCTTTTAGTTTATGAAACTTACTGAAGCAGTTGACTGAGTGTTATAGCTACATGTCAACTACTGATGGTTGTTCATGGATTTATCAATATATCATATTGTGATCTTTGATTGTGATACTAATACTTTTTAATATTTGAGACACTTTTGATGGGATCATCATCTACACAAATAGAGGCGGAGATTGTTAGTACACTAAGGCTTTTTGTGCAGATGAACAGTGTCGTCAGAACGATATTGGAACGACGCATTGACGACAAGAACTTAACAAAATTATCAGTTTCTGATGGAAGTTATCTTGGACTGGTTTTAACTGATTTGGAGGAGCTACTTTCAGCAGATTGCGAATTCTCCTCTCCTCTATATAGGTGTGTTAGTCCTAGATGAGATTAAGAGATTTTAGCCTGCGAATTTACTCTCCTCTATATAAGTGTGCTAGTCCTGGATGAGATTAAGAGATTTTTGCTAGATTGATATATTGAGTTGTAATTCACTTTCATATTTTTAGAAATCGTTTTTCTCTCTTGTTTTTCATAGAGTTCATTCTTGAGAGTTTTTAGATAGACTTTGATGAGTGTTCTACATCTGAGAGTTTCTTGAAGATCATCAAAGTCTTTATGCGCTACATGATTCAATAGAATTTTCATACTGAAGATCACATTCTTGACATCATGTTGTGGAGGAAGAATCAATATTTGAGAAGGAGTTTTCATTGAAGACATTCTACATGTTTTGATCGCAAGAAGAAGTCTGACGGATCAATTCGGAAGAAGATGAAGATCATGGTTATCAACAGATCGTGATCGTGCCTTGGAGAATTCAAATAGGGTGGTTTCCCTACAGGCGTAGTTGAGGGAGAGTCCCAACTACAATGCTCTTCTAGAACAGTTCGTCTAGTGTGAGAGAGTTTGTTTTCTGGGTTTAGGCATTAGATAGAGTCTGTGATTTTGATCTTTAGTCTAGTTCAAATCCCTGGATTGGTATCCCCCAGATGTAGGTCTCACGACCGAACTGGGTTAACAAATCCCTTGGTGTTCCCCACTGTTTTCCACACAAAGTTACAGCACTGCTAAAACGACATTAACTGAATCTTGGGTAAAAGGGACCTTCACGTCCCACTAATTGTGTCCCACTTTCTTTTTTGATCTGTCCCGCTACAATTGTAACATTTCATTTTATAGAAAAGTTTTACTTTATAAACATCAACTAAAACATCACATCAAGCAATTACTTCACTTTTTTCTCAATTCAAATAAACATCACATCAACTAATTACTCCACTTCAATACAATAACTCATTCTACCTAAAACACCATGCCCAAATGTTATGGATATTATTATCGGGACGGAGGGAGTAGTACTCTTTTTGCACAAGTTTGAGTTTTGTTATCTATGTTGATTATTAATGTTCATCGCAATGTGTATTGTACTCCAAAAAAAAAAAAAATTAGCCCGATGGAACTAAAATATTTTGAGATAAATATTAAAATAGGCTACTACAAGGGCTTATTTTTTTATTTCTTTTTTTATTTATTTCAGGCCGCTATAAATATCAATTACTAAAAAATAGCTCTTTGTAGTGACCTATTTTAATATTAATCTCAAATTTTTTTCAACTTCAATCTACACTACAAATTAAAAATTATGGTAGCTTCCTTATAATTTTTTTTTTGACACATCGTGCTAACTCGACCTGAAGATGTGGCTGCGTTTGGCAATGATCCATACAACCCCGTGTCTTACGCTCTCTAATGATCATGTCTGCTTCTTTTTTGTCATGTATTATTATACTAATACTAGTGGGCGAAGCTGTGCAAATGCACAGCGTATTGAGTGTATACAACGGCCCATGGAGGAAGAAGAAATAATTGTAGGTAAGTGTATTTAGTTTCTTTATAGAATACTTATTGTGTTCAAAGAAGTTTAGTAATATTTAATTTATAAGGCAAGTAGGTAGCGTTGAAGAAGCCAAAATCAAATAATATAATTTTATATTCTTTAATTTTTGAAGAAGTTTGTACAACATACTTACTGTGAACAATTGCCCATTGAAAAAGAAGAAATAAGTGTATGAGAGGGTATATGGTTTCTTTATATTCAACCGCAGAAAAGCTAACAAAGGGATCTAGAATAGAACTTCAAAGTTTTATGACTGCACTATAGACAAATCAACAATGTTTAACAAAGAAATGGTTGCAGGGGAAAAGGAAACCCGATCTGTTCTACATACAAGTGTAAAACCACAGGGGAAGAGGCTCCGATTGTTTGTGCAATAAGCCTGAAACAAATTACCAAGATTGTAAGAGAAGTGGCATTGCACTGCCCTCAGTTCTGGTTGTGCGTTTGCCATTCTTTTGGAATGCAGCTGGGTAAATAGATTTGTGCTGATCTGAAGGTCCATGTGCAAATACTTCCAGTGGGCTTTGAGAGGGATCGCCAACAATACTATAGCAAAAGAAAGAAAAGATGGACATCAAGGCCACAGAACAATGAATAAAGAGAACAATATATGAAGCTGGTATTCGGGTACAAGTACTGTAACCTTGGAAATAAATTGGCAAGATGAAAAGGAAGATGGAATTGTCAGCAATGACATGTGACCTCCATTCACTCTGTTCTGCCGATCTTTATGATGATGCACAAATATTGCCACTGTGTTTTGCAAGGAATTGCTCGCAACACTATAGCAAAAGAACTTTAAGATGCACATCAATGTTACAAAACAATGACAGAAAGCGAAGGATTTATCCAACATTTATAATGCATTGACCTGTGAGCCTGGAAAGTTTTTCGAGGTATGAATTTGTTGAGACCCAGGGAAATTTGTTGTACCTGAGAAAGCTTCTTCAAACCTAGGTGAATCTGTTGTATGTGTATTAAGAAATCTAACTTTTCCAACCATTAGCTTTGGGATGGACGACAGATTGAATTTGCTTGGAAATAGAATACTGAAGATATACCTAACCGGAAACAACAAGTATACATTACAATTACAAAACACGTAGGTGCAACAACGGGAAAAGAGATTAGTTACCTTAACCCAAGGCTTCCAAGGATCCGAGCACCAGAGTGTATAGCTTAGATCGATGCAAACGAATAAAAAATAGAAACACCCTACAGCTGAACGAAAGCAAGAGGGTAATGGAAAACAAAACCTAGCAGCAGCGGAAATAGGATTCGCATAGAACGGACCTAACAAGAAACAAACAATTTACAAATAAACAAAGAGTCGAATAATCTATTCACAAATTCAACAACTAATTGAACAAACTTATAACCATAACAACAAAGTCAACAGGAACCAAGAAATCATTCTCTACCAAAGAGCAAAAACTGTATACATTCCATAACTGAAAATACATCAAACAATCAAAAGGCCCAAGCAAATTGTAGAAAGGGAGAACAAAATCAAACCAATGTAAGAAACAAATACCTTGATAGAGACAATTTTTGAGCATCTTATCCAATATAGCCAAACAAGTGGGGTCATCATCCACAACGAGCACTCTCAGACCAGCTGGAAAGTGGTCTGAAACTCCATCACCCGATTTCCACAAAGCACTCATACTTGTGAACGACAAGGGTTTCAATCCAAGCTTCAATTTTTTCCCTTTGTTGGCCCCTTCAAACTGATTGAGTATTTGTTTCCAAGCAACAAAACCCTGAAGCAGAATATGTTAAAGATCACGAATAATGAACTTCAAGTAAACTCACAACTATGCAGCAACGGGGGAACTGGAATATTGAAAAGCATAATACAAATGGGGTACCAAGAACATGAATCTATAGAACACTACATTCATGGAACATTAAGTAATCTTCAAGAATTTCCAGCAGTTTTGTCATCAACATTATGCAAATATATGTCAATAAAATATAGGTGAAGGCTTTGCAACTGTTAATCCAGACTAATGTATCAAAGAGAATAATTAAATAAGAGACCTGTGGAAATATCAGAACCCTTGAATCTCGTTCCATCAATTTTGGAAGCAATTTGTCCAGAAGAACCATCTTGCCTACATGAATGAAAAAGATAAAATGACATTAATGCAAATGGGAAGCAAAATGTTGTCACTCATTGCTCCAGCCATTTGATTCAGAACTATACCATCATTTTCTATGAGATGCCATCCAGTTTTATAAGGTGGACCAGGTTCAGCACCCTGAAATAAATATGGATGATTACAACACTTTCGGAGCTGCATGGCTATATTAAGGAGACGTTGTTGCTCCCCACCACCATTTACAACATCAAGATCTTTCTGCAGATATGTTGTGTAGTATTGCTTTTGCATTTGAGACATCCCCACTTTAAGTATAGTCTCTTTCTTGGGAGGTAAACCTTTCTCAACATTCGGACTTCAACCTTCTTAGGAGGAAAGGCCGAAGAACCTAGTGGGTCAGTCACAACAAATTATAAAGATTTAATCCATGGCAAAATTCCCCAAGCAAAATTAGTGGGTCACTAAGATTTTATCTCAGCAGGCTCGGCAGAAAATGATATTGCAGAATTCAAAATTTGATAATCTGAAACCAATTGCAGCATGTATAATTACAAACATCTGGTTCTGTCATAATATCACGAAGGAAGAAAGGCCCATACCTTGTGAAGCAGCTGGACAACTTCCTGCTGGTCATCATCACCAGAAAGTTGGAGGACATCTATACGGCTGTAGAAGTTGGAGGACTTGAGAGGACACTGGTTTGCGACTTCTGCAGGAGGCCTTACTTGAATCTGTGATGCATGTATAAACGAACTCGCCATAATCTGATCAATTTGTAGTGGTTTCTGAATTTAACAAAATAGTAATGTGTTTATCTGTCCATTGAGTGAAAAAAGCTAAAATTTAATACCTAAGTTAAGCACAGGTAAAAAGGAAAGTGGTGGAAGCAGAAAGGCAACAACAACTGTAAAGAAAAATAAAAGGATAATCCATACAGTAAAGAAGGCCACCATTTAGACCTAATTCAGTCTCTTCCATTACATCCTCCAGAGAAATGAGTTCCCTAATATCTGCAATCAGTAATTCATATTACAACCAAGAAAAGGCAGAATATGGCTAATAAATAGCCAATAGTGTACAAAGGCTCACCGCTTGCAACAGGAAAATCAAAATCTTATGCAACAGGATCCAGGTTGACAACATGGATCATTCGGCCAACAGTTTCACAATGCCTATACAAGTCATAACAGTAAGTAGACTGCAGCAGACATGTGGACTGCAAAGGCCAGAAGCCAGGAGAAACATGAACAAATGAAGAAATACAAAATCAATTTAGCATTGTTAATCACAATGGGAAAAATATATAAAGAGATTAAACTAAATCAATAACCTTCCGAATCCCAGCAGTGCCAATGACTATTCATGCAAACTGATACACGAGAACCTAGGGCCAGCACTCCCCATCAATCACAGGAAAGGGTCATTCCCCAGGGACTATGGATACTGAACAATACAGGGCCTTTCATACACAAGAGCTGATTTGGGAAAAAACACATTTCCAAGCAGTAATGATGTAACAATAAGTTACTGGGGAAAACATTCGGCCAAGAGAAACAATAAAAAGGAATACCTGGGAGTCGGCAGAGGAGAACAAGCCTGAAGGATTTGTTTGTATACTATATTCTTTGTTCTGTCCAGCCCAACAGTTTGTGTTGAAGAAGGACGGATAAGAATTTTTAAGTGTGAAGCTAACCTGACACGGGATAAAGCAACATATAGCTGTCCATGGGAGAACACTGGTTCTTTCAGGTAAATCCCAACACGATCAAGGGTCTGACCTTGGGATTTGTTAATTGTCATTGCAAAACACAAACGAATCGGGAATTGTACGCGCTTGAAAGGAACGGGGAATTGAAGGTCGGATGGGCCTTTCAACGGTATCCTATGCAAAAAAAACGTCTTTGCCACTATATTCACCAAAGCAAATTGTTGCATGGATAACATTAGAACAAAGATTTTTCACCAGCAGGCGTGTCCCATTGCAAAGACCTTCGGTTGAATCTAAATTTCTCAATAGGATGATTGGTACACCTACTTTCAAAAGCAACCGATGAGGAGGCAGACTTCCAGGAGACAGCGAATTCAACATGTCCTCGTAAAGGGCCTGATCAGCGGGGTTGATTGTTTCGTCGCGGCTAAAATATTCAGTCAAATCCCCCGGGAATCGATCAATAAGCATAGAATTCAGTTCATCAACATAACAATTCTTTGTACTTAATAGCATTCTATTCTCAACAATGTGGCCAGTGGAATGTATACTTTGGAAAGATGGATAGACAAAATCAATCAATTTTTGGACAGAGCACTGGTCATTCTCATACTGGATGCATAGTTCATGCGGGATTGAAATAGTACAAAGGAATTGGTAATAGCATTCAACGAGCGGAAGAACTTTGAGTATGGATTCTCTGAAAGAAGTTCAATAAGTTTCTGGATCACACTTGGATGAATACGTGGGAAAGACTCAGAACGTTGTGCACATTGGATTTCAGTATCATAAAAGTATAACTGCAAATTCGTAGATCTGGCAATAGGGTCAATGAAATGGAAAAGTTGACCCTGAACCCTAAAAGTGTAAATACCTTTATTATTTTGAGCTAAATCTTTATCATACCTGACACCTAAAGAAGTGAATGCAAAATCATTATTTATTGCACGGATATATTTCCTAAAGGCAGTAGCTTCAGGAGAAGACGAAAGCAAAAGCTCCTTCAATGTTCCAGGCACCCGATTAAAAGAGATTGAGATAGCCCATCCATGCAGCAAAAATTTTTTGTTTCTCCGGGGAAATTGAATGCACCGCAGTGCACACAATTCGGGACCTTATGCAAGACAAATGGGTCTGAGGGCAAAGGACGACGCAAAGAGCATGGCAAACCTATGTGGCAAAGAGCAATAAGGAAAATGCAAAGAGTAAAGTATTAAATTTGTAAAGGTATTTTATGACAAGAAGCTGCAAACAAGCTGGTGAACTTAAATAAAATGTACACAACCAAATACGAAGTGGGCAGGCATATCATGTGCCGGAAAGCCCCAGAGGGTGGAGAACGTAAGGCAACAGTAGTTCAAATAAAGAAAGCTGGAGAGGGTTGCGCAGAAATGAAGAAAGCCATGGACCAAAGAATACCAAATAAAACAAGGAACACGACAACATGTAATAACTCCACAACTGACCAGGTTTTGTGCCAATGTATGTACTTGGAGGCATGCTGGAAGCACCATCAAGCGTGGAAGACATGTTAGCTGAGCGAGAAGGGAGAAGCGGTCAGTTATAAGAAATATAAGATTGCTACAGGAGGATACCATAAGAATGTAACAAAGGCCTTCCACAATAAATATAGTTTCACCATGGTGAAGCAATCGGCGCGAGTGCAAGGATTGATTAGGAAGCGCACTGCCAGCTACAATATATAACAATGAAGGAAGGTGAAAAACATAGCAAAAAATAATTTAACAAACGTAAAGAACGCAACAACAAATGCCTCACCCCTTCTCTTGCGGGTAGCTAGTTTGTTTGGACAAGCGAAACAACCGATGTAGGTAAAACAATGACCGACAAAACAGCGCATGAAACAGTAATAAAGATTAATACATAATCTATAATACCAACCAAATATGAAGACAACACCCCAACAAACCTGGGAGGAGGGTACTATCAACTTGGGTGACAGGCACAGTAACATTTGTTGATAGGTCAATCTCTGGAACAAAAAATTTTTGAGGGAAACGAAGAAACAATAAGAAAGCAATAAAGGTTGACAGAAGGGTGAAAAGGAAAGCAGAAATTTTGATCAGCCACAACCAAAGCAAAGGATAACGGCAAGAGAACCTGGTGCTGTACAACCCGGCCGAGGGACATAATAAGAAACACCAGAGGAGCCGAGGGCGGACGTAGATGGACAAGCCTGAACAACACAATCAACCAAACCATCTTCTAACGGAGGTGTTGAGGAAACACCCATTAAGAAGAATGCAAAACACCGTCTTTCAGATTTTCTGTACAAGGATCAACGAAATTAGAATAATTGTAGTATAAGGACTAAGGTAAAACAAACCATGCTTGCTAAGATAATCATCACCGACATTACCATTGTGTTCAAGACAATAATAGCTTTTGTCAAATCAGTAGAGTGCATTCAATACTGGTATGCCTTAAATTTAGATGAAAGCATTACTAAAGATCTATTTAATCAGTAAAAGAAAACCATGCTTGCTAAGATAATCCACAGGTATAATACCAAGGTTTCTACCTGCAGTCTTTTGACAATTAGATGAAAGCATAGTCCGTTTATTGCATAAATTTAGTGAAAAGAAAATCCAAAGATCTATTTAATCAGTAAAAGAAAACCAAAGCTGGTATGCCTTAGAATTCCATCATCTTTAGAAACAGAATAACACCCCGTTCCATTTTTCAAGCAAAACAAAAGTGAATTTGTTGCAGAAAAGGGCCTTTTGAACTGAGTTTATAAGACTCCTCACAAAATGTTTTTTCATGGAACAATCAAAAGAAAGAATTAGCGGAATCTAAACAACAGAAAGAATTAGACCATTTGATCTATTAGGAACCAATCCAAAACATACAGTCGGAGCACCCCCACCCTCAAGAAACAAACAGCAAGTAAATTCAATAACACCAAAGCAACAAATAGCATTACCTCTATGTGTCTTATGAATATCTCCAGATTCAATTCAGTCGGATATCTTTCTGGAGATGTAAAACCGCGACACTCACTGCTTCCCCGTCCCTGGTGCTCCTATACTTCAAATATATTGACTTCAGCTACCCAACTGGCGTAGGTGCCGCACTGAAGATCCCAAAGGCGGGGGTGCTCCGTAAAGAAACGCAAGCAAAACCCTGAAATTAACCTAATATCTCAATTTTCACAATTGAAACTTAATCAATTTTTACAACATCTTCAACAAAATAACCTTAATTCACAAGCATTATACATGAAAAAGCAATGAAAGCATGTCAACTTCAAATGCCTTATGATTCATGGCATATCTACTCCAAAACATACCAACTTCTGATTACATGTCTAAATTTAATTGTTTCCTTGCCTGTTCGATCACCTGGGAACTTTTTATTTATTAATTTTTTTTAGTCTCTCTTCGAAATAAGCAGCAACTCATGACTTTATGGCTTATGTACAAAAATATGAACCCTCAAGGAAGTTGGAATGTATTTTTTTTACTGTATCTTTAATTCTAAAACAGCAACATAGGCCAACTTGTAAATTGCTTAAATTTAAAAAACCAGTAAATAAAGAAACAAGCATTATCAGGAAAGATGGAGGATCCTAGAACAATTGACAGCATCAAATCAATC
Source organism: Hygrophila difformis (assembly GCA_030278955.1). NCBI lineage: Eukaryota > Viridiplantae > Streptophyta > Magnoliopsida > Lamiales > Acanthaceae > Hygrophila > Hygrophila difformis. The sequence goes on along the minus strand of JAOANR010000015.1, from coordinate 26,438,561 downwards.
CAGCATGAACATTGTGAGGAAAGAACCAAATTCTCAGTTTCGTATCTCAACCAAAGACATTTAGTGGGTAAATCCCAACTCACTTCAACATTTACAATAAGAGAGGTAGTGAAACTAATTCCACTGTCCAATCAGAAAACAACTCAGGGACCTGGACAAAAACTAATAGATTTGGAATCATCTTAATCTTCCGCTGCACTAAATGTGAAGCCAAAAGAATAGTATAAAATACATATCAAGCAAAAACAGATAGCTTCAAAATATTTCCAATTCAAAATCTACAAAAGAAAAAAATTAACATATCATTCAGGAACAATTTGGTTTGCACCCTAATAGCACAAAACCAAGAATGCGTTTGATACCAAAAGAACACAAACTATTATTACATTCCACACTTATAGGATAGACAATTTAATAATAGTAAAGAATATCAAGTGTAAAATTTTCACTTTCTTATTCCTGTCATCTATAGAATCCTTTGTGCTCATTAATGATAATTTTCACCAGAAAGGTTTTTGGGTAGATTCCATGTTTGCCAGTGTTCAACAAAAACTAACACCCAGCCAAATTTAATATATCAAACACACCTTCAGCAAAGCACCCTGTCCATATTTCAGATGAGAACAGTCTAGTGCTTTGATGAGGGCAGCCACCGGAAAAAAAAAAAGATTTAGAGACAGTTCTTTACTCTATAAGATGCCTAGCAGTTAAATTTTGTTTAAATAATCCTGACATTATTAATTAATGATGTCATTCATGTATCTTGCACATGATTTCCAATACACAAGTGTTCCAATTCTTATCTATTGTTTATTCCTGCTGTGTTGGCTATAGATCTGGTGATCATTTTTTCCCCCTTTGCAATCTGTTTCTCTCAAGTAAAATTTGATACTAACTTGGGCATGCAACTTTCTGATTTACTGATTCCCAAGATGTAGACTCATGGCCTGAAGAGGTTAAATAAATTGAGACATATCCAATTTTCTCAAAACGTAGCCTTCAAAACTTTATAAAGCAAACACAATTTTTTTGGCACTCCTTACTGATGTCCACAATAATTGGTTCATTGTTACCCAAGAGCTCTGATTCTACTGGTCAGTCTAACAATTTAGATTCTGTGAAAATGTCCTCTTAACCTGTTTAAAATTCCAGGCATATGATCTATTGTTTAATTGGTAAAAAAAAGAAAGATGTGACTCTACTTATAAACTATATTTAAGGGATATAAGATAAGACCATAATACTCCCTAAAGAAGAAAACAAGGGCCGGATCGAATACATAAATATATGAACAGAAGCCGAGAGAAAAGAAAACTTATGTCATGGTCTATGTTCTCTGAAATGTTTATCTCTTATATATTGAATCCACTTGGAAAACAGAACTGTTCAGAAAGCAGCAACACATGTATATGGAGCTTAGTGTAGTATCAACCCAAGGAGAAAGGTCATAAAAACATGTTAAACTGCAAGGTGATAATAAATCAGCAAAGAGTTCTTAAGAACTCATCTTCACTTGTGCCTCCATTTTTAGAAGCAATCTAGTCAGAGCATTCAGTAATGATTCAAGGCCAACTATTCAACCCAGCTTTTAAATAAAAAGAGGCAAAGTGCATATTCATAAAAAACCTTATAAAAAAATAAACATAAGCAATAACTGCAGAAATCTTCAAAATTAATCAGCAAATAGCATCATCCAACCAGTTAAGCAATTACAGCTTTGCAAGAAAATGTCTAAAGCAGTCATCACAGTCAATAATCATTATACAACTTCACCACAATAACTCAACGAAAACATAAATATACTACTGTACGGTATAATGTGATCTGCAACTACACTGCAGTCACCAATGAATTTGCTACATGCCTGCCAACACAAAAATTGACCTTGAACTTTAAGTATAGATTGCCACGTTTAAGTCATTGTCTGATCATCCAATGCCAAATTAATTCATTCCCATTACAATGTCCCATTTCTAAATATAAAGACAGATATATTTGTAAAATTGATGATTTTAAACCTCACAAAAGAAAGCAAATAAAAGTACAATCTTTTCTTCATCTCAAGTTCACTTGAAACAAAATTGCCTATTAAGAAGATTTACACATTCAAGGAAATCGGATTGACAAGTTTAGAAAACACATCAAATTAAAGAACATCAGATTCACAAGTTTAGAAACACATAAATCTGTAAAAGGGTACAAGTTCGCAAAATTTACTGCAAAACTCAGAAACAAAAGAAAAACATAGCAAGAAATTACAACAAATTCGAAGAACATGGTAACAGGAATTGTTAAAAGTAACACAACGAAAAATGAGGGAAAGCAAACCTCCGGTCCAATTAGACGAAAGAACACCAAGGGGAGCAAACTTACGGTAAAATCAACACAATAGAAACCGCTGGACGACAGCGGAAGGCTGGTGTTGGGAACAGCGGCGCATCGGAGTGCAGGCTCGGGCGAAAGACAGCAAGGCAGCAGGAGATTACCTGAAGCGGGTGGCGAACCTCAGAAAGAAGATCCGGCCACTCTGTCCCGAGGCCCAATTACATCAATTCAAGTCCCCCTTTGCACATATGACGACCATATTTTAAGCAAAAAGGCGAAACCTACCGGAGACAGCAAAATAAGCAGGTTGTTAGATCCAAACGGTGTCGAGAGAGACACAGCGCCCAAAATAAACAATTAAAACCCTAAAAACCAAATCCCGCAACAATTGTTTAGCATACCTATGAGAGGTGACTCCTTTCCATTTTCCCATACAACAAATAGAGCAGGAATTAGAACGGAAGGAAATAAATATTGTACCTGTAGCGCGATCGAAGGAAGCGGCACCCTTCAGACAAATGGGCGTTGGAATGGGACCTAGGGCTACAGTAGCAGGACAGGCAGAATGAGCTGAAAAAACAAGGCAATAAGTGAAGCCCGGCCTAGCGGAACCCTAATTTTAGGCAGGACGAGCGGAAATGAACGGCGAACCTTGATTGGGGGAATCGACGGTGAACCTTAAGTGAAATAGATGCAGCGGGCTGAGCTTGGGGCGTCGTGTCTGCAAAGAAAAGCAAAGGCACGCAGACAATACAACGGCCGGCGTGAATTTCCACGGTAAATTTGGGGAAAATTGAGGAGGAGGATGGGGCAGCCTACTGAAATAGGCGATAATAGGTAAACCCGTACCTTTCTTAACGTCGGCAACAACAATGGAGGAGGTGGTCGCGGGCCGGCGGCGACGGCGGTGGGTGGTCCGCGAACGAGGACTTCCGTGACGATGGGGAGGACATCGGGTTGGTAGGGCTGAGGAGGAACGGTTTGTGTGTGACGGATTAGAGAGCAGAGGAAGGAGGAAATAAAAAATCCATTTGGAAATCAATGGTGAGGATTTAAAATAGATTCTCAATCCGACGGGCGAAAATGAAATTGTACTTGGCAGAAAATTTTTCTTACTCTTTTATAAGATAGAAGAAATGTACAATTTCTTGGCAACTTGGGCGCCTCCTGTAAAATTTTGGATTTGGTTTTGGAGCTCATGTCCTGTTGAAGTGTTGAAAAAATGCTTTTTATGTGCTATGTATTGAATGTGTGTTTTGAATGTGTTAAGTATTTTTATACATGTGTTAAGTCTTTTTATACAGCCCTGACACTATTCAATACACAACACACTTCATTAACAACCAGCATACATACCGCTAAATATTACTCATTCAACACCCTATCCAAACCATTAAATTTTGAACAATTTGCATTTTCCAAGTGGAAAATTTTGATTACAAATTAATGAATTCCCCAATACACCACTTAGTAAGAATGTAACACCCTTGTGCGGTGATTGGTAAGTTCAAATACAACATGAGTTGGTCTCCTAAACAGGGCGGATCTAGGGGTGAGGAATACTCGACTCGATACTCGATTAGACTATTAAATTTTAAAAGTATAAAAATAGAAAACTGTTAAATACAACTTAAGCTTTCCTAAGCCTAACAAACTTATAGTTTGCAACATAATAAGTAAAACTACCAATTAAAATTCAAATTATATACCATCTAGCCTAGTTAAATTCGGGCTTGAACTTTAAGTTTTGTTACTGTTCAAGCTCGATGCTCGATACTCGATCACCCCTAGGCGGATCTATTCATTAGTTAGGGGTGGCACGGTACACCATTTAGATTAATGAAACTGTTATTTTATAAGGTAGATATTTTTATATATATTTAACTAGTTTAGGCTTTTTTACACCACTTAATTTTTTACGGTGACACCACAATTATTTATTTCAACCATGTTTTTCTCTATATGTTGTGTTGTACCTACTATCCTTTATTTCAATATAGCTTCCATTATTTTTTGGAATACCACTTAATATATTTTCTGGATCATCCACTGCTCCTAGAGCTATAAGCAATGAACCAAATGACAAAATCGCAATGTCATCTAGCTAGTTTGGATAGCATGCAGCTGCCAACAAATGCAGTTAGTGTGAAGAAGTATTATTTTGTGATGTTTAAAAATTTGTGATGCGTACCGCCATTTTTGCGATGAATATTTTTTTCTAATATTTAAGAATTTGTGCGATGAATATTTTTTTCTAATATTTAAGAATTTGTGATGTCTGGGGCTACTTTTGTGATGTCAAAAACCACAAAAACATCACAAATTTAACTTGCGGCAGCAAAGCTGCACCTGCAGCCAAAAAAGGGGGCTGCACAGAACTCGTCTGCTTTCTTCTATGCGTTTAAAATTCTTAGGATTCAGGAGGTGGCATATTTATCATCAAAATGCTATGGAGATGTGGTATACCTAACACTTGTCCAATTTTACCGCATCTACATATATAGCTCTTCAGCTCAATAAATTAAAACGGCAGCATCATAGAAGGTACTTCGATTTGTGTTTTGCAAAATGTTGCAGCACTTTCAAAAAACATAATCAGATAATTGTTGTGACAAAACGTATTGTAGGAAGTTAAGTGTTTAGATGAGCTTATGTTGTTCTAAATCGCAACAATCAGATAATCAATCTTTAAGTGTTTGGCTTTATATTTTTAAGTTGTAAAATTATCACAAATGGTATGGATAACAAAAATTAAACAATGTTTACTTTCAATCTCTTATTTATGTTATATTATATTTTTATTCACACATTTTCCATCAATATATATTTTTAATTTTTTATGTAATTTATTCAATTTTAAATTATTTAAAAACATAATATTTGTATATTTCCATATAATATTTTTATTGTAATACATTAAATAATTGACCTTAATTATGAATTGATATGGGGATATAATGGAAAAAGCCACAAATGGCTGAAAATGCAATTCTGTACAACTCCAAAAAGTAGCTGCATAAAAATTGCGTTTAACAACCTCCAAAATTCTGATAATTGATTATGGCAACGTATTTACCCAAATAGGATTAACAAATTATTTGCGTTTTAAAACGCAATAAACAAACACCCTTTAACTTTATTTCATCCTCCAATAGAAATGGTTGCCTTTTTGTTTTACACAACTCTCTTCATCACTTACCATAAAATTTCATATATGCAATATATGTTGGGTTAGGTTACTAGGCTGAATGGTTATTTTCAGCCCTGCTGATTGTGATCAAATGCATCCATATGTGTGCTACTGGAGTATGCAGGGTAAGTATTTCCAAATGGATTGTCATAAACATTTAAGGCAATACAATATCCACTTTCTAATATTAAAATCATAATTTTAGGAGTGAAATCCACATGCCATAACGGCAGAAATCAACATTGCTCTACCGCCTTAAATTCAGAAACGTGTTTGTGTGTATGTTATCTCCAAAAAGGGAAAACAAAAACCCTAATTAGCACAGCGGCGCAGACGGGATGTTGGACTTGAACGTGACACCACTTCCGAACGATCATGCCCCAAGGGTGGACGATGCTTTCGATGTGCTTGATGCTGCTCCAGAACATGATACTGACTGCAACCATATGCAAGGCAACCATGGAGTTTTCCTAGTGGAGACTAAATCGGCAACCACCGTTCGTGATTCCGACATTGACGGGAAAGGTATATAAGACGGAATTAAAGGATGTATTGTGATGCATCAATGTGCTAGTTTGTATAATATGTAATACTTCCTCCGTTCCTAAATAAATGCTACGGACCCACATTTCACGCAATCCAATGCATGTTTTTAATCCGTAATAACTCGAATTCCATACAAGTAAAAATTATGAAAATTTGATATTCTAAACCTATGCGATTAGATGAATCCAACAAGATCCCACTTGACTATATTTTATCTTATATAATTGTATTAAAAGTCGAGTCAAAGCTACTCAATGAACAGTGACAAAAGTCAAAATGTGCAAATAAAAAAGAACGGAGGTAGTATGTGACAACGATTATTGCAGATGAAAGTGACGATGACACACATGATGCCGAAGAAGTAGAAGAAGATGACAATACATCCACATCCCTCGGCGAACGCACACACGGGTGCAGCCAGCCAACGTTTTTTTTAGGTATATCATTCATAAAAAGTTGTTTCTGCAATAGTGCATTTGTGTGATATCTGAGACGTTTAATTCGCGTGTGAGGGAAAATAATACAGTCATCACCTACCATGAAATGAATATATCGACTAACACAATTTTTCTTTACGAATCTCAGACATCGAAGAATTCCATGGAAGCACATTCCCGACTGTACAAGATGCGTACGAGGCCTATTGCATATTTGCCCATCAACGTGGATTCGCCGTCCGGACACAATACCACCGGAAAGCAGAATTCGACAAGACGATCGTACGGTATATGTTATATTGCTGCAACAAGCAAGGGTACCATCGTAACAGCGCAATGAATCCCCTAAACCAAGATGCAACAAGTGAAAAATATATGGGGGAAAGTAGCCGGAGCAAAATTAGACACGTTGATGAAACTCGTACTGGGTGCGAAGCGATGATTCGCTTGAAGTTAGATCTGAAGAAAAAATTGTATGTTGTTCACAAAATGAATGATGTGCACAACCATCCCATGCACGATGCAACGACGAAACATGTATTAAGGTCCAATCGGGTTATCTTGAAACATCATGAGTTAATCGCAAGCCTAGGGGGACAAAGCAGGTTTGTCGTTAAATGAGTCGTACGGCTTGATCAAAGCGATGGCGGGAGGAACAACGAACGTTGGTTTTCTTAAATCGGACCTTAAAAATTTGTTGAACAAGAAACGCAGTCGAGTGATGAGGCAGGGGGAAGCACAAACCCTGCTCCAATACATGCAGGATTCACAGAGGAATGATCCGGGGTTCTACTACGAACTACACATCGATAATGATCGCCAAATAGGTAGCATATTCTGGGCGGATGGCAGAATGCGACATGATTACTCAATGTACGGTGATGCAGTTGCTTTGGACACAACATTCAACACAAATAAAAATTCCCGACCCTTAGGTATGTTCAGTTTGTCCATCAATATGATCTACCATATATTTTTTTAATGTGGAACATGATGTTGAACGGCCATAATTTGTTGCCCATCCAGCTTTGTTTGTCAGTTTCAACAATCACCGAAGTGGAAGTGTGTTTAGTGCTGCATTGTTTGTAGACGATACACAAGCAAGTTTTGCATGGCTACTGAAGACGTTTTTACGGTGCATGAAGGGTTAGTGAAAAATCAAGTCCCTTAAATACTGTACTGTGCTGTAGTGCGGTATTCATGTGCTAATATTTGCTAATATTTGTGATAATTGTTTTTAAAGCATGTGTATAGAGTTGTGTTATATCGATATCGTCACACGTAGCATCAATGTAGGTGCAAAATTACTTACAAAGAATATTTTTGGGTGATATGTTGTGTGCATGTCAATAAGCATTATGTGCTGAGCTTCAATTAGTATTGTGATAATGTAATATGTATGATGTGTTGTTGCATGTGTTCTGAAAATTAGATCTGCTATTATGGTGGTCTGTTATTTGTGTGTTGTATACATACTTATATTGTGATACTATTACGCGTTAGATGTGTTGGTTTATACATATTATTGAGCAGGTACACCACCAAAGAGTATAATGACTGTCCAAGATCCGGCAATCGCAGCTGCCATACGGTCTGTGCTTTCGGATTCATACCATGGCCTTTGTACATGGCATATATTAGAGAACGCAAAAAAAAAACCTCAGTAAGCGATACACAAAAAGGTTTGGCCCCCATACATGCGCATCTACATATGTACATGTCTACTTCAATGCATCGATTGTAATAATGTATCTTTGCACCGGTTTAGGTTTGCAGAATACTTCAATGTATTCTTGTACAAGGTGATGAATGAAGAGAATTTCATGAACCATTGGAATGAAATGATTAAGGAATGTTTTGTGGGGTTCCACATCGTTGGCTTCATGGTATTTTCACCTTGCGCAAACATTGATCTGCTGCTTGGCGCCGCCACCAGTTCACCGCAGGCATGCGCACGACACAAATAAGCAAGTCTACTAATGCTACTCTAAAAAGGTTAGTTGTGGTTTATTTGATTGCTTTGAGTACTTGTTAGACCGTGTAATATGCATGCTATGTATACTGATATGCGCACGATGTTATGTCTGTCAGGTATCTTCAAGTTGACCACAACATCTCACAATTCTTCACGCACTTCAATCGTGCTATCGAAAACAGGCGGGCAGAAGAGGCGGAATTACAATTTAGTTCAATGGATAAAAATATGAGTGCGCGGTACCCGTGCAGCCCCTTGATTGATTCTGTCGTATCATCTTATACCCCATCTATGTTTGATGCTTTTTGCAATGAGTATGTGAGGTCACATAGATTCTTCATAAAGGAATCGGTTGGGCCATCATTGTTTGGTGCGAAATCCTATAAAGTTTGGAATCCGAAAAAGGTAAAGGATATCAATCGAATGCACACTGTGACACTCTGCCCCAGTACTACTTCAATCATGTGCACGTGCTGCAAATTCGAAAATTGTGGGATATTGTGTAGGCATGCCTTACGTGTAATGACGATACTCGGTTATTTTGTCATGACTGAATTCAGCAAAGTTCCTAGTAAATATATATTGTCATGGTGGTGTGTCTCGAAAAGCATTGGATCGGGAGAATATGCATCTCCTCACGGCCTTAAGTTGGATACATTTGAAGATCGATTTGCATCATTGTCCAAAATATTCATGACAGATGCAACTACATATGCTAAGGATCAGGAAATGTGCATCAAGTTTATTGATCATATAAATGTATCCCAGACAGCTCATGGCGATGCACCAACATCGACAGAACAAACATATATATATATACTAGAATTCGACTGCCGCGCGCTACGCTGCGCGGGCCGACGAGTGGGTTTTATAACTGATTTGTAAAGTTCAATTGAAAATAATTTGTAGTGGATGTATGAGAAAAGCTTTTATTCTTGAGTCTTAGTGTATTCCAATTTCCATGTATTTATTGAACAAAATAAATAAGTAATAAGAAAGTGGAAGTGTGGAACACCAAATAAGGCCAAGATAAGGCCAAAAAGAACCGGGTGAATTTGCTAAAGTAATAAGTGTTTATATGATAAACATAAACATGAAAAATAAAATGACCACTGCACGCAGCTCAGGCATAAGTGATGCGAATCTAGTTTTTTAAATCTTCTTGTGTTCCTCGGAAGACATAACTCAAGGCTTCCAAAACAATGCAATAGTCTTACATAAACAAATCGTGTTTAGCAAAAGTAACAGTGTAACACACCCCAAATGATAGAATATCTCTTATTCTGGCTAAACTTTGACTTGCTACCAGATTTTTAAAGATTTAATTTTTTTGACAGTTGATGTTTCGTAGACATAGGATGCATGGCGAGACTGTGAACTGAGAGAATGTTAAAAAAAACCAATGAAAAGCATTGGAACTTCCATTTATAGCTAAACTACAAACTACAAAGTCAGGCAATTCAAACAAATTAGACAGATAATCAGCTATCTCTTCTCAGGTTTGCCATTGGAATGATCACATAATTAAAATTTGAGTACATAAATTAGGGCATTCCAGAGGGAAAAATTACCTATAACAGAAAGAGAAACCCATCGAAGATGTGGCGGATGACAATTGCATGGAGTTTGCTTGCCCATGTCCATTTTGAAGTACGCATTGTCGCCTATGGAGTGCCATTTTGGAACCCATAAACAACAGCAAGAACAACATGGTTCAAATCCTGAAACCATTGTAAGAAAATTTGAGAAAAGTCACGCTCAAGAAATAATTTTACTTGGTTTCAGGTCTCAAGAAACGACAGCATGGTTCATATCCTCAAGGCTTAGCATTTTAATTTAATTTATTTGATAAATATTGTCCAAAATACATGAGATAAAACATTTGTACAAAAGCTTTATTTATTTAGTGTAATAGTTGTCATTTGTGTATCTTTATTGATCTGTCCATTGTAATAGTTGTCATTGTAATCAATACTTGTAGATTTAGTTTTTTAGTTTAAAAAATATAAATATTCTTAATAATAATATATAATCATAATTACATAGATTGGATTAAGCTTTAATATTGAAACTTAAATGTTTTGAATTTTCAGACTTATAGTCAAGCAACATATATGAAAATCCAACAATAATATAGGGCGTAGGATGTACCAACTACCAAGCATGATGTAATGCATTAGCTCCTGATCGATTGACCATGGATATTCTCTCTGTTTTGTGATGCTACCAACATTGGATGATTTATAGATCACCTCAATCATGGTTATATGCAACAAATAATAGGTAAACTAAATGATTAATTACAAAGAAATTGAACCACCAGTACTCTTGCCAAACTGACGCATAATAGTTTTTTTTTTTCCTTTTTTTTTTGATGTATAGCTATACATCTAGGAAATGGATGGTGGAAACCCATGCCACACAAATTACAAAGGGACAAAGGGGAGGGATAGAGGGCCGGGTGGGGAATCGAACCCCCAACCTAAAAGTTGGAAGTCAGGGGACGTGAAGTGCATGAAGTACCATGAAAAATAAGCAAAATGACAATGCACCTTATTGGAGAAACCGTATAAACAGCTTCAGATAAAATGATTAAGATGTCATGAGTTTGTTAAAAAAACAATGGATGTCATTTAATTCAAGATGTTTACGGAGAATTAGTTTGCAATGCTTGATGATACCAGATTTAAAGAAACACAAAGTATGCTATAGAACTGTGAGGAATAGGATTGCGTTATTGTAATGTCTAACTCAAAAACATAAACCACCTATGTCAAGAATCTGTTAAGGTTCCAATGAGCTAAAAACAGTATTCAATAACAAAATGATAATTGACTCAGCAATCAGCGGTAAGCTAATTATTCTTTTCAGAAATCAAGGAACAAACCTCAATGATAGGTAGATTTAGCGAACTTCAATGTAAGATGCGCCAGGATCTGAAGCTTTCTCACTTTTCCTAACAGTGACTATATCCCAAAACATTGACCAGTGACCACCATTCAAGAAGACAATCAACAGGATCATCTATAGATGTAACCTGCAACAGAAATGATTCAGAAAAAAATATTCATCAAAAGGAACTCGTAAGATGAAGGCTATTCCAGTTTACTTATATACTAACCAACATGGTCGAAAGAGACTCTTTCTTCAATTTTAAAGGCCTGAGCAGAGGTATTGATATTTTTCTTCATGAAATACACTAAATGTATAGCTTAAAAAATACACTAAATTCACCATATACAGAGCATTTCTCAAAACTATACTCAAGGATTCCTAATTAAAAGTATAACCAAAAAAAAAACATAATAACCCAAACACTGTCAAAGATATAGTCTCGACTACCTTAGAGATCCTCTTGATTTTAGCAAGCATGCCATTGTTCAATTTCTTCGCAATAGAAACCTCCATTCTACTCTTACAAGAATAGTTTTTCAAGCAAGCAAGAATAAAAAATTAATAACAGAAATAGAGGGCATGAATAAAAGAAGTGATCCAAATTAAAATAATTAGGTAGTCAAATTGCAAACAAGATGTCAAATTAGGAAGAGAATAAGAGATGGATGACCGTGTTGGGATCATCAATGTATATGCGGTAACTGGAGTTGATAAATTAAAAGAAAATAAATGAGGTAAAATAAAAAGGGATAAACATATAAATACAGAGTGCGCCGAGGAGATTCTTAATATGCTTATAGCGGGATTTATTTATTTTCTCATAAGAATGAACAACGCGCTAGGTTTGTTTCACCAGGTATCTATTTCTACTCAACCTGCATTTCATAATGCATATGAGAGTAACGATAATATATATTTTCATACAAAACTCCAATACTTTATTTTCCTAAGTCAGTAATCTCTAAAAAACTCATGTTTCTCAAGACAGTACACCACTAGCTCATTTTATATTGAAACTGCTTCAAATGGATTTTAAGGCTACCGGAAGGGCCAAAAATCATGTTAAAGAATCTTAAGAAAAGGTTGCAGGTAATTAAGTTTCAATGACCTTATAATTAATCTAGACGAAAGATTCATAAATTCTAGAACACGATCTCATAATATATCACATTCTGGGGGATATGTAGAAACAACAATAATGAAAATTGACCAGGAATTTTACCTCAGTTGTGTAACAGGTGTGAACGGGAGCCAGCTTTAAACAGCTCTTCCAATATTGTAAACTAATTGAAAAGATAATCAGCAATAATATACACTTTCATCAGATTGCAAGTGAATAATCATAAATGGCAACACTGGAAAATAGACTCGGGCATTCAATCAGCTGGTAATTGAGCGGCATTCGTAGCCTGTGCACAAATGTATTTGAACCGCAACTCAACGGGGAAAAAATTGCACAAGCATACATCCATTCTTCAACAAAAAGAATCCATTTCTCAAGCACAAAACAGAAAAAAAATGGGAGGAATATAATAAAGCTACTGGAAGAAAATATTAATATGAGTGGTCATCACTCCAATTTAAGGAAAACGTATACCTGTAGGGGGAGGCAAAGGCAGGTAACCGATTGGAGTGTTGGTGAGGTGGACGGCGGCTCCAAGCACGAGCACCGGTTCCTGGTGCGACGCGACCCGATGGCCCTGGACAAATGAAGGAAGACAGCGGCACACGAACAACAATTCAGGGCCGGGACTCCGCCAGAACAGCCTTGCACAAGATAGAAATAGACAGCATAATGATTGATAATGAAAAGGGGGCGAGCGACATTCGTACCCTAGCGAGACGACGAACCGCGGGGAGCTATTTCTTAGGTGGCCGTGTGGAAGGCAGCACCGATCGATGGATTCCGTAAAGGAGCCGCGCAAGGGTCAGTGATGGAGTGGGCTTCGACGCGGAGCCTACATCAGAGGCAGGGCCGATAGAGGAGCAGCGATTCGGGACCGTGCGGATGCGTGGCGTCGGGGCGCCGGTGCAGCGGCGTTGCAACGCGACGCAGCGGCAAGCGAGCGGCGAGCGGGAGCGGGTACGAGGACGATTTCGCACGTCTAATGAGGGTACGAGCGACGTTGAAACGAAGAGATGCGCGGAAGGTGGAAATGGGGGGCTCCAATTTCGTCCGTGTAATTGAGGGCTGCTGCGATGAATCGGGAGAACAAAATTGATTTGGGGAAGAAATGGAATAGATGGGCACACCGGGTCGGGAAATGGATCCGCTACTGTTACACTGTAGCTCTAATGTTACTGTTGTACTGTTGAGCGTTTGTGGGCGACGACACGAGAGATGGCACGGCCGGGGATGCGGCCCGGCGGCGGCGATTTCCCTCTGGCTGCTTGGTAAAGGCGATGATCAAATGGGCACCGCAGAAGTGGAACGAGAGGTAGGATTGAGGATGAAAGCTACCAAACGGTGCAACAGGGTCGGGTATGGAACGGGGAAAAAATTTCTACTGTTACACTGTAGCTGGCTTTTACTGTAGCAAAGAACAGTACTGTAACATCTTGCAACGCATTTATATATAATAGATATATATATATATTATACTAGAACTCTTAAGTCGCGCGCATACGCCGCGCTCGCTAGTACAGGAAAAATAGGTGATGTGTATCATACTTTGATAAATAACGGTTGGTATATTATGTGATACAGTGTTACAACTGTAGTAATACATCGTGTTGCTCTAATAAGGTTGGAAATCATATGCGGAGCAGGTAAGCTTTTGTAAAAAGCAATTGCAATATTTTGGATGGCAAACCTGATGTAGACAGAATAAAAGGAGGAGAATAGAAGCAAATGGTGGCAGAGGAAGATAATCTGCATTTCCAAAACCACAAGAATCCAAGCGTCAAATGAACTTTCTATAGTTAACTAATTTATTTACAATTTTAACATTAATACATCACCAGCAGCACACATGTTTGCATAATTGCGCACATCAGCCAAAAAGAAATCCTACAAAGATTTAGATGTAACATAAACTTACTTCAAATTTTCTCAAATTCTAAAATAATTCAAATCCAAGTTTTTTTTTCTCAATAAAGAATTTTTACAACTCGAAGATGGAAATGTATTTGGGTTTAAAGCCCTGCGTGCTCTACGTCTGGAAGATCTGCGAATCTTCTATTAAATGAAAGCGGAGATTCGAGATTCAAGGACATCTAAGGCTAAGGTTACGAAGTAAAGGAAGACCACGCATAAGTCTCCATCCATGCTTCCCCTAGGTTTATGGATAAATTTGCTTCTAATAACAAAGATGCGAGTTTCTAACCCAATAAGGGTTGATTTCATGAGGTACCTTGAAAGGGCGAACTTTGCTTGGATAGAGTTGCCTTTAGCTATTCAGTGAAACCCGTCCGCCCACTAATCCCCTCTCTCTACCGGTTCTCCTGGGAAATATGTTGGTCTAGCAGAATAATTCAAAGATTTAGATGTAGCATATCTTAGCTATCGTTAAGGAAAGTAGCTGATGTGGATGACTTTTTCTTTAATGTGAGCTGGAACTTTTTCTTTAAAGTAGCTAATTCCAATTTTCTGAAATGATGCTTCCACTTTCAAAACATACAGATGAAACTTACATAGAGAAGCGTAAATGAACAACATATATCAACAACATTATATAACACACAATAAGCCCTCATGAGCAACTGATGTTCTATCAACTGATCCACTATCAGATTCAGAATTACCCACCAAACATATGATCCCCCAATTTATTTTCTCAAAATCAATCATCAAAATGCTTTTTATACAAGGGGTAGAATCAAAAAATCATACCAGGTCTGTTGCTGGTGAAGTTTGTCTTAGAGAAATGGGCAAAAGTGAGGCCAACAGGATAAGATTGATGGATTCTCATTTTTGGGGCTGGCACTTTTTCGTCAGAAAGATCATTAACACCTTTCCCATCAGAACCCATAGGTGATTTCGTTAGTGGATTGGAATCATCCTGTCCAACAATAAACTGAAGCCCCTGGGATAGTAATGCATTTGAGCATATCCTTTTCAGCTTCACAAACTGTAAAATTTATTGTAAAGCACAGAGGTTAAGAGCAGCATACCTTCGTCTGCTCTCCAGATGGGAAAACTTTCGAGTGTTCTATTAGTTTTGCGCCTACATCTTGTCATGACAACATCTCAACAACATAAGGATTTTATTAAAGAAAAACAGGTTTTGGTATTTGGAAAGCCTGCCAACCTTAATGACATTGGAATTCTGACCATCAGTAATATTTCCAGCAGCTTGGCAAAGATACCACAAACCTGAATTTGTCAAATCCTGCATGCCATTTGTGGATGTATAAGGAAAGGTGATTGTCACTGGCAAGTTCTTTCATTAAGGTACCAATTCAAATATAAAGAACATTACCTGTTTGCTTTCAAGTAGCTCGATTTTTCCTTCCTGCAAATTTACGCACCAATAAATCATCAAATCATCTGAATCCGAACCAGTAATTGAATTGTTGGCAGCCACTCCTGCAAGAAACCGATATGCCACCCTGCTAGCAGACACAATTTCGGCTTTAGCTTGCCTCCACTGCACCAACACAGGTGAACCGATTGTTACACACAGAGTTTTTTGTACTTCTCCCATATCAGTATAGTAACTGGAAATTCCATAACTATGTACAGGTATGCAGAAACCCAAAAATTCAAATATATAGTATATGAATTCAATTTGCAATTGTGCTTGAAGAACTTCATGGAATGAAGAAAGGATGCAAACATACTCGATAGGCTGTGTTTCCGGCTATTTCTACAGCAGCATCACCCGCATGTGCAAACCTGTTAACCCAACCTGTTACAAAAATAATGTATTGAGTTCACAGTTGAAAAAGAAAATCGGGGAAAGGGGCAAATGTGTAATCTCTTGACAACATTAGACTCAAAGGTGCAGGATATTAACTGGCAATTTCCATCCAACCCTTACAGTCATGCATCAAATCAACTTCAGTGAAGTTAACAGATGAGAAACTTGAGCTGTATTTTGCATCAATGAAGTGAATAGCAATTCTAATAAAGATCAATTTATTCTAGTAGGTACACTTTTTTAAGTAAAGAATCTTGGGGCGAACAAATGCACAAAGTCTGTAAAAAGAAATTGGGTAGATCCTTCACTGATGTCCATTCATTTAGAAAGAGACTGCCCAGATACCGGAAATTGTAGCCCCTTTCAAAAAACAAAAACTCGTTACACTTTTGATACAGAACCAATGAAGGTCAATTTCTGACAATTTATGAGGCACAGGCAATTATAAATTGATGTATCAGGGAAACAAAAAAGCTCAGTAGGGAACACAAACCAACCAGGAAATGCAATATTATTACTATGCATGCTAAAAATGAAGGGTTGCAGTTACCTGGTAGCTTTGGCACTCCAAGTCTCTCACAAAACTCATCACAGAAATGATTGCAATTTTTTGACAATAAATCGTACGACTGTCCAGGCCACTCTCTACTAAGTTCCCTCAGAATCTGATTAACCATGTAAATGGGTAACTCCGTATTCCCAAGTGTAATTCTTTCCCGGTAAGTGTACATCGGATTCCTGGTTGATGGACAGCTAAACACTCCACTACCCTATTCGCAAAACCCAAATGACCATTCATCATCTCCATAGACCTGTTGAGAATGTAGAGATTCAATTGTAAGAACACATATAAACATATTAACAAGAGGAACTGAAGTACAAAAAATCAACACAAAGATGGACAAAAATGAGTGGAGGAAAAATACAAAATTACAAACCCATGACCTCCATGGATCCCACACGTTCAACTTCGCAGAACATTAGGTCCAAGCAAAAATTAATGAATCTTTGCACACTTAAAGTCAAATCAGATTTAACTAATGAGAAGAGATACAATGTTGATATATGTATGACCAGATTTCTTGTATGTATGTATTCTAATAGATTTAGCAACTACAGGATACAGAGATACGATCTTACACTTCGAAAAGTCCAGATAAAGTAAAGTAGGTCAGTAATGCTGACTAAAGCATCTATATTAATCAGTTTTCTGCATAAATTTGACAATTTTCAGCCACATTACCAACGACGATATTTATTTATTCTAGTTTATGTTTCAGTTACTACATCAGGAAAATGGCTTCACTATTAACCAAGAATCTGGAAGCCATATTGGCACTTGGCAGGAAACAAGGATACTCAGAAACAAGAAGCTGAACTGATCTCTAAACCAAAATCCCAAATTCCCGATTTGGTTCAGATTAGACCTCACTTCACCAACCTGCATCATCAGAATTCACAAAGTCAAATAAACTGCCGATGTAAGAAATAACCCACAGGACTATAGCAAGCTAGCAAACACAACAACATAACTCCTTCATTCAGTCATGTGCATAACCAAGAGTCATCATTAAAACCATACTCAAACAGGTGATTCGTAATTATAGACCAGAACCCTTGTAAAGTAACCCTTTTACAACGAAGCAATAAAGAAATTATAGAGCATAAACACAGAATCCCCCAATTAAAAGCCCTACAACATTTGACAGCATGAACTGAAGGCAGCACAAACATTATCAAGAAAGAAATGAGCAAAGTTCAATTGGTGAGAACAAAACCCTTAAAAGTCTCCAAATAGCAATGTCGGGCAGAGGTCAATAGAATCAACCAAAAGCCAGAATAATCTACAGAAATCCATGGAATTTTACAAAAAATTATAACCATCAATTCATTAACACTAATTGAACACCAGACTCCATTAATACACAAGCAGCAAAGAAAAAGACAAGCAATGGGTAAAATCAAATATTGAATGCGGAGAAGAAAATCCCGTTAATGGAGCAAAGGGAAGCCGAAATTCAAAGGTAACGGCGAAGAAGGGACAAACCGAGGAAGCCGAACGGAAGCCTGGAAAAGTAACGGCGAGCGACCAAGGAGACAAGGCCGGAGTCGTCGGGTGAGCAGCAGTCAAGCGTTACCATAGAGGAACGGCACGGGCGGGGTAAGCAGCCAGAATTTTGCAGCCGGTGCAGCGGAGAGGAAATCAATGGAAACGGGAATTAGGGCAATGGCAACACGTTAGATTAGGGCAATCGAAACTCAGTGACCTCTAATTGACACGAAGGAGCACGGCGTACCTGGGGCGGGGGGTTGGGCCGCGCGGCCGGAGGGGTGTGGTGGAGATGCACGGACGACCTTCGCCGGAGGTGTGGTGCGCCGGCACGGCGGGTGGGGCCGCGCGGACGTGGGTTGCGGCGGCACAGCAGGTGCAACACGGATGAAGGAGGCCGGTATGAGAAATTGAGGCATCCAACGCG
Organism: Hygrophila difformis; assembly: GCA_030278955.1. Lineage (NCBI taxonomy): Eukaryota > Viridiplantae > Streptophyta > Magnoliopsida > Lamiales > Acanthaceae > Hygrophila > Hygrophila difformis. The sequence goes on along the minus strand of JAOANR010000015.1, from coordinate 26,419,854 downwards.
GAGCAGGCCGATTGCGAGGGCGACACGGGCAGCGGATCAAATTTGTGGCCAGCGATGCCGGCGGCGAGGGCGGAGGAATTTTTTTGCGCCGAGGAAATTTGCAGCAAATAAATGGGGAGGGGGCGAGGCGAAGGAGAAATTGGGCAGAGTGGCATCAGTTGTAATTTGTGGATAAAAAAATAGTACTATTCATCGTTAGTTACTATTCATTAAAAAGCTACATATATATATATTAGATATACTAGAACTCGTGGAGCGCGCGCGACGCCGCGCGAGACTGTGGACGATTTGTAATGTGGCGAGGTGTAGGATGGAGGAGAAGAGAGGCATGGAAAGCGGGAAAGAGAATGTTTGGGATTATTCTTGTATTTAAAGTTGGAATTTACTGCAATTTTTGTGGAGAGGATCAGAATTGCTTTTGGGTGTAAAAGGTCACTTCAGTATTGCTGTGGGAACTTAATTATGTTTTCAATAGTTCCAGCCGTATCACCAAGCTTAAATGCTCCAGCTTGGATGCCTCCAACAATAGCTGGACCAATGCAACCTGAACCACATTCCACATCATCATCCAGTATTCGTTCTTATTGGGACCAGGACAAAAATGAATGCAGTTACACATTAACACTAGTTACCTTGTTGTTCGATCTTGCATAAGCAATCAACCGCTTGGTAGCTGACTCAGGGACACCTTAAGCAATAATGGTAACAACTTTGATAGTTGGTTGCTTGAGAGCAGACATAGATGAAGCGGCAGCACTGCAAAATCATAGTAAATTACTACCTCCGTTTTCATATGTTGTTGACGTTTAGAAATGTGTTACTATTCACCCACAGACTTTTACTTAAAGTTTTATTATAGTTATACACGTTAAAATATAGTCAAGTGCGATCTTGTTAGATTCATCTCGTCGAGTAGTTTTTAAATATCGAACTTTTAGAATTTTTACTTGTACCGAAATTGAGTTATTAATGGTTTAATATGTGCATTGGACTGCGTGAAAAATGGGTATGTAAAAAACATTTGAATGCGGAGGAAGTATTAAACATGAACCAAAGCATCTACAACTGAGATATTGAAAAAACAGACAAGACTAACCTTCTAAATGATGTAAAGTTAATGAATACATCAGTCGTAGGATGTGCGGCACAAGCAGCTTCAATACTGAAAATACAAAGAATATAATAAAGCCTCACAAAATCACAATATATTATTAATAGAATGGGAATAAGAAAAGATTGATGAGAAAGTATTAAGGCAACTTAAACGCTCTTGAATTAATCTTGGTGTTATAACTTTCCCTCATATCAACAGATTCATTGATGGAGTTGAAAGCTGTGACTGGGCTCATCTAGTCATCAATTTCCTCAGTCATAAAGATATCAGGGGATAAAATGACAATATTATCACACATCGACACTTGATATTTGATGATGGATAACATTAATTCAAATGTCAACATATGCCATCTTAAAGGACATGTAACATTCATTACTCCAAGTATCCAAGGATTTTCCTTAACATTTGCAATCCCATAAAGAAGAAAAAGAGTTATATAACATCTGTAATCAAAGGATTAGCAGTCCCTGGTTTTTTTTACAAAACATTAAAACACCAACCAAAGATTTGCAAAAACAGAAAATTTTCAATTCGAAATTCACACACTTGACAGAAGGTAAATTGGGTAAGGGCATGACAGTCGTATGTATGACAATTCGAAATGTATTCTTCCATTGGTTCAAAAGTCAATGAAAAAGCAATGGAGAGCAATAGAATACACACCCTGAGTGGAAAATGAGGAAAAATCACATACATTTTGGCAAGTAACAAATAATTACAAATTTTAATGAAAAGACAGATTTGACGAGCAAAACAAAATTGTTGGTGCCTTCGCGTCAACCAAGTAAAGAGTGACAAGAATCTGCATTATTATTGCAATTATTCGAAATGAAGAACCACACACAATGAAATGTCAAGTTCTATCTTTCAGCCTAAAAATCATCATATATTAGATTTGCCCTGGTGGCCATACCTTACATGTCAAGTAAGAATTGCGCTCAGTGATCAAACATTTCATCAGAAGACCAATTTTTAAACATTTAGCTTCAGGTGCTCAAAATATATAGGCCTTAAACATTTCACAGTCCAAGTCATAGGAAATAAAAACGACAGAACAAATGCTCAAACATGCAACACCAGAAAATACCATATTTTTATCTATAAACAATGAAATCAAAGAGTTGGGAGTGCTTCTCACACTTAAAATAATGGAACTGTTTCAAATTGTATTTCGTCCTCTTTCGACATTAAGTACAAAAAAAACAGAAATTCAAAAATGCGCACCCATGCACAGCATTGCCAGGCTGCATTTCAAGGCGAGGCTGTGTTGCCTGAGCGCGAGCAAAAGCAGAAGCCGGGAGAGCGGATCCTGTCTGAGCAATGCGCACATCCTCACGCTGCATCCTTCTTCGTGTACTTTCGACAGTCATCTATTATTTTTGAGAAAATGTAAAGTGACCGTGGTCAGCTGCAAACACTAAGTGGTGACAAAACCTAAAATAAATTTCTCCAGACGACGAGGGTGTGGATTAAAAATGCATCATTAAAGTCATGAATTACATATAGATACAGGGGATTGCAATTTCAGGTAGGGGACATTATATATACGACCCAAATCAGCCAGGCTAGGTATACGCTACACAATCCCTTAAAGAGGACACAACAAGATCCATTTCACTTCAATTTAAAGGCAGAATTGCAATTTGGCAAGGTTGATAAAGCGAAGCCTTTTCTGGGCTCCAATTAACACCATCACAACAAAATACAAAATCACAAGAAATGTAGGAATGGGAAATCACCAAAACATTAACCCTAAATTGGGGCAGAAACCCTTACGACAACACTCCTCCCGTGGCGTGAGATCAGCCTCAACCAACGGAACGGAGAGATTCGATTGAAATCGAAACTATGAAAACAGAATAACCCAAGGAATTGAAGAAACACAACTTGCCTTAAAATCTTTAGAATTGTTTAACATTTTAAAGGACAACCTGAAACATCCCAAAATTCATAGAAACCAAGCTCCATAAATCAACTGTAAACAATACCTGTGTTACATGAATGCGGCACTCGCAGCAATAAATCTCAACGGAAAGAGGCGGATTCGAGCCTCCAGACCCACGCAAAAAGATAAATCGCCTGCGTGAAAAGAAGCCCTAAAATACCAATCAAATTCAATCGTAACGAAATCAATTTCAGAAATACCGATCAGGTTTGGTAACTTTCATCCCAAAAAGCTCAACTCAAACCAATTATAATCCGTTCTAGGATAAATTCCAGCTGCTTCACTTCTATATATCCACATACCAAGCAGGCACATGTTATTATGTATAATCAACATATCATTTCTACATCAGTGAAAGCTGGAGCAATAATTGAAATTTGTAAATACAATTTGTTAACCAGTCTCCAATTCACAGACCATAAAAAGCTAAACAAAGCTGCAACTACGGAACTAACTACATGGAATTACAATTTACATTAGATAATTTAATAGGTAATCATAATAATAGATCCCCTGAACATAATAAGACAAACGTTTTTAAAAAAATTCTAAAATCTCAATGCAATAAATGATTAAAAGAGAGAATAAACCTCACCAGACACAAGAATATGCTGCACACTTTTCTTGTAAAGTCTCGTAGCATATATAACAAGGCAAACAAAAGATCCATGTACCACATTACTCAAGATTCTAGAATGTTTGTCGTTCAAAAGACAAGGTTCAACATCCTTATAGAAAATATGTGTTAGAATTTATGAACATGAATTAAATAAGATATGCTGCTTCGGCCCATGTCTTACAGATTATGTGTTATGGATTAACTAAAATGGGGAAGGAAGAAAAGACGGGAACGAAGATGAAATCTGAAGTATTCCCCAGCCCAAGAACAAGCATATTTAAGAACTAAATGCAAAATCCTGCCCAAGCCTGAAAGCCATCAAAATGAACAGATTTATTAATTGGAGACTGATGCACCCTGTGAAACCACATTTAAATAAGCTTAAATTATGTTAAAATAAACCTAAATTGCATGCATGAGACTCTGTTTTACTGTTTTTTAGTGTATATTTCATGTGATGTGTGAATATTAATAAGACCGGTTAAATTGAGCTTATCTGAGCCCGATTTACCTTGTTTTATGCTTTTTAATAAGACTTTGGCAATTCTAATATATTGCAATGATGTTTCAGGCATTAAAATGAAGAAAGAAGATGTTCGAAGGTCAAAGGATGTCAAATTCGGAATTTTCAACACTGGAAAAGCTCCAGAATGCGCCACATAGGCATGGCGGCGCCTAAAATCATGCTCGAGCGCCACATTATGCGCCACATTGACACTTAGGAAAATTTCGGATGGAAAAAAGCTTCAGGATGCGCCGCATAAGCTTGGTGGCGCATAAAAACACCTCCAGGCGCCACTTTTTGCGCCGCAGGGTAAATTTTAGGAAATTGTCAGAATGCACCGCACCTTCTTGGCGGCGCCGAAAAGCACCTTGGAGCGCCACAAAATGCGCCACTTTCAAAAATTCGGAAATCTTCGTATGCGCCGCAGCTCCTTGGTGGCGCCGAAAACTTCTTCCGAGCGCCACAGTCGCGGTTGAGCAGTTTTCTAACCTCCCGAACTCGGTTTTAAATACCATTTTTCGTCATTTTCTTCATGAGACTCATAGACAGACGCAAATATTCGACAGAAAACACTCTGAAACTTCTGAGAAATGGGAGAAGAAGGCCGGAAACACATAATCAAGCCGGAGGAATTGGCCAGAATGCTGTTCTGATCGAGTTCTTCCTATCATAGGTGTTGCCTTTCTTTTTCTTGCTTTGTAATGAATTGAAATTGCCTCTAAATGTAATATGCTATCATGTTTTTAATTTGTAGACGGATTTCTGTATTGTTCGTGTTAGAAGTGTTCTAGAACGGGAGTTCAGAATCACTTTGAAGTATGAATTTATCTTTTATGGAAGCAATATAAATGTCGCTGTTTTATGTTGTAATTTGGAGTAATCTGCAAAGATGTTAGAATCTGTATTAGGATTGTTAATCTGCTGCATAAATTTGATCGATAAATCTATTTGGGCAACAATCTGATGTTTTATATTTTTATCTGCTAAATTTTAATTGATCGATCAATCTGCAGTTTCTACTTTTAGTAATCTGGAAATAATCCTAATCTGTCTACATCTTAAAATTAGTAATTTAATCCAATTTACCATGTTTTATTATTATTTTACCATAATTGTTAAATTATTTACACTGTTCTGCATAATTAAATGTTAGAATCCAATTCTGTGATTTCTACTTTGCTAAATCGGGAGATAAAAAGTAGAATTAATATTTTAGTACCGAAATTGGGAATAAATTACATTATAAATGGATTTTGGCATGTGCACAATGATTTGGAAAATGAAAAGTGCCTTTTAATTGCTATAGGAAAATTTGTATGCTTGTGAAAGACTCAAATTTAGGCCTAGAATAATGATTGCAGAATGTTAGATAATTTAATCAGCTTCTATGAAATCCGTTTAAGCATAATTTGATTATTAGTAGATTACAATATTTTTAATCTTTATAAAATAATTAATTTTAAGAAATTGATCTTTTTAGACATTGGAAAATGCTAAATCAATATGCAATTTCTATTTTATATAAAGATGGCAATATTTAAAATACTACAAGCATCTCCCATTTATATCTTTATTAATTATAATTTTAATTTGCTTTACTTTAAAATTTAATGTCACTATTTATTTTAATTTAATCACCATTAGAATTAATCAAACTCTTTTTAGAAATATAAAATATAATTAATGAACTTAAGAACAATTAAAATTTCTCCGGAATGAAATAATATTCTGAAATTCCCTGTGGTTCGACCCGGTATTCACCGGTTTTTATTACTTGATGACAACCATCCGCTTGTGGTAAAATATGAGTAGTGAAAAACACCCATCAAGTTTTTGGCGCCGTTGCCGGGGAATTTGTTGTGAACTTTTAATTGTTTTTAGTTTATTAATTTAAATTTATTAAGTTAAATATTAATTTAACTGTTACTTATTTTATTTTATTTTATTTAATATTTGCAGTGCGAAGCAAACAAGCAGAAATAGCTTATGATCCTGAAATTGAGCGTACCCTTAGAGCTATTAGATTAGGGAAACGTAGGAGACCAGCTCAGTTGGAAATTTTAATTAATTCATCTTCTGATGAAGAAGACTATTCTCCAACGACTGGAGTTTCAACAATTCAAACTAATCAATTAGTTGCTCAGTTCAATAGGTTAAATATGGCAGCGAATAACAATGATAATCAGGGTAATAATGGAGGTAATGGTGGTGATTTGGAGCACGATGATCAAGCTGAAATGACCATTGAAGAACACTTACAAGGAACTAGTGGAAATCTGCTTAATAGAACTCCAAGGCCAGATGTAGATGCTTTAAGCTTTACCCTTCAGGCCTGCACTAATCACAATGGTTCAAGCTAATCAATATAATGGAGCACCTACTAATGATGCTAGTAGAACACATAAGAAACTTTCTGGACTATTGTGACACAGTGAAAATAAATGGTGTTACTAGTGATGAAATTAAGTTGAGATTGTTCTCATTTTCACTCAGAGATAAAGCTAAAACTTGGTACAACTCACTTCAATTAAGGGATGTTACTACTTGGATAAAATGTTAGAAGCTTTCTTAGAACAATTCTTCCCACCATCCAAAGTCATTGAATTACAAGAAAAAATCAAAGAATTCGTGCAAGATGAGGGTGAAACTTTACTTGAAGCATGGGATAGATATAACACTTCATTGGCGAGATGTCCAAATCATGGCTTTGAAGACTGGCAGCAGATGCACTTCTTCTACAATGGGTTGATTGATCATTGGAGGAATTTGTTGGATGCAGCAGCTGGAGATTCTTTTCTATCTATAGGACCTTCTAGAACTAAGGAAATCATAGAGAAAAAGATTTCTAACATGAAAAAATTTCATGGTAAAAAAAATGCTAGAAATAAAACAAAAGAAGGAATCTATGAGGTAGAAAAGGCAGTTGCTATAGATTCTAAGTTAGATGCTTTGATGAGGGAGGTTTCTACGCTTAAGAAAGGTCAAGCTAAAGTTGTGAGATGCGGTATTTGTCATGGACCTCATGAATCATCAGCCTGTCACCTGCTTGATCAAGGACTTCAAGAGACTATGCAGTGTGAGGGGACTGAGGAACAAGTGGAAGATGTGAACTACATGGGAAATAGGCAGCAGAATTACAATCAAATCTGTCCTCAAAATCAAAACTTCTATCCAAATCAAAATACTCAATTTCAACAAAACACCTACCCACAAAAAACAACCGTCAACCTTATCCACAAAACCAAAATCAAAATTACCCAAATCAAAATCAAAATCAGAATTTTCAAAACCAAAATCAGAACCAAAACTATAATCAGAACAGAATCAGACCTCAACAACAGCTGCAACAAAACCAAGGAAGTGATGAGGTCAATTTAAAAGAGTTAATGAGCACAATCGTGTCTCAACAACAAACAATTCAGCAAATGCAAGCCTCAATGAGAAATTTAGAAGTTCAAGTTGGTCAAATTGCTAGGGATACCTCAAATAGACAGCAAGAAACACTACCAAGCAGGCCTGATCCTAATCCAAAAGAGCAGTGTAAAGCAATCACTTTAAGGAATAAAAAGGAATTACCTAATCCTTACCCTACCTTAGATGATCCAGAGGTTTTAGCTGAAGCTGTAGATGATCAAAGTGAGGATACAGAGAAAGAAAGCCAGCATAAAAACACTGATGAGCCTAAGGAGAGTGAGAAACTTAGAGTTGAACAGGATAAGGGTAAAGGAAAGTCTACTGTCCCGGTCAAGCCATATCAGCCACCTATTCCATATCCACAACGTCTTAAAAAGGCTAAGGAAGATAAAGATTATGCTAAATTCTTAGAAGTATTTAAGAATTTAAGAATTGATATCCCTTTTTCTGATGCCATTGCACAAATGCATGTGTATGCTAAGTTCTTAAAAGAAATTCTATCAAAAAAGAGGAGTGTTGATGATGAAGAGAAAGTGACACTGACAGGGGAATGTAGTGCAATCTTACAAAGAAGGCAACCTATTAAACAAAAAGATCCTGGGAGTTATACTATTCCATGCATTATTGGCACTAAAGAATTCAATAAAGCTCTGTGTGATCTCGGGTCTAGTATTAATCTGATGCCTTTACATGTCTTTAGAGAACTAGGAGTAGGAGTTGTGAAGCCTACTAGGATGCAGCTACAGCTTGCTGATAGATCTATTAGGACTCCTTTAGGCATTGTAGAAGATGTTCTTGTTCAAGTAGAAAGCTTCATCTTCCCTGTCGACTTTGTTGTTCTTGATATGGAAAAAGACATTGATATTCCTCTAATTTTAGGTAGACCATTTCTGCAAACTGGTAGGGCTATGGTTGATATGGATGATGGTAAAATTACACTTAAAGTAGGTAATGAACAAGTGTCGTTTGACATTTCTAAGACAACTAAAACACAACACGCTAGTTCTGACACATACCCGTGTAATAGAGTTACAGCTATCTATCAGGAGGATGAGGTGACTGAGAGAGAGTTCTTTGCTAGACATGATCCCTATAGGAAATTTGAGCAGTTAGTGGAGAGTTGTGAGGACTTAGTTGAAAGTAAGTGTGAGGGAGGATTACCTGTGCAAGTAACATGTGCGATAGAAGAATCCAAGTTAGTCCCGTCTGTTGAAAAACCACCTACATTGACATTGAAGGAGCTGCCATCACATTTGAGGTATGTTTTTCTTGGTGAGAATGATACTTTACCTGTTATTGCAAGTAATAAATTAAATGATGATCAATTAAATGCATTAACCCAAGTGTTGAGTAAGCATGTTAGAGCAATAGGTTGGACGATAGCCGACATCAAGGGACTGAGTCCAGCATTGTGTACACACCGGATTTATATGGAGGAGGATGACAAGCCAGTAAGACAGCCCCATAGGAGACTGAATCCACATCTACAAGAAGCTGTAAGATCAGAGGTGATTAAACTACTCGATGCAGGTATTATCTATCCTATCTCTGATAGTCAGTGGGTGAGTCCAGTTCAAGTAGTGCCTAAAAAGGGAGGTATGACTGTGATTAGAAATGAAAATGGTGAACTAGTACCTACTAGACCTACTACTGGATGGCGTGTATGCATTGATTATAGGAGATTGAATGATAAGACTAGGAAAGATCATTTTCCATTGCCTTTTATTGATCAAATGCTAGAGCGTTTAGCTGGTCATGAGTTTTATTGCTTTTTAGATGGCTATTCTGGTTATAATCAAGTTCCAATTGCTCCTGAGGATCAAGATAAAACTACATTTACATGTCCTTACGGTACATTTGCATATAGAAGAATGTCATTTGATTTGTGTAATGCTCCAGCTACATTTCAGAGATGCATGATGTCTATATTTTCTGATTTAATTGAGATATGCATTGAGGTATTTATGGATGTTTTTTCTGTATTCGGGTCTGATTTTGAGGAGTGCTTAATTAACTTGGAAAAAGTTCTGATTAGATGTGAAGAGTCAAATTTAGTTCTTAATTGGGAAAAATATCATTTTATGGTTAATGAAGGTATTGTCTTAGGACATAGGATTTCTAAAAATGGCATTGAAGTTGATAGGGCTAAAGTAGAAGTGATTGCAAAAATTCCACCTCCTAATAATTTAAAACTTTGAGAAGTTTCCTGGGACATGCTCTATCGAAGATTTATAAAAGATTTTTCTAAAATTGCATTACCTCTTTAAGTTGCTATGTAAGGATGTCGAGTTTGATTTTACTGACGAGTGTATTGAGGCGTTCGATAGGATCAAGGAAGCATTGGTGACAGCACCAATTATTCAGCCACCTGACTGGGGTTTGCCGTTTGAGATCATGAGCGATGCTAGTGACTTTGCTGTTGGAGCAGTACTGGGTCAACGAAAGGATAAGAAACTTCATGTTATTTATTATGCTAGTCAGGCTTTAAATTCTGCACAGAGAAATTATGCCACCACTGAAAAAGAACTTTTATCTGTTGTTTATGCATGTGAAAGGTTTAGACCATATCTGATAGGCTCTAAGACTGTAGTTTACACTGATCATGCTGCTATTAAGTATCTATTTGCAAAGAAAGATGCTAAACCATGGTTAATTAGATGGGTATTATTGTTACAGGAATTTGATTTAGAAATTAAAGATAGAAAATGAGATGAAAATCCTGTAGCTGATCATCTATCTAGACTGGAGCATGAAAAAGGGGAAGAAAGATTAATTAATGATGCATTTCCTGATGAAAATTTGTATTTAATAAATAACACTTCCTCTGATCCGTGGTTTGCTGATTTTGTGAACTATTTAGCATGTGGTGTAATTCCTGATCATTTAAAATGGCATAGCCAAAAGCAAAAATTTAAAACTGATGCTAAATATTTTATTTGGGATGAACCTTATTTGTTTAGACTCTGTTCAGATCAAATCATAAGGAGATGCATCCCTGATGAGGATTTTGAAAAAGTTTTAAAGGCTTGCCACGAAGGACTTGGAGGAGGACATGTTGGACCGAACAGGACAGCTCATAAAGTACTCGAAGGTGGTTTATATTGGCCTAATATTTATCGTGATGCTAGATCATTTGTGCAAAAATGTGATGTATGTCAAAGGGCTGGTAATATCACTAAAAGAGATGAAATGCCACTAAAAGGAATTATGCCTGTTGAGTTGTTTGATTTGTGGGGAATTGATTTTATGGGTCCGTTTCCACCATCTAATGAGAAATTGTATATTCTAGTTGCTGTAGAGTATGTATCAAAATGGGTAGAAGCTGAATCATGTGCTTTAAATGATGCTAAACAAGTGATTAAATTTTTGAAAAAGCAAATCTTTACTCGTTTTGGTGTGCCTAAAGCAATCATTAGTGATGGTGGATCTCATTTTGTCAATAGGGCTGTTAATCAATTGTTATCTAGATTTCATGTTCATCATAGGATAACAACACCCTATCATCCTCAAGCCAATGGTCAGGTAGAAGTCACTAATCGTGAGATTAAAAAGATTTTGGAAGCTACTGTAGGAAAATCTAGAAAAGACTGGGCTTTTAAGTTAGATGAAGCATTGTGGGCTTATAGGACAGCCTTTAAAACGCCTATAGGTATGACTCCTTTTAAATTAGTTTATGGTAAAGCTTGTCACTTACCTTTTGAACTTGAGTTTAAATCACTTTGGGCTATGAAGAAGTTGAATTTTGAATTTAAAGAGGCTCAAGAAAAAATGAAGGTAGATCTTACTGAATTAGAAGAAATTAGACGTCAAGCGTATGATAATGCTCTAATTTATACGGAAAGAACAAAGCTTTATCATGATAAAATGCTTAGGCCTAAGGTGTTTGAAGCTGGACAATTAGTGTTTTTATATAATTCTAGATTTAAGCTGTTTCCTGGTAAATTGAATACAAAGTGGTCAGGGCCTTTTAGGATTGTTAAAGTGTTGGATAATGGTGCAGTAGTTTTAAAAGCTGAAGATGAAAGGGAATTTACTGTAAATGGTCAAAGAGTTAAACATTATTTTGAAGATGAAGTTAAATTCATCGAACAAATTAATGTTAAGCCTTTGGTTATTTAAATCTGCTTATTGAAGTAATTGCATTGCATGTTTAATTATGTTGAGTTTTTATTCATTAAACTTATAAAAACCAATAAAAATTATAAAAATGAGAGAAAAAGACAAAAATATTTTGCATTTTATTGTTTATGTGCTTTTATTTGTCTTTAGTATTCTTGTTTAATTTAATTTAAATGTGTTTTAGTTTAATTATGTTGTTTAAATTTTATGCTATGTTAATTGCATGTGTTCAATAAATTGAGTAGGGCATTGCCTATGAATTGGAATAAGTAGCAAAATGTTGAGAAAAATGATGGATTTGTGTGTGCTTGGAGAATTGATCTTGACATGTGTATTTTGACTCGGTGATGAATTAAGGAGGAGGATCTATATGGACTAGTTGGTTTAATTGAGAAGAATTCTGATCCGGAAGGATTTGAGGAGTCTATATATGCTAAATCTGACTTGCTAACCTTAGGGATTGAATAAACTATCATTTTGGTTGAGTTTGAGCTGAAATTCGAGTGTCACAGACTCAGTTTAGGCGCCACACCTTCTTGGTGGCGCCTAAAACCATACTGAAGCGCCACTTTATGCGCCAATTTTGAACCTGGAAAAATTTTGGTCAGGTTATGCGCCACACCTTCATGGTGGCGCATAAAATCACTCCGGAGCGCCAAAAATTGCGCCACTCTCAGACTTAGAAAATTTCTTGATCCGAAAATGCGCCGCACAGCCTGTGCGGCGCCTAAAACACCTTTGATGCGCCACAATGGCGCATGACCCGGCGGGTCTGGGTCCCTGACCCGGGTCTGGAACGGGATTTTATCCCAAAATTTACTTCTTCTCTTCATTTTTTCCTCCAATTCGACCGAGACCCTTTTTCCCTCTCTCCCGTGCGCCATTTTCTTCTCCACCAAGCGACACACTTGCGCCACTCCGGTAAAAATTCTTCCAATTCTTGTTTCTTCCTATCAATTCTCATCTACATTGTTCAAATTCTCATTCCAAAACCCAAATTTTGCTTTGTTTGAATCAAATTAGGGTTCTTCAACCCTAGTTCTTCCAAATTTGGGGATTCTACTCCAAAGAGCTCCAATCCTTCAATTTAGGTAAGAATGGCTATCCCAATTCAACTTTTATCATATTCTAGTGCTTTGGAATACATTAATTTTGGTATTGGTGTTGTTACTCAAATTTTGGGTATTGTTAGAATGTGGAATAAAATTTATTTTTAATTGTCTAAATTTTAGTTTAACATGAACAAGTGTTGTAGAACATGGATTGAATGCATAATGTGAAAATTTTTGGATTAACATTAAAATTTGGGATTTTTGAAAATTTTAAAATCTGAAAATTATTTTAATTTAATTGAAATGGCATTTGTGATTAATTAAATGGATGAAACATCACTAGAACATGTCATTTTAGTTATATTAAAAATATAAAGTTGTTCTCATGTCAAAAATTCCATGTTTTTCATAATGTGAGTTAATTGAACCATGTTTTGATAAAAACTCTTTTATTTATAATTTAGTTAATTAAAATAGGTTAATTTATCATATGAATAAATAGGAATGGATTTAAATATTAATTTAAACCATTTGTAATGCACTAGTTTAATAATTTAGGTTGTTTTTATTTATTAAATCTGAAAATTTAATAGAATAAGGGGTTTTTATTAAAAAGACATGTTTAAACATGAATTTTAAACTTTAGAATAAAATGGATGATATATTTAAACAAAGTTTAGGATTCATAACTTCTAGAATACAACATCTTGGTCATTGAATTATTTAAATCCCACATTCTAGGTTGATGTATATGTTTGCTTTATACTTAACACTTAAGTTAAACCTTTGGTTTAAACTTAAGTGTGAGGATGGGAGGCAAAGCATATATATGATACTAACCCAGAGTTTTTGTACAACCAGGTACTGAAATAATGTATAATCCTCCAAACCTCCCTAAGAAATCGGGTTATAGGTATATCCCTATGCCCGAGGGGAGAATGGGGATTTATGATCCACAGTCACCGGATAGCATTCCTACTCCTATTCCTGATGAGCATATTTTTGAACATCGCAGACTCCGCACGAAAAATTTGATACAGATGGATCACCCACAGGGCTCAGGAGGTGCTTCCAAGTCCAAGGGACTTCTCTCCTATTTCAGGAAGAGCAAGTCCAAGAGTGGTGCATCTTCGAGACATACTACAGTGCCCGCTGATGACCATCAGGAGGTCAATCAGCCTGACCAGCCCGACCAGCCTGATCAGTCCATTCAGCCTGAGACATCTGATCATTCACAGGCCCCCTCTAGAGCCTCTCGGGGGAAGGCACCTGTCACGAGTTCCACTTCCTCTCGACCTAGGAGAGGGAGATCTGCTGCATTAGCTATCCAGGAGCCTGTCCCTGAGGCTGTAGGAGGGGAGGAAGATGATGATGAGGTTGATCAGGAGGAGCAGGAGGAGCAACCGGCAAGGGGAGGACCGAAAAGGCAAGATCCCAGAGCCTATGTCCCCTGATTTGTTGTATGTCAGGGAGGGCATATTCGATGCCACTGTATTCAGGAGTGCCAGAGCCTACGAGCTGTACAAAAGATTTCACAAGAAGAGGATCATCGCTGATAGGGGGTTTTCAGATAGAGATTTGCAGCACCCTCTACTCCGAGATGCTATTAGATCCAGGGGTTGGGAGAGATTTGTGAGACACCCAGCTGGATCATATTCGTGGGAGTTGACTAGGCTGTTTCTAGCCAATGCTGAGGAGGTGGATTCTTGGATTTTTGGGGTTAGAGTACCCATCACTCCTCGGCACATCAACCAATTATTTGGAGTAGTGGAAGTGCCCTACGACAGAGATTTCTGGGAGCCGGTGATGAGAGCCGATGATAGGGAGGATTTCAAGAAGCTTGTACTGATGTCTATGTTTGAGGGTCAGGAGGATGTCCTCACGTATGATGATGATGACATGAGTAGGGTACATGGGCCTGATATGGATGCACCCATGTACCAGCTTCTCATGTTCTACAGATCTAGATTGAGTCCTTCGACTCACACCTCTGGACCTACTGCCCTGGATATGTATGTCCCATATTGCATCAAGGTGGGGAGCCCGATCAACATGGGAGAGCTTATATCACTCGAGTTGAGACAGACACCGGGGGTGTCTAAGAGGTCAGCTCTTATGTTCCCCAGCTTGATATGGCAGCTTTGTGCTGCAGGCAGGAGTGAATATGGGGCAATTTGATAGAGATTAGAGAATGAGGCCCCCGATTCCATTTGGGAAGAAGAACTTCAAGCTGTCTGGCATAAGATGCCAACCGATGATACTTCCCAGGGAGCTACCTAGGCAGTCTCCACCTGCACCATCACAGGGTAGCCAGGAGCATTCTGAGGCTCCTTCACAGTCCACCCGGGGTACACGAGGTGGTAGAGGTAGAGGTAGAGGACGAGGGAGAGCTCAGCCGCAGTAGCCACAGCACTCACAGCAGTCATATCAGCATCAGGGAGAGCCTGAGTGGGCTAGGACTTTATTGATAAACCAGCAGAACTTGCTGAACACAGTGAATGAGCATGCCTTACTTGCAGCTCAAAGGCACCATTTCTTGGCTGACCAGATAGCCAAGAATGCTAGAGCCCAGGCTTACCATGCAGCCCGACTGGAGTACTTCATGTCCCAGAGCTTAGGACAACGATATGTCGCCCCTCAGACACCTTCTGAGGATGATGAGGATGAGGACTATGTAGGCTCTGGAGATGGTAGCGATGAGGGAGATGATGATGCTGAGGATGCTGATGCTGGGGATGGATCTGAGGAAGTTGGAGATAATGACGATGACGATTCTGAGGACTCTGACTGAGTGCGAGAGATGAGCGATAGATAGGCTTGTGATCATGAGATATGACATGTATTGATAGGCCTATGTATTCGACTCTATTTTTATTTTGTTACATTTTAGTTATTTTCATTTGGGGTTGTATTGTCCTAACTCTATTTTCTATTATTTTGCTATCTTAGATATATTATTTCTGTTATTCACGTTCTTTTGATTATATGAAGCATTAGATAGTGTTTATTTAGCTTATGAGGTTTTTAGTTGCTTTTAAGTTCAATAAAGTATCTCTTACCAATAGCATGCTAGATTGAGTTGTTTTGAACTGTTAAAAAGATCAATGAAGTTTATTTGGACTAGATTGAGGTGTGGATGAAGTGAAATTGGTATTGTTGAGTGATTTGGAGATTTTGGACATCATGGGGAAGAACTTAGGAAAAACACATTATGCCCGAATTGGCACAGAATGCGCCACATATGCATTGTGGCGCCTAAAAATGCCTTCCAGCGCCACTTTATGCGCCGCAAAACTTAGAAATATTTCTAAGTTTTTCCAAAATGCGCCGCACATGCTTGGTGGCGCCTAAATCTGCCTTGAAGCGCCACTTTTGGCGCCGCAAAATGAGAATTTTTCCAAGTTTGCTTCAGGATGCGCCGCATCAACTGTGCGGCGCCTAAAACTCCCTTTCAGCGCCACAAATTGTGCCACGGCTTATTTTTAAATTTTATTTTATTTTCAAAATGCGCCACACTCACTGTGTGGCGCCTAAATTGGCCTCGGAGTGCCACTTTTTGCGCCACCGACGCGAATTTTTCAAAAATTCGCGAATCCAAAAGATTCAAATCACATCTAATCGATTTTTTGGATCCTAAACAGCATTATACTGACTCCAAATCGTATGTTTAGTGTATTTTTGGATCTAGATTAAATCAATCCCTCCATATCTCAACAAAATCAAGATTTCACCATCTTTAAAAGGGAGAATACCGATCGGTCACTCTCCCATTCCCAAATCTGTCAATTTTTCTCTTCTTCCAGTTTAATTAGCTTTCCAATCTCAATCCCTTCTTCCTAAATTCTGCCACCATGAGAACAAAGAGAAAGAATAACCCGAGAAACAATGGTGGAAAGAAACTGAAAGCCACAGAGCCTGCCCCATCACAGACACCAGTTATTAGAGAACCTGTTCCGGAGCCGGCTGCTGTGGGTACTGAAGACATGTTTGTGAATAATCTGGTGGCTCTGATTCATATAATGGATACAACACTTCTTTCAATTCTGCTCAACCAACGGAGGATGATCCACAGCAAGAAGAGGATGTCGCTGAATCTCCAGAGGAAATTTCACCGGAGATTCCACGTGATTCTAAAATCAAAAGAAAGAGTCACAATAGAAAGGATGATACCCCTCATCTGGAAGAATTAACAGGGGACACTTTCAATCCGGCTATTTTCATCAATCAAACTGCATATTCTTATTATCAGAAGATGGTGGAAAGATGGATTATTCAGGACAAAGGATTCACTGAAGCTGACATGGAGCGATTTTCGGTTCATGATGCTCTCATGAGTCGAGGATGTATGAAATTTGCTGCGCATCCGAAGGGAGTTTACTCTTGGGAGCTTACTAGGCAGTTCCTATGTAATGCTCGGTATGATCACTATACTTCATGGATTAGGGGAGTGCCTGTGCCATATGGTCTTGCAGTAATCAATAAACTTTATGGTACTGTGGATGTCTCTTGCCCGGCTACGAAGAAGAAGCACTTTCATGACCCTATTCATGAAGAGGAAGGAGGACCAGAGTTGGAGAAAAGAATCTTGAGAGAGATGTTTGAAAGGCAAAAGGAAGTTGCCTACATAGGGGAGAAGAAGGAAAATGTTGTTGCCACTTCAATGGATGCACCACTATACCAAATCTACTTGCTCTACAAGCATAAGGTGTTTCCTACTTCGCACACTGCACATCCGAATGCAGAGGAGCTGTATTTTGTGTACTGTGTGAAGAATGGGTTGCCTATTGACATTGGGGATATGGTGGCATATGAGTTGGATAAATTGGCTTCTGATGTAAAAAGGAGGATTCTTGGATTCCCTGCACTGATTTGCGCACTTTGCAAGAAAGCTGGAGTGGATCTAAGTGCCTATGCTCAAGATGTGAAGCCAAAGCCCTCTATTTGCTTCAAGACTAATTATACCAAGCCTGGAGTAAGATGTGCAGAGCTAGCTTACCCGAATTCACCTCGAAGGGCACCCACTCATCACACTGATATGCCTAGTACATCTGGTACTAAGGCTGAGCCCGCAGAGAATGCAATCAATAGGATGACTTATGAAATTCATCAGCTTAGAGCCGAGATGAAGAAGAAGGAGGATAGTACACAGACACAGATTGCACGACTTTTCAACAGACTTGAGTACTTCATGTCTGCAAGTCTAGGTGATCGATATATTCCTCCTACTACTAGTTCGAGCTCTACAGGGAGTGATGATGTTCCTAGGGAAGATGGAGTAGGTGATTCGGATGGATCTTTAGAAATCTAGATTTTTGATTAGATAGGATTGCTCCCTTTTTGGTTTAATTTGTAATATTTAGAATTATTTTGGTACTATTTTGCTTATTTTATTAGCATCTTTATGTAATAGTTGCTAGAACTTGTGGTATTTTGCTTTTGGTAAGTTTATGAAATTTAATATTTTATTTAAATCTTTCCATGTTTATTTAATTAATAAAAAAGAGTTAATAAAAATTAAAAATCTGAAATTCATAAATTAAATAATAAAAATCTGAATTTAAATAAATTATGGATGGAATTTACTTATTTTAATTCATAATTTACTTTGTGTTCTAACGATTATCTTTTGTATGAGCAAATACCATATAAATATATAAAGAAACAAGATATGTCATGAAGAAGCAAGCAAAAAATGGGACATCCGTATTGGTAAAGGGAAATTCTAGAGATCTACATACTCCAGGTGTGATCTTTTCATGTTATATGTTATCAATTTGCATGAAGTATGTGGTAAAAGCTTGATTTAATTTTATTTTACTGTATATTATGCTTGGAATAAAATGGTACCTGCATGACTAGTTATTTTAAATTTAAATTGTGTTTTCCCAGTGGTGTTACTATTTGGAGATTACCACATCATTGCCAATCTGGAGAAAATCCAAATAAGTCTAAATGTTCTGCTCTAATCCGATTTTACAATTTAATGAGTGTTAGGTTTCTTAGTTTAAAGTCCTAGACTTTGTCAAATTGTTATGCAAGTTGTTTGGGCTATTGGTGACAATTTTATTTGCCTTGCAGAAAACTATTTGATTAATTAGACTAGTTATTTGAAATGTGGAGAGTTATCATTATTTATAAATAAATATGCTTGTTCCAAGTCTTTTTAAATGCTTAATTAAAATAAAGTCAGAGTGGAACCCTTATATTTAAAAAAAAAATGAATGATATTCAAATCTTGCAAACAGAAAAAGAAAAATTATTGAAGAATGCAAGATCAAAAAAAAAGAAAGGAAGAAAAAGGGTGATTAAATAAAAATTCATAAACTCTTGACTGGATGACTGGCACATATTCGGTGACATGAGTAGCTTTTGGAATTCAACCGTCTACAACTCAGCCAAATTGTCTAGAATATAGTGAAACTTAGCCATAGATTGAGCATATTTGAAGACTGGAATAGAAAAGCATATTTACATTATTCACTTTCCCATATTGAGTGCTATGTATAATTAATCTGTTTTCTGTATTGTAAGTGTATTGGGTACCTGGTTCTGATAGCTAATGCATATCAATTTGTCTAGTTCTAGTACATTAAACTTTGAACCCTCTTATCTCATTTTGTTGTTGAAATCTATGATTTGGCAGAACTATAGAGACTTTATCTTTATTATCTTGATTGGCAAGTTGATGTGCTAATTGATCTCATTGCTCAAGGGACGAGCAATATTTAAGTGTGAGGATGTTGATGCATCCTGTGAAACCACATTTAAATAAGCTTAAATTATGTTAAAATGAACCTAAATTGCATGCATGAGACTCTATTTTACTGTTTTTTAGTGTATATTTCATGTGATGTGTGAATATTAATAAGACCGGTTAAATTGAGCTTATCTGAGCCCGATTTACCTTGTTTTATGCTTTTTAATAAGACTTTGGCAATTCTAATATATTGCAATGATGTTTCAGGCATTAAAATGAAGAAAGAAGATATTCGGAGGTCAAAGGATGTAAATTTCGGAATTTTCAACACTGGAAAAGCTCCAGAATGCGCCACATAGGCATGGCGGCGCCTAAAATCATGCTCGAGCGCCACATTATGCGCCACATTGACACTTAGGAAAATTTCGGATGGAAAAAAGCTTCAGGATGCGCCGCATAAGCTTGGTGGCGCATAAAAACACCTCCAGGCGCCACTTTTTGCGCCGCAGGGTAAATTTTAGGAAATTGTCAGAATGCACCGCATCTTCTTGGCGGCGCCAAAAAGCACCTTGGAGCGCCACAAAATGCGCCACTTTCAAAAATTCGGAAAATCTTCGTATGCGCCGCAGCTCCTTGGTGGCGCCGAAAACCTCTTCCGAGTGCCACTTTTTGCGCCACAGTCGCGGTTGAGCAGTTTTCTAACCTCCCGAACTCGGTTTTAAATACTGTTTTTCGTCATTTTCTTCATGAGACTCATAGACAGACGCAAATATTCGACAGAAAACACTCTGAAACATCTGAGAAATGGGAGAAGAAGGCCGGAAACACAGAATCAAGCCGGAGGAATTGGCCAGAATGCTGTTCTGATCGAGTTCTTCCTATCATAGGTGTTGCCTTTCTTTTTCTTGCTTTGTAATGAATTGAAATTGCCTCTAAATGTAATCTGCTATCATGTTTTTAATTTGTAGACGGATTTCTGTATTGTTCGTGTTAGAAGTGTTCTAGAACGAGAGTTCAGAATCACTTTGAAGTATGAATTTATCTTTTATGGAAGCAATATAAATGTTGCTGTTTTATGGTGTAATTTGGAGTAATCTGCAAAGATGTTAGAATCTGTATTAGGATTGTTAATCTGCTGCATAAATTTGATCGATAAATCTATTTGGGCAACAATCTGATGCTTTATATATTTATCTGCTAAATTTTAATTGATCGATCAATCTGCAGTTTCTACTTTTAGTAATCTGGAAATAATCCTAATCTGTCTACATCTTAAAATTAGTAATTTAATCCAATTTACCATGTTTTATTATTATTTTACCATAATTGTTAAATTATTTACACTGTTCTGCATAACTAAATGTTAGAATCCAATTCTGTGATTTCTGCTTTGCTAAATCGGGAGATAAAAAGTAGAATTAATATTTTAGTACCGGAATTGGGAATAAATTACATTATAAATGAATTTTGGCATGTGCACAATGATTTGGGAAATGAAAAGTGCCTTTTAATTGCTATAGGAAAATTTGTATGCTTGGAAAGACTCAAATTTAGGCCTAGAATAATGATTGCAGAATGTTAGATAATTTAATCAGCTTCCATGAAATCTGTTTAAGCATAATTTAATTATTAGTAGATTACAATATTTTTAATCTTTATAAAATAATTAATTTTAAGAAATTGATCTTTTTAGACATTGAAAAATGCTAAATCAATATGCAATTTCTATTTTATATAAAGATGGCAATATTTAAAATATTACAAGCATCTCCCATTTATATCTTTATTAATTATAATTTTAATTTTCTTTACTTTAAATTTAATGTCACTATTTATTTTTAATTTAATCACCATTAGTATTAATCAAACTCTTTTTAGAAATATAAAATATAATTAATGAACTTAAGAACAATTAAAATTTCTCCGGAATGAAATAATATTCTGAAATTCCCTGTGGTTCGACCCGGTATTCACCGGTTTTTATTACTTGATGACAACCATCCGCTTGTGGTAAAATATGAGTAGTGAAAAACACCCATTAGAGACTGGTCTGTTTAGTTTCCCCAAAAATTTAATTGCAAACCATCAAAATGAACAGAACACCATCAATCCTTTTATTTCATAAATAAACATTCAGATGCTAACTTTTAGCACAAAATCTTCCTTCCACGGCTCAATTGACTTTGCAAAGGACCTTGAGGAAGTCCCTGTTGAATAACGGGGAACAAATATTAAGATCGGTATAATAATATAACTAATAAAGGAAGTGTAGTGGCTATTTAAAAATACTAATGAATTTGTGTCATATCAGATTTTCAGTACAAGATTTTGGTTGCATTTGGCAACATATTAAGCCAACAAACTTTTAACTACTGTAAAGCCAAACTCATTTTCGGATACAGAATTAACTCCTAAAAGATGAAAGGGCACCTCCAATCCCATATAAGCCTACATCAACAAAAACAAAAGCCCGGTTTATGGATCTATAAAGAACATTTCACAAAAAATAATGGAGAACAATAATTGTAAGGAGGGATCGATTCAAAAAGTGAGTCAAATTTCAACAAATATGTAGCAAATTGAAGTGTGAAAGACATAAACGGGAACGCGACAAAGAAATAATTACTTTGGATTTAACGACATAAGTTCGGGCATTTCACAAGCATTAAGCAGTCACCCCCCATAAGCCCTAGTGAATCCTCTAGCACTGCGCTTGATTCCTCTAAAATAACCATGGACACTAATTTCTGCATTAAAAGGGCCAAGGTTTGCCTTATCAGCTTCAAATATGACAATAGGAACATTTTCCTGGAAACCAAAAGAATCGACCTTCTCTCAAAATCTGTCATCCTTTATAACATATAAACTAATAACATTCTACACACACACTTTCCCGCCTCTATAGTTTTCCCCTCACAAACAATTTTTTATTACTTTCTCTTTCACCTACTAAAACATCCCTTTTCAACATAAAATAATTGCACAATGACATGGAAATTCACCATTCTCCTATAAATATATGCTCCCCATACCATGAAGAGGTCCAAACCAAAATTGCTTTTTTCCACTTTTCGTCCATCGTCTACCATCCCTCCCGTCTTCTCAATTGCACTGTTCCCTTTCCCCTATGTCGATTATTCCCTTCCGTCTTCTATCTCATTTTGTTCTTCTTTTTTTTTTCTTTTTTTTTTTTTTGCAGGTTCATCCATTATTCCTTCATAATGAGCACTATTTCTAC
Source organism: Hygrophila difformis (assembly GCA_030278955.1). Lineage (NCBI taxonomy): Eukaryota > Viridiplantae > Streptophyta > Magnoliopsida > Lamiales > Acanthaceae > Hygrophila > Hygrophila difformis. The sequence goes on along the minus strand of JAOANR010000015.1, from coordinate 26,397,148 downwards.
ACTTTTGTGGCGTGCGGGTAAGAATTTGTATTACTTGAATTTGCAACTGATTTTCTTCTACGCTGTTGTGGATTACAAACACTTATGTTGAATTATTTTGTTTTTTCGATTTTTGAATAGGGTTAATTAATATATGGTGGCGAAATTAGGGCATGAGGCTGCGGAAGCATAGGTGTTCTTGAGGGTGGTTGCTCCTCTCCGCATCGCCGATGATTTCTGCCATCCTCCCCAACAACAGCCCTTCACTTTTATAGATCTATGTATCTATAAATATATATTTATATATATAAACCACTTATCTACTTCCTCCGTTCCATAATTACTAATTATTTTTGATCTGTCCATCTATCAATCGATCAATGTATGAACACGCGATCTCCAGTCTCCAGTCTCCACCATGGATGGGCGATGACGATTCTTTATCTTAATCTGGCCTGAGTTTGGGGGAGAAGAATCCATACCTGAATCTTGGCGGGGCGACCCAACTGTATTTGGATCTGCAACCATGGCGGTTTCTGTGTTCTTACTCCTCTACCCCGATTGTGCCATCAGATCTGAGCCTGTTTCTTTAATTTATGTTTTGGGTTTTCCTTTGGTTTTGTGATATTTTGAGGAAAGGTTTATTTATTTGATCATGTTTGTTTTGTTTTGTTGGTGACTCTGTTTATGTTGCAGAATATAGGTGGATTACAACCCAATAGAAAAACCAACAATCCAGAAAGCAGTAAAAGTGATAAATCCACCAATAGTGAAGCATAAATATATGGGATTATAGTCCTTTTCTAGCCAGCCTTGATGGCCGTGTAATAGGTGGTGTTGTAGCCGGTTTACTTTTGGCTGCAATACCTTTAATCAGTTCCAGTTTCAAAATATTGACATGAATATTTGTTTAACCCTCCGGGTATTCTATGCGTGTATCTCAAGAATAATGATTGCTTCAGAGAATCAAAAATTTGAATTACTGTAGTAGCATAGCCAAATTATATCTGACACTATCTTAAACAAATAAAAAAATACATATCCTGAAAATAATGATTACTTTTGGAACCACAAAAAATTGTATTTTCTTGGGAACCTAACCAAAACCATTAACAAATAAAATATTATATGAAGTATATCTCAAAGTCTTTTGAAAACCTCCAAAATTTTATTATATTGGTAATTTAGTAAAATTATATTTACCAAACATAATTATTGTCTTTGGGAATCCCAAATAAATTGTATAATCAATTCCACTGTTGATATGCATTTTAACAATATCATAATTAACTATATTTTATCTTATATAACTATAAATTTAAATTTATTTGGGAATCTTCTCATCATTATTATATATTATTTCTAAAGATTTGTTATTTGACTTGATAAATCTAATCAAGTATTCAAAATGGAAAAAAGATATGCGCAGATTCAAAAAAAAAAGTTACATTAATTGCAAATGCATATATTTAGTTAATTACTCTGCAGTAATTTTTTAAAAATTGGGCCCACATTATTTTATAGTAACTTTTGATAGAAGCTTTGCACTTGAATCCATCATCATTATTATTTCTTATTTTTAAAAAGTTTGAATAAAATATTGAAATGGAAAATAGAGATGTGCAAGTTCCAATAAAGTAAATGTTGGATTACATTGGAAATCCCAAATATTTGAATTGCTGATTTGAAGTAAATGTAGGATTGCATTGGGAACCCCAAATATTTGAATTGGCGTGTAAATGTAGGATTGCATTGTATCAGCATTTGATTGCATGTAGGATTCTCACTAATTTTAAATTAAATATGACACTTTTTTTTTTTAATTTATGGTTTGTCTTATCTTTCCGCATGATAGATTTAAAAATTTATATACTTTGGAATATTTATATATTGAATAAACAATAAATCTATTTTAGATTTAAAATAATGATACCCGGTTGATTATAATTATTATATTAAACTTTAAATGATGCCACGGTGTAATGACTAATGACGATTCCACTATAAGGATTGTGCAATGGAATCAACATTAAATGAATAATTTTTCCTCATTAAATCGGTGTATATACTACTTCTATTATACGTATAATTATAATAAAAAAAAAAGTTAATGAGTTTATTCATCATTTACATATGGGGTTTTTTTGAGTATAACTTAAAACTTTTCAAATTTCTCAATGTATTTAAAAGTTAAATAACAATTTTGTATTATTCAATGTTAGTGGGAATATTTATTACTTAACTCTCTTATAAGAGAATTATAAACATGATAAAAAATATTTATATAACTAAAAAAAATAAATTAAAATTTTCAAATTTATATAACTGAATTAAAAAAAAAATGAATCAAAATTATTTAATAAATAGTAAAAACTATTTATATATTTCAATTTTTGAAAAAGGGGAATAAAATTCATTATTAGTGTCTGATTCTTAAAAAGTTTGATTTTTTGGCTAAGCTAAAAAGTTTGATTTGATTTGATATCAAAACTATAAAAAAAAAATAGAAAAGAAATATGTGCAGATTCCAATAAAGTAGCAATTAGCTATATATGTCATCAATTATTTTGCAGAAGGGGGCAGCCCTGTCGAATTATACAAAATATTTTTAACTATCTTTAAATGAGGAGTAATTACTTACTATACAGATACAGATTACGGACTATATAGAAGTATTTAATTTACATTCATCAATGATGTCTAGGACGTGGGCCAAAACAGCAACTTTTAGTAAATAGATCTATTAACTGAATAATTTAAACAATAAATATGCCAAAAAAAAAACTCAGCCCCAAACGGTAAGCATCATAATTTTTTTTAAACATAAGCCAATTGTATAATTAATTATTTACTAAACAACATGTCTTAATTTTTATTTTAAAAATCTATTATAATTGTATTTGAATTGGATGAATAATTAATTACTCCCTCCGTTCTTTTTTAGTTGTCTTTTTAGAAACAAAAAAGTGTTCCAAAATAGATGTCACTTTCCATATTTATATCATGTTTTTCCAATATTATCCTCTTATTTACATAAATATTACACATTCTCTATCCATTCTACCTCTACTTTTTCTTGATTTGTGTGAATAAAGGAGGGGCAAAATTGGAAAGTGAAACAATAATCATGACATTTCTTGGTAATTGTAATTTATGTCAAAACGACATCTATTTTTGAACGGAGGGAGTATTTCATTTGGTTTATTGGCCAAAAATTCGGTGTCTCTTTTTTTGTGGTATAGAAAGTTGTGTAATTATTACTACCCTATGAACCCTATTTAATAAAACTTCTTTTATGTTTTCTATAAAGTTAGGTAATCATTCAACCCTGCATTTTATATGGATGGTCATTTTGTTGGTAGAATTCAGTATTACTACTCTTTCCTCCAAAATATTAGTCTTTTTAGAGATGAAAAAATGTTTCACAATAATTGTCATTGTGGGTATTTCTATAAAAGTTTTCCAATATCACTCATTTATTCCCCCAATTATGTTCATTCTCTCTCCACTCCAAGTACATTTCTTGGTAAGTGAGAGTGGTAGAAATGGAAAATTGTGTGGTAATAATTATGTTTATTGGTTTGTGTAATAGTATTTTCTAGAAAGACAACTACAAAAAAAGATGGATGGAGTATTATTTTAAGTCTTTGATATCTTTTGCAGATTTATTAAGATTTTGCATGGTATCATCATTACAATATTTAGACATAATCATTCATACCCTAATTATAGATCCTATTTAAATATCACGATTTTTTTATATACATTTTAATTTTTAGACATTATTCCTACCATACCAATACATTAAAGTAACCAATAATTGTAGACATTATTGATGGTTATATGTTATTTTTTTATGGTTATAATTTTGACAAAAAATACACATGAAGTACCCCTAAACTAATTTTTCAACTATATCATTTTAGCCCTAAAAATTTTAAAAGAATCACATTCCATTTATTATAGTATCAATTTTCAAAGTAATTTTTATGGAATATATAAATATATATATTTAAAATACTAATCATTTGAATATAATTAATAAATAAATAGCCTATATATTATTTCAAAGTTTAAAATTGTAACTTTTGCATTTAACCTAAACACATTACATGCAATACCAACACAATAAGTTATCACTACATAATCATTATAATTATTAGAAAATTTGCATTTGGAATGCTACAAATAAAGAATGTATTGGGTATTAGTATTTCTGTATATGTTGCTTTTTTTCTTTTCATTTTTTTTAAGATTCGAAAATAATTTTTATTTATTATACAATATATTTAAAGGTGTATTTTAAAAGTATTTAAATATTGTTTAATGTTATTAAGCCAATATAATGATTTATTTTAAAATTATTCAAATAATTTTAAAAAAATATATATATCTGAAAATTTAAATTTAGTTGGGAGCCATAAAAATTTAAATCGTCTAGAGTCTCATCATTATTTGATTTCTAAAAAGTTTGAATCAAATATCCTAAACGGAAAAGAAAGGTGTGTCTGTACCAATAAAGTTGTAATCAATTACTCTGCAGAGTTCGAGAATGGGGCCTGCATTATTTATAGTAGCTTTTGATGGAAGCTTTGAGTAGGAAATTAAAAAAATTTCGCTAATGGACAAATTTTAAATTTTTTGTCAATAAATTAAAATTTCTTACTACTAACAAAAGGAAATCACAAATAGATGATGCTTTTTTGGTTACAATAAAGGAAGACAAGATAATGTTGAACTACGGAAATAGATAAGGAGAAAATAGACTTCCGAATTCAAAATCAAAAGAAGGAATCATGAATAAAATTAGGATTTAATTGATATCAATAGTTATTTATTTGAGAACTGTGCTATTCTTTTATGGCAAATACAATCCTGCATTTTATATGGATGGTTATTTTGTTGGTAGAATTCAGTATTACTACTCCTTCCGCGGACTAACCAATTTAGGACCACTTCTAATTATAAATCTTACTTAACTATATTTTATCTTATATAACTATATTAAAAAATCGAATTAAAATTACTCAATAAACAGTGACAAAACTTCATTCGTGTGAATTAATAAGGAAGAGAAAAAGTATATTAAAATTATTTCAATACAGGATTATGTGGCTTTTTGAAGTATTGTTTATGATCGAAGTAAAATAAGTTTTTAACTATTTTTTTCGGGGATAAGTTTTTAACAATTTCAAACTATATATCCATTTACAATAATACATTTGATTCGTGTTTTATTTTTTGTGAATAAGTACTTTTGGAATGCTAGAAATAGGGACCCATCTACAATATTTTATGTTCCATAAACTTATTTTTTTATGTACATTATAATAAATAATATTTTCTTTCATAAAATTATTATACCTATTACTAAAAAAAAAATATTCAATTGAATTTGACCTAAATTGGTCAGTCCGCGGGCGGGCGGGCCGCCCGCGGACTGACCAATTTAGGCCCACTTCTATTTACAAAGTTTATATAGGAGTATTAAACTATTTCAATACTGTTGATTTTAAGAAGTATTATTTATTATCGAACTAATATTGATTTAAGTTTTAAATTTTTTTTTTTCTCTAGGGGGTAAGTGTTTAACGATTTCAAAAGTGCATATCTATGTACAATATTACATTTAATTTGTGTTTGTATATTTTGTATCAAGTTATCTATTCATTTAAATGAGACGAAAGTATTAGTACTTATCTTTTATAAAGCTATTTTATAGTGTCAGGCTTTGGATCTTCTACTATGTCTATTGAAGCCTGTAATCACAACGATGTGAATTGCGATAGAAAGTCCATCATTAATGTTATGTATAAAGAAGTGTTACAAAATATATGAATTTAATTGGTGATTGGATTTGACAACATTCAATCTATTTGATTGAGATTATCTTAATATCGTAGAGATTTTAATAAATTTAAATTTATCCATGCAAAACACCTTATAAAATGATTATTTAATAGGGCGAATAATATATTAATTTATAATAAGATCTGTCCCTTGTTTTCAAGATATATTAAGTTTGATTTTTTTTTTAAGTAGATTTTATATGTGTTTAATATTTGTCGGCCACTTTTGCCTTATATAATCCAGAAAGTAATCGATTCAATTTAATAGTTAAATAACAAATACTTCCTCCATTTTCAAAAAATTACAATATTTAGGTATTTCACGCAGTCCAATGCATATTTTTAACGCTTAATATATGAAATTGTGTAAAAGTAAAATTATAAATATTTAATATTATAAAACTACGCGATTAGACGAATCTAACAATATCTCACTTGACTATGTTTTGCTTATATAACATTGTTACAAAATTGAATCAAATTTATTCAATGAATAGTAAAAACTATTCAAGTGTTTCAATCTTTTAGAAATGGAGGGAGTATTTTGTTAGGAAACATGAATACCTAATAAAATCCGCGGGTACCGCGGGTGAAAATACTAGTATTGCCTGCAAGGAAGAACATCAGTGACTTAAATATGTATCCACAATATTCCAACAAAAACGATAGTCATCAGTTTGTAGGGTTTCACACTTTTGTCTGCCCTCCATCTCCTTTTGGTGCTTTTCAAATTCAACTTCCACATTAATGGTGTCTTTGAAGTTCAGGCAAACCGAAAGAGATTCATTGGCCCTGAATATACAGTCAAATGGAGCATTGTCATCTTCACTTAAAACCTGAAAATTATAATTCAGAAATATTGATAAAAGTACAGGAGATAAATTAAACAAAAGATGTGACAGTTGAATAAAAGAAAATAAACTTTATACCTTGACCAAGTCAAAATTAAAAAATAAAATAAAATAGAGTAAAACAAGAATAAGAAGAATGAAATATTGATGCTTGGTTACTTACCTTGTGTGATGAGTGTAGAACGGAATACTTCAGCGAAGTTGAAGAAGAAGGCTAAATAACCGGTGGTTGTTTGCGTTGATTGAATGAGTTGTTCAAATGTACAGAGTAAGGGATGATGAATATATATATATATGTTACATAGCGTGCACACGCCTCTTCAACTAATAAAGGATGAGAAAAGACTAAACTACCCTAACTCCAAACAAACAAAAACCAAGCTAAGCCACAGCATAGCTGCTAGCCAACTCCTTGCTGCAGCCTGCATGGTTGAGCTTCATGTTTCTTTCTATTAGCTTCAACAGTAGTGCCAAAATTTCACAAGTATATACAACATCTTCACAGAAAACGATACATAGTCTACGAAGGAATAAGCAGGAACATGATAAGTTTGTTTTTCTCCAAATAACATAAAATGGATGGGTAGAGAGAATGGAAATTGTGCAATGATAATTTTGTGAGAAGGCATATTACCACAAACCATTAGAATAACATATACATTCACATGGCCATCCAATGATAGTACGAAATAAAACCATTACAGTAAGATGTGGTGGAGTCAATCCATTAATTTGCTAAACTTCGGGATTTGGAGACAAATATAAATTGAAATTACAAATCTCCTTAATCCCTAGAAAAGCCTACAAGAAGTTTCATTTCAAGTTATAAATCTCAAGTCTATTTGAAAACTGAATTGGCATTCAGACTAAAAAAACATAAATTTCAACAATCAGTCAAACCAAGAGTCAGAATTCCCAAAATTAGCAATTGCTAACAGTACTCTTGAGTTTAACTCAAACAGCCTGACATAATTAAATATCACAATGAAATCATAGAAAAAGTAGTACCAGAAACGCCGAACTACATCAGCATTTGCATCATTAGATCCTAAAATTTGAATCTAGGTTACCCTTATTTCTATTCTACAAACATCTAATCAATAAATAACTTATTCCATGGGTAACATAAATCAACGAACAAAACTACACTTGTTTCTCTCATTGCATCTGTAACCTTGAAATTCCTAAATGTTCCCAATTGCGAACATAGACAAACCAATTCCCAATTTTGGGTGCCCATTAAAACAAGCCACTTTCTTAAGGAAAAAAAGTATTTTTTTTTTAATTTAACGGCCTATAATCCTATGTAAGCAATGCAACATGAGCTGCTGAATCTTGCCCAATTAAGAAGTGAGACAGCCAAAATGAAAGGCAATGGGAATATGTGTTACATGAAGTATGCATGTACAGGGCAATACAAAATGGGCATGAATCAAGACTCTAAAATGGCCAACCAGCATAAATAGAGAGAGAGCAACATCAAAACCTGAAACTGATATTATCATGGATCATTTGAAGAGAGCAACAGAAGTACTTTGGCATGATAAATAGCACGGGTAGCATCAGAGGAAATGGTCAGTTTCTCAAAATTGTATGACTCAGTGATAATGCCCTGCATTAGTAAAAAGAAGAAAAATGAGTATCTGAATAAATTGATTAAAAGAGAGACATGGTGCAAAAGAAATCACCTTCACACAATCTTTTCCAGGATTTTGTATCACACAGGAAAAACGTCTCATAATAAAAAAATAAAAAAATAAAAAAAGGAAAAGAATGTCAAGGATTAATTGTAAACAGAAACATAAAGCCTAAGATGATATACGTTGTATACCAGAAATCAAAAAATTCAAACAAACGAAGAAAGAGAATTAGAAAGAGAAAGTTAGAATCTATACTCAAGCAAGTTGGCCTCTATTGATAGTTTGATACTTTGATACAAACAAATCAATATTCAAGTACACATTTTTATCACAGTCTTATTTGCTCACTGGAAAAAATGTAATCATATTATACCATGGATAACTGAGAGAATAATTTTTGTGGCCTTCAGACTTCTCCATCTTACCAAAGTCCCAAACATGGCAAAAGGCAGGCCTGAAACTGACAAGACACAAATTGGGAAAAATGAAGGAGATTAGAGAGGTGAAAGTTCAACTGAAAAGGACCAGCGTCCGATGTGCGGAAAAGAAGGGATCCAATACTAAAGCACTGATTTTTACAATCAAAATAAACTTATAGCAGCAAAAGGCATGGACTCAAATCTTTCTAATCAACAAAAACAATAAAACCAACTAAAGGCTATTGGCGCGATGGGCCAATGTGGAGAAATGAGGAGGAAAAATGTTACAGGGCGCCGGCAGGAGGTACGAACGGACGACGACGGGCCCAGATGCGGCCGCAGTCGGCGGAAGGAGCTACGGATCGATGGTAAGGGGCGAGAGGCGACGGTGCGGCTAGGGCTTCGGACGAAGGAGAGGGGATGATTGGAGCCGCGCGGTTGCGTCCGTACAAGCCGGAGAGAAATTGAGGCCGCATAAGACGGAGCAAGCCGAGGGCGAGTAAATCCGACATTTATAAATTAATCGGCTTAGTGGTCTTGTACAATAAATTAATTTAAATGTAACCTATAGCTTAGGGAAGATTCAAATAATCTTATTTAAATTTTTTAAGGCTTTGAACAATTTATTTTATTATTAATTTTAATTTTATTTTTGTTTAAAATTTTACGGAGTGTTATAGCATTACGACGCCGTTCAAAAATGCACTGCTGGAGGGTAGTGGATCCTTCTGCCTCTACATCGTGACGTTGTTGGCGGTTTTGTATACTTGTCATCTGTGAGAAATTATTTGACCCATAACATCCAAAATTATTCTGAATGCTCATAAACACCTTGCATTATCCAACCAAATCATAAAACAAAATAGAGAAATAGTGGGCAGAAATAGTACCCGATGAGTGTCCTAAACACGGGATCTTCTTCAATATTCAAAAATTACCTGTTATTGGTCCAACTTACAGGATGGATATAGATAAGTAAATTCAACACTTTAAGAATCATGAAGGAGAACAGTTCGAAAGAAAAATTCTAAGCTGGATTTAGTATTGTGGTGGAAGGTGGACGGGGGCGAAGGAATCACCAACCATAACTAATTTACATGAACAATCATAAAGGAAAATTAACTAAAGCAGGAAAAGGAAACCTAAAACTATAAGTGGCGAATGAAATTCAGGACAACAATTGTTTGAACTTTATTACAACAAAGAGCGTGTATGTCAGCAAACATATCCTATTGTTAGGAAAACAATCAAACATGATATGAGGGACTGAATTAAGGCAGGAATTCATAATCCTTTCAAAAGATCTGCTAGAGATTTTCTAGCAGGTTGTACATGCATAACATTAAGAAAAGGATCATGCACAAATGGAATAGCAAACAAGGTAGAAGAGAGTGAATTAAGATAGGAATTCAGAATTATTCCAGCAAAAATTTATTTGAGAATTTATCAGGATACTACGAAGAACACTGAGAATAGGAAGTAACACAAATCATGAAGCAATTTTTTTCTTATGATTCAAATAGATATTTCAATTGTTACCTGAGAGTTGAGGACCCTTTCCTCAACATAGCGATTGATTGATTTCGCAACAAGAGCCCAAAGAGTACTGTTGTTAGGTGGAGCAGACCACCTTACCCTGCACAGAGCATAGATCAGATAGAGCACAAGAAGATACAAAATCCACCAGTTTTGGAAAAAATGGGTTTGATTGTAGATCCTTATAGTGCTCTTTTAATATCATTAGTATAGCAAGTAAACATCTAAAACGTTCTTACATCCACTAAATGATATTCTATTAACAAAAAATTTGTCAATCACTAATTTGAGTATGATGCGATGCCAAATGAATAATTTTATTGATAATTAAACAAAATTTATTAGAACACAAAAGATAAATAATCTATATTTCCATTGAATTATCCCAAAACAAAGCATGTGCTAATTCTTTAGAGCATTGAAAAAGCTTCAATCATTTCAATATTCATTCACTGAATTCACCAACAAGACACTTTATCTTCGACCTCTTACTGAAAAATACAAAAATAAAATGGCATAATGAAGTTAAAATTAGAATTAATACAAATTATTTTTAACTGTGCAGCTCAGTAAAGATCGATGAGCAAAGTTGTTGATGCTATACTTTATTTACATACTATCTAGAGTATTTCCAAGATGTTTAGAAGTATTGGCATTATTCTGTTTTCCTATAAGCTGATCAACGAACTTATATGAAATAAATTACCTTTAAAATTGTTGGTAAATCCATTAGCCAAATTCAAATCTTTCAAACAAAAAAGAGGCCTAAAATATTTAAGAACATGAAAATGAATTTCATACCACTGAGACAAAATTCTCTTAAAAAATAGAAGCCGAAAGAAAACAACTAAATCTGTAAAATAAATCAAAGGAAAACAGAACCCACCGTAATAGAAGATGGCAAAACCAGGGGATTGGCGCACAAGAATAGAATCTCTCGCGTAGCTTAAGATTAGGGTTTCGTGGAGCGGCTATTCCGCAGGCCCACAGCCGCCGCCGGGTATTTTGAGTAGAACATACCGAGCTTATCCAACCGAGCTCAACAGTAAATTCTAAATCTCATAAACGCACGTTGCACTCATCCAACCGAGCTCAACAGTAAATTCTAAACCTCGTATCCATTTTCGCCTAAACATCCCTAAATGGAACAAAGACGTCGTCGAATAAAAAGTGCACACCTTCGATTGGGAGGAAGACGCGGCAGAGGGGCGAAGAAGACTTGGCAGAGGCGAAGAAGCAGCGGCAGCTCGCGCCTTCCTTGCAGCGGCGGCCTGCAATGGAGAGTCCTCGGAGGAATGTATGGAGCAGCTTGCCCTCGTGCAGGAGAGGAAAATGTTGGAGTTACTTGTCGACACTGAGTAAAAAAGGGGAGATTAATTAACAACTTACTTTGCTTACTTCTATTGACCCCCACAGTCTCACAAACATTCACCCGACTTATCCAAATGAACACTTGCGCTACAAATCAACATGAAATAAAGCGACCAACACATAAACGGAGCAATTAAGTAAAATAACACGAAAAACAACTTAATTTCAGCCCCAATGGAAAAACCCCAAAACATAAACCCTAAAATTTAAGCCCTAACCCGTTCTACAACCCTAACTAACGGAAGACGCAGTACCTGAAGGCGCACGGTGGCGGAGGTGGCGTGCGAAGGTGGGCTGCGTCCAAAGGTCTAACAAGAAGGCTGGCGACGCGGGGAGGTTGCGCGTTGAGAGGAGCGAACGACGGCAATCTTTTTATCGGAACGGGCGGGGTCGCGACGGAGGAGATTAGGGCGGACAAAAATTAAGGCGGTCGGAGGCAGAAGCACGAAACCACGGACGAAACGGAGAGGTGGGTTTCGGCGAGAATGGTGGCAGCCCTTCAAAATGGAGCAACGTCAATTGTTAAGGCGGAATGGCACAGACGAGGAAGATAAAGGCGGAATGGGGCAGATGAGGAAGATAAAACGGAATGGGGAGAGGGTAGAAATAAGGAGATGGCAATAATTGGAGAGAAATCAAAGAGTACTATTCATTACAAACTCACACTCATATATATGATATAATGATTGTTATCAATGCAATAAACAAACCCTGTGATGCAGATGAAGAAGCGGGATGCATAGATGGCCCAAGTGTGGGGGATAGCACGACGTACACGTCAAAAACTAAAGTAAGGCAATTTGGGCGGAAACGACGCATGATCTCAATATCCGAGTCGGTACGCACCCCAAAGGGTAACGGCGGGAAGATGAAAAAGTGTTAGATGGTTCAACATCAATTTAATACTGGGCAGTATCACATGGGTATCAATTCACCAATATGGATGATTGTAGCACATTTGCAAGTACATATTAATATATTTTTAATACTGGGCAGTATCACATGGGTATCAATTCAATATCATTTGATTGGAATGCAGTGATTATATTGTGATTATATCATTTGATTGGAATGCAGAAACGCTTAACAGAAATGAATATATGTCCAACTCAATAATATCACGTCAAGTATGTTGTATCATCAAATTGAGAAATTGCATATAGCACACTAAGGTGTTAAATGTATCACGACATCCTGAAAATCCCCAATGAACCATGGAAAAAATTTAACTCAATCTATTCCTGTTTTAATTATGGATTTGAAATTTAGAATGCTAGAATTAAAGATGAAAGCTTCTTCTACCAATTTTTAGATGGTGAATCCAAAATAAATTCATTAAGCCTCTTCAAAACTCAATAGTATCACTTACTTTTAAGTATATATAGTAATTTTTTTTATTACATACTACAATGATAATTATTGAATTCATTCATAATGTAAAAATAGTTAACATTGCAAAAACAAACACTACCAATAAATTGGAATGGTCCCCCATCACAGCATATGAATAGCTAAATAATTTAAATAACAAAATATCTTCATCACTAAACGACCACCATAAACACAATATGTCTATTTAAATAACCCTAAACCTCCGACGGAAATGCGGCTGACGGAGACAAAATTAAGAGTGCGGTAAACTAAGAGTGCGGTTATTTCAGAGGATATGCATCGAATCGCAAATAAGCGGGGGTCTATGGCGGTGCTAGGGAAGGGGATCCGTTGTGAGGATGAATAAATTGAAATGGGTATGTAAAAATTTGGAAAATAACTACAGCACCAAGAACATTAGACAAAATATACGGGCCCCACATGGATTTCCTACCCTTTCAAAAAAATTTACTACTATTTACTACGGAATAGAAAATTCCTAGTCAAAGGAATCGGACAACTATACAAATATGACCTACCTAAAATATGAAATCGTGAATATCATTACCTAAAATATATATTTCTATACATCAGTCTTCAACCAGCACACTTATACAAAGAATTCAAGGAATCAGCCCCTGCTTATTCAGCGGGGTAACTTAACCCATATATGTTTACAGAATTTCCACCCCAAAATTTGAAATCTAATAAATGGATGAAAAGGTGTTCAATAAAAAAATTACTCCCTCCGTTCTTTTAAAATTGTAACATTTCTGCATTTCACGTTATCCAATGCACACTTTTAACGCTTAATATCTCAAATTGTATAAAAGTAAAAATTATAAAAATTTGATATTCTAAAACTACGCGATTAGACGAATCTAACAAGATCCCACTTGACTATGTTTTATCTTGTATAACAGTGTTAAAAATTTGAATCAAAGTTACTCAGTGAATAGTAACAACTATGCAAATGTAACAACTATTTCTAAACGGAGGGAGTATTTACTAATTAGAAAATAACTACAACCAAAATATCTAGCCAATGCGATTATGAAATGCGGGAATAAAAGAACATAAGTTGCTGAAACGCGTTTAAGAAAGAAACATCAGGCCGGTACAACAACAGATACATAAGATGGGATGGGGATTCGTGGCATGGCTACGATCAATATTGTGATTGTTTCAAAATATAGGTCCATTTAATAACTGACACATTCATGCATGTGATGCTTGTAGGGTTTTATGTCATGCATGTGTATCGTTCGATGATAACAGATGATGTGTTTTATGTGATGCATGTGTGGTACACATATGCAACAGCTGTGAATGTTGTAAATATCCAACGATATCCATTACAAAACACCTTTCTCTTCCTCTCAACATGTCTGAAACTAGATGGTCATGGAATGGGCTTTCAGGACAGAATTAATTACTCCAACCTAAGTGTCCGGTTTAAGCGCATATACATGTAGAATGTGAGGGTTTAATGATCCTCAAAATATTTAATGTCACAAAAATCAAATAAATCACATCACAAAAATCATATACTTCCTTTTTAATATCCCAAACCAATATATATTTTTATTCCTTAATAACTCAAATTACATTATGCATACAATAAAAATTATGAAAATTTGACCCTATTTTATCTTATATATATATAATTGTATTAAAAAGTCAAATCAAAGTTACTCAATATAATTAACTGTGCCAAAATCTCAAACGCGCACTTAAAAAGGACCGGATGTAGTATTTAAGTACTTAACACCACCTAAATTAAAATATATCATAAACAGAAAAAATCAAAACACATCACATTTGAGGACGGTTAAGCAGCTAAAACTACAGTCCACCACTTTAGCTCATTCCTTCTCTCTGGTCATTGCATTTTCATACCTGACTCAAATTCTGATCTAGCTCCTGCATCTTTGAGTATGTTCTTTTGGAATTTTCAACTTACGAAATCAAAATGAAGACCAAATCTTTTAAAATTTCATTCAGATGAAATGTTAATCATCGAAATTATACCTTCCAAAGAGAAACTACTATCAATAGCATTTTTTTTTTTAAAAAAAAAAAGAAAAAAAAAAGAAAAAGAAAAAAACACTCTTAACCAGGGCCAGCCCTAGGGGTGGTGACCGGGTGCGCTTGCTCAGGGTCCATATTCAAGATGGGGCCTAAATTTTATTTTTAATTTTCACTACAAATATTAATTAAATATATATCTTTCCATTAATTTTCTCATTCAACTTTAAAAAACTTCCAAATTTACAATTCATTTATATGGACACTATTATTATTTCTCAGTAATTTGCAATAATTGTTGTTTTCATTCCCAATTTCAAATCAATTAATTAGGAGGAGAGAAGATAATTGTTGTTTTCATTCCCAATTAATCAACTTATTATTGTATCGGGAAGAAGAGAAGAAAAATCTAGCTTCTATTGTGAGAAATTCATTTTAAAAAAGTTTCCAATTTGGTTTAGCTAATATAATTATGAAGAAGAAAAAAACTAACTAATATTTTTATTGACCATACTCCCAGCTGTTGTTCCTCAATCTTCTATTTACAAATCTTTATTTTTGAATTTATTAGATTTAATAGGTGCCAATTATTTCATACCCTCCTCTTTTCTTTTCTTTTCTTTTTTTTTTTGCAACATTTGTATTGTTACTGTTTACACACATTTTTTTTTTGAGAGCACAAAAATTGTTACTGTTTACACACATATTTTGACTTAAAGTTTTATTATAGTTATAAAAATTAAAATATAATTAAGTGGGATCTTGTTAGATTCGTCTCGTGTAGTTTTTAAATACCGAATTTTTAGAATTTTTATTTGTACCGAACTTGAGTTATTAATTGTTTAAAATATGTAATGGACTGCGTGCACTGTGAGTTATTACCTAGGCCCCAGAAATGAAATGTCGGCAGTTCTCTTAACCTTTTCTCTAATAAACACTTACTTCATTGTTCTCTCTGCCTTCTTCCTCAAACTCAACATTCTTCATATGACTCTTGAAATTTGTAATGTTTTAAAAGTTCAAACTAAGATCACGTGATGAATTTTCAAAAGTGTATGAAGATATTTACTTTAAAACAAAATAATGGATAAGAGTGTTTCTTTATGTCCGTCTTATAAAATGGTAAATTGGAAGCAGTCGCACTTGATCGGCACTCAGGACACCTTTTTCTTCATCAAACTAACAGTCATATGTCTGCCTTGACCATGAATAGGAAAAATTGACAAATTTGTTTCTGATTAATTATTATTTTTGTGGGGACCTTAGTTGGAAAATTTGACAAATTTGTATCATCAGTTCTTCAATCAGGTAACTTAATTATTCATTATCTCACGTATAGCCCTGAAATTTATTTTATACTACATCATACTTATATTCAACAGAATCCATTGTAATAAAATTAGTGCAGTTCTTGAGGGCCCTTATTGGTCAAGGACATAAGAAAATTTGTGAATTGAGGATAACTCAGATTTTGCAAATTTTCCAACCTTAATTACTATTTGTATGTCGACTTAATAACTATTCTTTGGAATCTCAGAATTTCACTTTCATAAGCAATAGCTATTACAGCATCATGTGTACAAAACGACAATCTTAATATCAAAGTTTTATTATTGTACATCAAGAATAGGCTGATTGATGCTCTTGTTCCCAGTTCTGAGAATCTTCTTCATTTTTGGCCTGCTTTTATTGACCTGTAAGTATTCCAGAGCTCAAAGCAATTGCACGCATCCTAATATCAAAATAGATTCACTCTCACAACATCATTTGGAAAACCAAAAAGGCTGTGTGGATCGCCTATATCCTAATAATATCAAAATCTTATATTGATTGTATGGGCATGGCCGCAGTGGGGAATAGGCTGGTGATCTTGTTTCCTGTTCTGAGAATCTTGTTCATCTTCGGCCCGCTTTTCTTTACCTTCAAGTATTCCAGTGCTCAAAGCAACAGTCATCTATCATGTGGCAACATCGCGGACATAAGGTACCCTTTCAGGTTGAAGGGTAACCCCAATTCCCATGGCGAAATCGACCTAGATTGCCAGGACAATCGGACTGTTTTAAACACAATCTCAAGGAGGTACAATTTTGGTTTCCAGAACAATGGGACGGTTCCTGATTCGAGTCCAAGATGGTTTTATGTGCAAGAAATCGACTACAAAGAGAACACAATAAGACTAGTCGACCCTGGCATAAACAAGGAAAACCTTTCCTCTTGTCCACTTTATACCTACGGTTATCTATTTGATTGGCCCAATTTTTATAATACGGAATTCTCGTATCACAATGTGCCCGTAGCGTTTATTTATTGCTTGTCTCCAGTGAGGTCTATGAAATATGTGGAAGCCCCTTTTTGTGGCAACAGAAGTAGTGTCTTCGCCAATTCGTCTCAATTTTATAGTTATGCTGTTATTACAAGGGAAGTGGCGTGGATATTGGATGTGGAAGAGGGTTGTACCGTGGAAATGGTGGCTTGGGTCTCATCCACTGGACCGACGAGGGATGGTTCCTCACTGACACATATTTACGATGGTTTGGCTTATGGCTTCAAGGTTTCGTTTAATGACCTACGTCGTGAAACATGCTGGCACGCTTCCTACTATAGCTATTGGCCAACTGCTTACAGTGGTTGGCATGAGGACACTTGTTGCTATCGCGACTCCAAGTTTCAACCTTTGAGATGTGAGTGTCATCATTCTACATTCAATCAATCTTTATTGTACCTTTTTACAATATCTGTAGGAGTATAACTTTGCTTCTCACATAAATGTTGATGTAGGAATGTTCATTCTTTTAGTTGTCATATGTTCTTTTGAAGTGGTGATGGTCATGAATGTGGTGCTAGAACTTTTGGCTGTTGTTAAAATTCTATGTCAAAAGATACCATTATTCCCAATTGGTAGAGTTCAAGACCTATTAGAAGTTCTTCAAACACAGTGCAAATAAGCCAGCTGATATAGAAATCCTTAAAACTGTGAAAATATTACATCATATGTCTGGAACTAGTGATCAAATATAACCTCAGTGATAACCAAACTCTGTTCAGGATCAAATAAATAAGATCTAGACTATATGATTCTGCAGATTGCTCACAGTTTATTCATTTTGGCAAAATTGCAGGTGCTTGGAAGCTCTGGGCGCGTGAGTGTTTTAACATTTTCAAATCTGCAAGATTGTACTATATTCCAAGTGTTTCAGAGCTTCTCCAAACTTATTCCATGATCTAACATTTTGTTTTTCTCCTTTTGCTGCGCAGCGATGGTTGGATTATACTGCGGGTGGATAATTGGTAAACCCCAAGTTCGATATGTATTTCTGAATTCAATTTATCACACCATGTTCAATTTCGATATTTCAACAAACCGATAACTTGTTTTGGCTCATGATGATGCAGTTGTACTTCTTGGTCTGAGATTTTTTGTTGGATTCCCACTCTTGGTTTGGCTTGTGGTGGGCAATTGGAGAAGACGACATTTATCTATGGATGAAACCATTGAGAAATTTCTGCAGAGTCAACATAATTTTACACCTATAAGGTATACTTACAAAGACATTAAAAAGATGACAAATAATTTCACGCAAAAATTGGGCGAAGGTGGTTATGGAACTGTATACAAAGGCAAGCTTCAGAGTGGTCCTTATGCCGCGATAAAGATGATGGAACAATCCATGGCTAGTGAGGAAGAGTTCATCAATGAATTGGGCACAATTGGGCAAATTCACCATGTCAACATTGTGCAACTTATAGGTTTTTGCTTGGAAGATTCAAAGTGTGCTTTAGTTTATGAGTTTCTTCCGAATGGTTCCCTTGATAGGTACATTTTCAACCAACAAAGCGTAGACATTGCTGCAATGTCATATGAAAAGATGCTTGATATTGCATTAGGAGTGGCGAACGGGATCAACTATCTACACCATGGTTGTCATATGCAAATTTTGCATTTTGACATCAAGCCTCACAACATATTGCTCGATGAAAAATTCAATCCAAAAATTTCAGATTTTGGTCTCGCGCAACTCCATCCTACCAATGAGAGTTTTATAAATCTAACAACTGCAAGGGGAACGATAGGGTATATGGCTCCTGAGATGTTCTACAAAAACTTCGGGCTGACTATTTCACATAAGGCAGATGTCTATAGTTTCGGAATGATGCTAATGGAAATGGTAGGCAGAAGAAAAAATATAACTCCTCTTGTTGAAGACACGAGCCAAATGTACTTTCCATCATGGGTTTATGACCGGTTGTGTGCAGGAAAGGACGTAGTTGTGAAGGATGCGACTGAAGAAGAAGAAAGGAGAATCGTAAAGAAGATTATCATAGTAGCATTATGGTGTATACAAATGAGACCTTCTAATCGTCCTGCAATGAACAAAGTAGTTGAGATGCTCGAATGTGACTCAGAACTGCAAATGCCTCCGAAGCCATTTGTTGCTCCACAAGAGATAGCAGCAGCTAATGATCATGATCATGGAATAAGAACTTACAGTGTAGATGATATCAGCTTTGTTTCGACTCATAGCTGAACACGGTGGTGTGTGAGTGTGTGTGCGCGCGCGCTTTGCTTTATGATTATGTTTAGGTAATATATGTAATGTAATCATGTACAAGGGCAACCTTCATATAAAGATTAGGCAATGAATTGTATCTTAATGAATCGAATTCCATTGCAGAACTTATCGGTTTCCCCTTCTCCTGGATACCGACGCCCTAGAAGAAACACTAAAATTACAACACATCAGGGCTTACAAATGTGCTTGGACACCAATCAATCATGTCACTGTTTGGTTTGTCCGAACAATGTTGCTCCATTCTGCTTCTGATAGATCCAATGGAGCATTTACTGATTTACATTTCCTCCTAAATTTTCTTTCATACCTATTCTGAGTCAATTGTTGCACCTAGCTGCAATCATAATTTGACTCCTTGGCTTTGTATGGCCTTCAATGGTATTGGTATAGTTCAACTGATGTGTTTATCACAGATCTTCTTTTGCTCTAATATCTAAAATCTAAATTAGAAATCTTGATGACAACAACAATCAAATACCCGTGACACTGAAAAATAAAATGTCTCCCATGTGAGAGTTGAAAAAATTATTTCATATATCAGGATTCTTGCACTGCTCTATGTTTATTTGGAGCCGATGATCAAGATATGCTTCTTAAAATTAAATACTCCTATTTACAGAAATCAAGTACAATTAGCTTTTTGGATTGTATTGCCTTTTACCCCCATATTGAAGCCAGGCACAATGTGATAAGTTTGCTGAACGACACACCATATTAGTCATTCACAGTGTAATCAACTGCGGAACATTTTGGGGAGGAAACGCATATATAGATATAATTAGCCCTTAATGGTTTCACAGCCGTCAAGGGAGGTATATTTTGTGCTGGACAGGAATTGAGGTGGCTCAGATGAAACATGTTAGGTGCTGAATACGAATTGATGCCACTTCAGGACTTACTAATTCTATAGAGCACTCGTGAATTGTTATCACGAACATCCGATCTATGGGTGCAACACGGTATGGAATCGTGTTCCATGGCATAGCCTCCACATACCATTAAGTACCCTCTTCTTAGTAGTTAATTGCATGACGTTGCCTGAACTATCCTCAGGTTGGGACCTAAATTTGAAGTTATGTCTTATGTTTGGAAGATTTAACATCACCTACAAAGCAATTTCAAAAGTATTATAGAATGTAATTTATTGAATTTATATAACATTATATTTCCAGCAATTATTTGGTAGTAGATATTTGATGATTTCTATACAGTTTTCTTGAAGGAATTCTATGAGAAAATAGAAAATCATCTCCGCGATTTGTAAATCGTATACAAGGAAAATTTTCCTTACCCTCTTTGAATGATTTAGTGCAGACTGTTAAGACATTATTCAGGAGTTTCAATATGGAATGACTTGGTTATATGG
Organism: Hygrophila difformis; assembly: GCA_030278955.1. Lineage (NCBI taxonomy): Eukaryota > Viridiplantae > Streptophyta > Magnoliopsida > Lamiales > Acanthaceae > Hygrophila > Hygrophila difformis. Next base: position 26,376,167 of record JAOANR010000015.1, on the reverse strand, counting down.
AAGATTCTTATCATAGTTGCTCACGGGAACTATCTTGTTCTTGGCCTAACTATTTGGATATTTTGCAAAACTCACTACCAACCTTTCGCTGACAATTGACAAATAAAAAGAAAGAGTGTGTATATTACCTACACTCTTCAACAATGCTTTATGTTTGCATCACTACGCAAGCAAATTCTCCTCTATCACAATTGTCAACAATTTTTCATTCATATAGCACACACCTACAATGGGTTCTTCATAAAGTGTTTTGAAAAAGAGAGTTCAAAGAAAGATTGGGATCTGTTATTTATCTATCCATCATCCAATAGAATGTAACAAGTACTAGCATTGATATCCAGGTACATCCTATACTTATAAGAAAAATCACAATAATTTCGTAAAAAATATAAACTTTCATATATTCTCTAATTGAGTAGAGGAGATCTGGCACACAACACAACCTTTTTAAATGCATAATATGGTGCAATGGATCACATTCTTCACATAATATGGTGCAATGGATCAAAGGAAGAGTACTTCCATTATCCATGTACCTTCACTTATAAATGAAACTACATCAAAAGAAATTGTAAATTCCTACTCGCATCTTTAACATCTCTATCACTGGAAACACATAGAATGCATCAAATGAAAAGCAGATGACAACGGTGTTGAAAATCATGAGCATTAATATATCAAGGAGACTTTCATTACTCATACTTGGACTGATGAGGCTTGTTCTTATTTGTTGCTCTTTTTAGCACGCTTTCCTTGGCCTTTCTTTGGTGGTCCTTTCCCACGGCGCTTCAACATTTCAAGTTTGTTTAAACGCCTAAAACAGTGAAAACAAATAAAAATCAGACATTCATCTCAAAACATAGAGGTTACAATTGAGCACGCAATATCAAAAAGGACACCTAGGCAAAAGAGGCCCCTCAATCAAAAGTTCTAACTCATTGAAGAACATTGTTACATAAGAGTACAAATTAGATATCCACAACCACAATATCCAAGAAAATTGATTCGTCTGGCCCAAGTCTAACTATGATCAGCATATCCGCTCCATTAGGCACTAGTTTTTGTTAAATCAAGGTCAAATACTCGACATTGAGGAAACGCTGAAACTGTAAGCCCCATAAATCGTTAATGACTAGTACTGCAAAATAATTACTCATCCTGAAACAATGTATGTGCATCTTAGATGCATAAGGTATATATTTTGGAAATAGCGGTTAAACCACACTTCCTGTATGTTTTTTCAAGCATATTCCATAGTTTATATCAGCATGGACGAAATTCAAGCATTGTCAAAAAATGATTTGTTACAAACACAAACACAAAGGCATCACTTTAACGTTTAAGAATCATAAAACTTAAAGGAAAAAGTTCTTACTCTTGTTCTTTGCGAGCCATTACAAGAGGATCGTCCTTAATGATATCATCCGGATACCAAGCAGCAACTTTATCACCAATAAGCTTTTTACGCAGTATTTTGTGGGGAGATCTTTGCCCAGTGGGATTCAGAATATGACCAAAAATCTTAGCCCTCGCCTCAGTAACTCCTTTCACAGCCGCTTGAGCCAACACATGCTTTAAGCTCCCAAGGCTGCCGCCAACAGTCATTTCTTTAACTTCTAACAAAAGGGATGCGGGATAACAATAATCTTTCAAGTAACTCACCTAACGAAGAACAAAATTGAGTGAATTATTCAGTGGCATTTCTTCGAACAGTTTACGTGCAAGAGGAAACAAACCCTAACCCACCTACACTCACAATGCAACGGGAATTGAAAGAGTAAGTAACCCATTCATAAAATTCTTGATTACCAAATCAAAATAACATTTTGTATACGAATTTGCTGAGAATAACACAGCCCTGTATAAACAAAGTTCAGTTGTTGAATAAAGAGAGATCGAAGTGAGGGCACCTACAGTTACAGAGACGGGTAGTAGTAGAAAAGGCCGGGAGAAGAAATTCTTACCAGTTCACTTTAGGACTGAACAATAAGGCAAAAATTGTGGTGGGGCGAGAACGCGTTTTCCTATACGCAGAGGAGTTCCTTTAAATGACAAGAAGGATGAGTCTCCCTCTACTAGGGGTGAAAACGGGACGGATACGAGCGGATACTACTCTTCCTGTATCCTATCCCATTTTTTTTGTCGAATACGAAATCGGATACGAATACGAATTTGGATATTTCGGGATACAGATACGGGACGGATATACAACGAATTTGGATTTCAACAGATAAAATGGTCGGATAATCTTATAAATTTCAAGTGCCAACTTTCAAAATGTGGAAATTAATACTACCTCCGTTCTTTTTTATTTGCACGTTTTGACTTTTGTCACTGTTTATTGGATAGCTTTGACTCGACTCTTTAATACAATTATATAAGATAAAATATAGCCAAGTGAGATCTTGTTGGATTCGTCTAATCGCATAGATTTAGAATATCAAATTTGCATAATTTTTACTTGTGTGGAATTTGAGTTATTACCGATTAAAAATGTGCATTGGATTACGTGAAATGTGGATATGTTGCATTTATTTAGGAACGGAGGAAGTATTACTAAAGCACGATTGAGCTCAATACTGAGAAAGATGTCACTTTTTGAGACCTTATCAGTTCGTTAACAGCCACGGATCCAACAAGTTTCGTTAGTGGTGTCACAAAATATAATGGAAGCCAACTTGCAAGTAGCAGAATTTTTTTTTTAGTGGTGTCCCAAAAAATGGTAAAAGTTATGCTTAAATTAGGAACAATAGTCACAACACAAAAAATATTGAATTCTAGGTTGGAATTAAAGCTGTCGAAACGGTCCCGGTCCCACTGGGCGAAACGGGCCGGTCCCGCATTTTTGCGGGCTTAAATGGGGCAGGCTCAAAATACCTAAGCCCAACCCGCCACACATGCGGGCTGCGGGCTTTGCGGACCGGCCCACGGGCTTTTTAATAAAATAATTTGAAATTTAATTTTTTATACTAAAAAAATTGGGAATTGAAATATAATTATGAAAGTATAATTTTTATTGAGATATATGAGAAATAATAGTTAAGTCAAACATACATATCCCGCAGTTGGCACATAGAACAGGAATCTTCTTTTGCAAGACAATACAAATAAATTAAATTAGAATTAAATAAGAATAAATACTCTTCATTTAACCTTTCAAAAATCAAAATGATTCAAACTCATCAACACCAAAACGGTCTAGAACATATTCGGCATTGCTAACTCCAGTTTGTTGATGTATCAATCAAGTGCTTACAGCATAATGACTTTCAAACCTTTTATTTCTTGTAAATCCTAATTAATTCACCGAATTCACCTAACTGTAATTTTGTAACATCGAAATCAGATACTAAATTTATATTTGCAGATCTAGTAACAAAAATAGCAGCTTAAAAGTGTGGCCATTGAGCAGATAAACATATGTTGGATTGTTGGTATAAACTACACAAAAAAAAATAAAAACTCCATCATGGAGAAATAACATCAATACCTGATGCCAGAATGTCTTTTTCTAGTTGAACTGAGAATATCTGTAATGAAATGCCGACAGTAACTGTCAACAAATAACATGTCAAATACAAAGAACTAATCTTCATGTAGTATGTCTTGCTCTTGCCCTTTATAATACTCCAAAAAACAAATATTACTCATATATAGAGAGTTAACAAGTGACATCTGAGAATCAATGCTTCAGAAAAATTATTCTGTCAACTTGCCAATAACCAAAAGCTCCATTAGGTTACATTTGAATGAAATGACTTTATCTGAACAAAGCATAAACCATACAGTTCAAAATAGTAGATGACTCAAAAGAAAAGAATTAAACAATAAAGATCTTATTTCAAATTCATAATAAAACTTTAAAAAAGGCTGGTTATTTTTCCTCTATGGATTTACAAATTATATTAACCCATATTTCTAAACAAACTTGATGGAGATCTTCTATTATGATTTAAAATCCTCTATTGCCAAAGATTTCAAACCAAGTTCAAGTTAAGGTACAAGTGTGAAAATTTGTTAGTGTAAACAATATCGATGCCCTGCTGCCAAGAACAAAATGCCTAGTGTATAAAATTTCGACTCTTATTTCACATAATTACAGGAAACAGACATTTTAGTATATAAAATCTTTGCCATTGATAAGGCGAGAACACATAACAGGATCCCTAACAGACTAATATACACCTTTTGCAAGGAGAAAATAATATAGTGAAACATTTCAATCTTACATATGAATTGCTAGGGCTTGGGCAGCTTGAAGGCGATCTTCATTATCTTCTGTCAAAAGAGGAGGATCCTACAGGTAAGATTCAGAGAAGGGAGACGGCGCCGGCGCTGCAGAGGGACACAGCCGAACCAGCGGGGCTGCGGTGGTGGTGAGCGGAGGACGGAGGGAGTACAGCGGTCGTGGTGAGCGGAGCGGAGGGAACGACGCACAGGGCGTGGTGGTGAGCAGTGCCTGCGGTGGTGGAGATGATGACGGGAGACGGCCACGGACGTGGCTGAGGCGACGCCCGAGTGCAGCGGCGGAGTTAGAGTGGAGACTGGAATGATTCTGGTCTCTGGAAGAGATGATCGATGGAGGCGGCAGAGAATTCTTCTGTGTAAATGGGCATGGGCTTTAGGTTATAGGGCTTTTTTTATTTTAGGATAACCGCAGGGCCAGCCCGCCCCAGATGGGCTAAAACCGTTGGACCATAGGCGACGAATAGAGCTACTCTAACTTAATTCGGAACTCGGCTCGAAAAAACTCGACTCGTCCTCAAAAAATTCAAGTCGAATTGAGTAATCGAGTAGAGCACTCGGATATCGAGCTCGAGCTCGAGCCTATGTATAGTATACTCGAACTCGAGTCGAGTATCGAGTATTTGACTCATTTTCTTTTTTTTTAAAATTTAAAAGAAAAAATGCAAAAAAAAAAATACTCGATAAGCTCGAGTACTCGACTCGAACTCGAGCTCGAGAGTCGAGAATGAAAAAAAATTAAAAAATTAATCGAGCTTGAGTAGCTCGACTACTCAATTCGATTGAAAATATATATATATATATATATATATACTTGAGCTACTCGAGTTCAAACTCGAACTCGAGTCGAGCTCGAGCTCGAACTTGACTACTCAACTCGAGCTCGAGCTCGAGTAGCCAAATTTCGCAATCAAGTCAAGCTCAGGTAGTTTGATACTCAGGCTCGACTCGACTCGATATCACCCCTAATTTGGGTAAGCCCATGTAGATCCATTTTTAAACAACTTTCAAATTCAAAGCCCACCCCCACATATTTTATAATGTGGAGCGGGCTGGTCCAACAGACCTGACCCGTTTTCACAAAATAGCCAACGGAATTAGCAAAATATACTACCATAGCCATATAAATTACTATTGTAAAAATAAAACTAAATAATTTCTCATTATGTATTTAAAGATTATGTTTGATTGATAAATCTTTCGGGAAATGTAAAAGAAAGGCCCCTTGGAAGAAATACTCACAATACAAGACACGCGTACCAAAATACTCCCAAAATACAACCCATACAATATTTTTGATATACTTTTGATATTTAAACTACTGAAATGACAAAATAACCCCTACTTCAAAAAATACACAAGCTTTAGGAAGAAGGGCAGAGAAGACATTTCCACTTTATGTCCCGTCGAGCTCGCCTCCCCACGACTGAAACCGTCAGGGCAATTGATGCGCACGTCCTTCCACCGTCTTCCACCTTCTCCCCTTCAACACCCCAGCAAATTCAAACCGTCGTCCCCTGTTCCCATTCCGAATCCGACCAGCGCAAACACCACCACAGGCCTCAAGAACGGGCGACGCTCCAACCACATTATTCGGGAAACAATTTCTAGGGTTGTTTCGGGCGTGAAGAGAGAAACGGACTTGGTTTTTTGAGGTTCTAACATTCAAAATCGCAGGGGAAGCTAGGTTTTTTTTTCCCGAAACTAAGGTATGCAACGCAATGGGCTTTTTAAAGTTATGGTTGAGTAATACTTGCATACCTTCTTTACTTCTTCGGTTGGAAGATGAAAGTTTAAATTTTTTAGTGTTTTGAACCTTCGGTTTTAGAGTTGCCCTTCATTTAGGGGTTTGAAATGTTTTTATGATTTAGATTCTACCTTTGTGTTGATTGAAATGTAGAGATAGTTTTGGATCGATTTAGGGTTACGCATAATCCGGGTGTTGGCTTACCCATTTGCTTGATGCGTTTCCTCGGTATTATGTTTGTTGCCTTCTTTACATTTGTGAGAATATTGTTATATCGATTAAGATGGATTTCTGTATTTGTATATTGTTTCACTAGTATCATTCGTGCATAAAACGGGTATGATCTATTGAATCGATATTAGGTTGTACAATCGATATCATTCGTGCATAAAACTGGTATCATTCGTGCATAAAACGGGTATGATTTGTTACACTGTATTTGTGAAATTGATGATATGGATGAATCTTGGCTGGAAATGATATTAGGTTCTGCAAAATGTTCTATTTGATTCTGGTCTAATGTTGCTCGATAAGGTCCGGAGTTCTTTTGTAGTTTAGGAAATGTTGTTGAAATGATGATACATTGTTGTTTGGGCTCTTGTAATTTCTGTATGTGGCAAACTGCATAGCGGTATATAATCGTATGAACACCATTAGGAGTTGTGTATGACCCCTGTATGTTTTTTTGTTGGCATAATTAATAGAGATGCCGCCGAGACGTAGCAAGAAGAAGAAGTCACAAACTGAGGAGGCCGGGAAGGCTACCATCACAACTCGATGCACAATAAGTGTCCTCCAAGACGCCATGAATTCTATTGAAAACACGATCACTGAAGCACAGTGGGAAGCCATTAGATCGACTCCTTTCCACCACTTTGCAAAGCTGCAGGGTACGTACAGCAGCAAGACGTTGCTGCAGGCGTTGGTGGAGTGCTTCAACGGGAATTTAAGTGCATTCGTGTTTGGACAGGGATTTACAGTGCCGTTCGAGGCATGGGAATACTCCGTGGTGTTGGGGCTGCAGTACGAAGGCATGTACGTTCACCCTAGGTGTGTGCCTGAATCCGAGTTCAAGCAGAAGTATTTTCCAAATGGTGGAGCTCTGTATAGGCCGGATTTAGTGGAGCTAATGGTGAACTTGGCTGGAACGGATAATACAGTCGATTTCGCGAGGGCGTACGTTTTGGTGGTCTTTTCCTGCCTCTTGTTCCCCAGCTCGTCCTTGACCGTCCCCGAGTTTCTTGTTCACCACGTGGACAAGTTAGACCGACTCGAGGAATATGCCTGGGGTGCGGCCGCACATGAGTATTTGGTTGCTTCGATGCGGCTCCATAATGAGAAGGGGAAGGTGTATTTAGATGGCTGCACTTTCGGGCTGGTGGTGAGTTTTTAATAAAAATGCTCTTACCTACACAATATTACTGTTATATCACAAGAATACCTATTTCTCACTACTGTTGTACCAATTTACCAATGTAGGGATGGTTCTACGAGCGATTTCCGCACATGGCCGATCCACTGGTCGAACCGATTATCCCAAGATTCGTGAGATGGAAGGAAGCGCAACGTGACCTTGTTGAATGTCGCGAGGATCTGAAACAGCTGAGGGCACAGGACCTGCGGCCCTTACGCATCAGCAAGAGAGAGAAGAGATTTGTGGAGCCTGTGGTGCCGGTGCCCGTCCCCAGCAGGGCCAAAATCCCCGAGGAGAAGGCCATAGATGACGAGATCCCCGTAAGGGTGAAGACGACGAGAAAGAAAAAGCCAAAGGAGGAGGAGAAGAAAGAGGACGAAGAGAAGTTGAAGGAGAATTTGGAGACCGAACAGGAACCGAACGAGAAAAAGGGAAAGGTATATACATCGATGTTATCGTTTTGGTATGTTGCACCGAGTGCATAAGAAGGGTGCTTAATTATCTGTTAGATGGGTATTATTTTTTGAAGATTGTTGTATTGTCTGATTCTTTGGCAGATTGAGGAGGATTTACCAAGCGACGAACCAGAGACAAGTGAGGATGGAGAGTATGTGTCAGGGGCTGACACTGATGAGGAGGCGAAGAAAAAGGCGGAGGTGAAGGCGGCAAGCAGTGAGGAATCAGAGTACGTGGAAGAGTCTTCGGACGACGACGACAGTGATGAGGACTACGTGAATGAGAAGGTTGCCCGGGCAGTGGCATATGGCAAGCAGGAATCTACACGGAAGGCAACAAAGACAGCAGGTATGAATGAGGGAAATAATACAATGGCGATGAAAATTTTTCGGCCATCTCATGATGAGGTGGCAACGGCAGTCGAGGGAATGTTAATTCTCTCCAATTCTATACCATCACCGTTTGATCCGCTTACACTTGTTCCGTTGTCTACAGCTGAACAACGGGGGAAGCGTAAGCCGGATCCCCCTCTGTATACACCGGATACACGCAGCAAAAAGCAGCGTGTGAACCGTGTACTGGACCTCACAGGCCCTTCTCCTGAAAAGAAAAAAACTGTTGTGCGTATGGATTTTGAGGAGGAGACCTGTTATCGTTATTCGGGCCGGAGGGGGTATGCCGGCGTTGACGGGCTATCGGCTGAAGAGAAATGGATTCTGGAGCGGTTTATCGACGCTCCAAAAGGGAGGTATTGTATTCTCCGTCTTCTGGTACTCTGGTTTCTTTGGATTGGTATTGGTATTCTTTAAAATAGTATTTTTTTTCCTGATTTTATGGGTTTAATTTATTTTCGGATTGTACATTTGGTAGTGGATTTGTGTGGAGCCAAGGCATCTACGCCGTGCTGCCCTCGAGCATTCTGCTGCTGCTTTTTAATGAGGCAGTATGCAATGAACTCGTTGGCAGTTACATTGCTCTCATATGCAGCCAACGGTTCCGTAATGCTAATGGAATAACCATGAGGGTCGGGTTCATCAGTCCATACACGACGGTGAGTAATTTTTTGAATTTACTGTATGCGTATGCACCTTCACCATTTATTTTGCAACCTTATGGATAAAACTACTCCGAAACAGACGCGTATATTGGCGTTGGAGAAGAAAGGGGGAGAGCTTGATTTTGATGCATTCGAGGAGAGCTATAAAACTCTTTGGCAGCCGGGGCGCGATGAATTTGAACGGCTTAGCATTTTGATCACAGGCGGACTTGACTGCGTGCTGCTTCCCGTGACGACGAATTATCACTGGTTCTTGATTGTGTTGGACCTTCAGAAGATGGAGATAACAATTCAGAACTCCTTGTGGCCGGCAGATAACACCGTTGCGCAGAGAAAAATTGTAAGTCCCCATGTGTCATGTTTTATCTGGTACCCAGACCTATATATTCAGTATTAAGTCTTGCAATTTTGGTATACGTCTATCAGACAACTGGTATTAATTTTGCTCTTCAATATGTATTTAATTGTGACCCACAGGCGGAGTTTTTAGTGTGATACCTCAACAGCAAGCATGATTTGGCAGTGAACGAGGACATCATGTTAAGAAGGACATGTAGGCAGCAGGGTGATGGAGAACTGGACTGCGGGGTGCAAGTTATGTGGTGGGCTGAGGCATTTTTGCGGAATGATCCTGCATTCTGGGACATGGAGGCCACTGTTGATATTAAGGTGCACCGTGCCAAAGTAGCGTTGCGACTTCTAAGGGATGCAATGGAGCGGACTGTTCAGGAGGCGGCGGAGGAGGCGGTGTTGACCCGGCCCACTGTGGAGGGTCAATCAGATGCGATGGAGGCCGACCAGACTGTGCCGGATTAGGCGGATCCAAAGGTGGCCGACCCCAGTGTTGTGGATCAGGCGGATCCAAAGGTGGCCGACCCCCGTGTTGTGGATCAGGCGGATCCAAAGGTGGCCGACCCCAGTGTTGTGGATCAGGCGGATCCAAAGGTATCAGGCGGATCCAAAGGTGGCCGACCCCCGTGTTGTGGATCAGGCGGATCCAAAGGTGGCCGACCCCAGTGTTGTGGATGCGGCGGATCCAAATGTGGCCGACCCCACTGTTGTCGATCATGCTGATCCGAAGGTAACCGAGCCCATTCTTGAGGATCCCGCTGCTGCAAAGGTGCCCCACCCCACTGCCGATGATCCCGCCGATCCGAAGGTGACCGAGCCCAATGTTGAGGATCCCGCTTCTCCAGATGTGCCCGACCCAAATGTTGTTCACTGTCCGGTCCCGCTTCAAATATACGCTCCCGCAGTTCTGGGGTTGTTGGCACCGGTTACCAAACCAAGAAATCCCGCTTATGCCACTCAGCCGCCGAAAACTGATCCTGCCCCTCCGCAAGATCCTGTCCCTCCTGTGGGTGCCCGTCCTGATTCCGCACCGACGGATGGTGCCCCTCCTCATGCTCCTGCCCCTACTGCACCTGTCCGGCCCGATTCCGCAGCGGCGGATGCCGCCCCTCCTCATGTCCTGTCCGAGCCCACGACAACGGATGCTGCCCCTCTGGATGCTGCCCCTCCTCCCGCGCCTGCCCTGGCTGATCACGTGACGACGGATGCTGTTCCTGTCCCTCATGCTCCTGCCCTTCCTACTCCTGGCACTGATGATCCCGCAGCGACGTTGGCTGCCCCTCCGTCTCATGACCCGTCTCTTGGTAAGGATGCAATGTGACACATGTTTGTTTTATGATCGTTGGGATTGATGGTTTGATGTTTGATGGACACCAGTATTGTTTATGCTTGATTCATGGTATTTGGATTGTGGATGAATGATATATTGCTGTGGGACAGCGTTTTGGGAGTTTGTATTAATGGTTCTTTGGATTGACGTACGTATGAATGGACATCAGTATTATTCGTATGAATTGGTATTTTGAATCATTTTCTCTAATTCGATGTCGAATAGTGCATGCTCGACCGACATAAAACATTGCAATAATTTGAACGCGTGCACATTTTCTCAATAGTTGTACGATGTACACTTGAAGCAATGTATTAGTATCCAATGGGTTGGTCTACGATATTAAGTGTTGCTCTACATCCGATGGTTTGCCTGAGACATTCAATTGGACGGGCAATGCCTCAATAAGTCTAGCTCTACAAACATGTTACATGGGCAACCTACCCTTCAACAACTGTATTAGTATCCAAAGGATAGAGAAGTTGGTAAGTGTTGCATACCAAACCATAGAGGAATGACTCAGCCATTCAATGAATGCATTGTCTTGATTTGTTAATGCTATTATCCCAATCATCCAAGACGGTATTATACAAAAAGATATGTGGTATCTAGTAACATTATTGTCGGTATGGCCGTCAAAGGAAACTGATACTTTTATCCATTATAAGGACTTCTCCACGAAACAATAAATGAGGCTTGAACGTTTAAACATAGAGGCATGAGTTAGTCATTCAATTCTAATGGACAATGCATTTTCTTGATTTGTTCATGCTATTATCCCTATCAACCATAACGGTACTATAAGAAAAGATATATGGTATCTATTGACATTAATGACGGTATGGCCATCAAAGGAAACTGATACTTTTAATGTGATTAAGAAGGTTGTAGACAATTGATATTGAATTATGGTTTGAATGAGGTATCTAATGACAGCCCATAGTATTTCATGTCGGTGATCGTACAACTATGTTTGGGCATCCATAAATTAAGCAAAAACCAACAAAATTAAACAAATATGGTAGTAAAACACACGAAACATCCTGTGGGTGAGGGATAACAGTATGTGAACGCATCGTAGACTGGTATTGGCATAGTTCATCCATAGGTATGTCGCGTTCAAGGCAGAGCTAATTTTTTCTGAGTAATGTAACCCCCGTAATAGCTGCGCATACCATTACATTTCAACATACAACATATGAATTCCATAAGGACATTGCCAAAACATAATCAATAAGCAGATTCAAAACAAGTGGGATTCCAATTCCATAAGGACATTGCCAAAATATATAGTGTTCCATATTCATATGGTATCATTCCTTGAAATCGTCCGATACGGAACAGTTTCACAAGATGAAACCATGTCAAAAATATACAGTGATGCATTTACACGGATATGCTCAAAGTTTAATCACCGACGACAAAAGTTGGACACAATAGTTTCTTGCTGCAGAAATACCCAATTACGTCATTCCCACACCATTCTTCGCATCCACGAATGACAGAGTTCATCAACGCGCATACTTGTAAGCCTCCTTACAAGTAACCCTGTTGTGACCACGTTTGCCGCACAAACCACATCTAGTCTTCTTTAGTTCACCCCGAGATGGTATGCGCCGTTTCTTCCTCCGGCCAGGCTGCACACGTACATCTGGAGGCAGAACGAAGAAATCATCATTCTGCTCGGCCAAATGTTCACCGCCAATTTCAAGCAGCGGATATATCACGCCTTCATACGTCGCCCGGTAGCACGCAGTCGTGTAATTCTGATCACAGTAGTCGTAAATATTATCTTGCAGTGTTTCAATCGCTGCGCACCCGTGCTTACAGGGCAGCCTCAATAATTGCCAATAGCCACACGTGCATGTCATCTTTTCCACATCTACGGTGTATATCCTCGCCCTATGCCGGACCTCAAACAAGGAACCCGCTGCGCGCTGAAGCCCCATTTCTCCGGAGGCCGCGTAATTATCACTCAATACCTTTTCTGGAATAGTAGCCAATATTCCTTCCATCCTCGCACCCTCCTCTCTTTTTTCATTCATCATCTTCATGACTTGTTTTCGAATTTGATCGAGCATGGAATACGGACCCATTGCCCTTGCGGCCCCGATCCAATTATTCCAACTCTCCACAAGATTCGTGTTCATCACACCCCATTTCTTTCCCGCAAATATGGAATTCGCCCAATTGTAGGGATCAGAATTTGCAAGGAACATGGACGATAAGGGCATTGCTTCAAGGATGCTGTTCAGGTGCTTCAGCATTTCTTCATACGTCGGAGCATATGCTGCGACCTTCAACACCCCAGTCCAGTGATCATTGTTCTTGTATGGGTACATATGAAGTACCTGTATAGTGTACGAGTAACACCAGTGTCAAAAAGGGATATACAGGTCACCCAAGAAAAAATACCAACTACACTGTACTGCATTGGAAAAATATTAACCTCCGTTTTAAAGTTCGCGACAAGGTGTCGAAGGCATACACCATGATGACTCCCATTGAAGACGGTCGGAATGGCTTTCATCAAACCCGAGTGACGATCACTGAAAAAAGTGTACTCGCTCCAATCCTGTTCATTCGGTGGGTCAAGGACGGCCCTAAACTTCTGACAAAACCACTCCCAATTTTCATCCGTCTCTTGATCGACAACTGAACACCAATACCGTATATAGTTAAACACCAATACGTAATAATCCGAACAACAAAATCTAGACGCAGAATACAATATAACCTTGCTCCAAAGCAACAGTTCCGTGAAAGCTACATACCTGCAAATGCGATGGTTAAAAACCCACCATTTGCGCCTGCACCAACAGCTGCAAGTATTACGCCTTTCCACTTTGACTTTATATGGGTCCCATCAAGCTGAATAAGTGGACGACAGCCAGCCTTGAATCCTTCAACACAAGCTGCAATAGCAATGAACACCCTCCTGAACTTATTGGAATCCGTACACACCTCTAGATCAGCCACGCTGCCGGGGTTCGATGCTTTCAAGCGGTTGCAGAATACTCGCACCTTGTCAAAGGATTTAGCATCTGCCCCATGTAGCTCCTTCAAAGCAATCTCCTTTGCACTCCATGCCGTGTGGTAGGTAATGTCGATTTTGAATGCAGCTTTAATAGCATCAATAGCCATGTTCGGCGTGTAATTCGCGTTCCGACGCAATTTGTCCTTTATGAAGGATGACACCCATGTTGCATTGGCATTTGGGTGAGTCCTCGATTGTAGATTATTCACCCCGCATCCGTGAGTCAACATGCATGTGCGTATTGCAAACGAGTCGTCGGACTTGTGGAGCGCTGCATATATGCGCCACCCACAACCCTCCATGCTGCAATTTACTTGGACTTTTGTTTTGTTGTTGTGCACGAAGTAAAATCCACGCCGAAGTGCAATGCAGTGGTTTGCCACCACCTTTCGAAAATGATCCTGATTCCTGAACTTCTGACCTTTGCCTTTTATTGCATTGGCCCATATGAGTCTTTGATCTTCCTCGTCGTCAAGGTCACTGTCGTCGCAGTCATCCTGTGTCGCTATTTCCTCCCTGAAGTACATGTTCAATGTTCAAACAACAACACTAGTGTTCATAGCGTATACCTACTTAGTGAAGGAATAATACCGTTATAACCAAAGACTAATACCAATTATTTGAAAACAAGCAACTATTAGGTTACCAAGCTTTTTAAATGTACGCGAATCCTGATCGTACTGAGTCAATATGAAAAATTCTAATTGCCAATAGATACCATCACAAACAAGCGGAAGAATAAAAAGAAACAACATTCGCACGCTCTCACGCATCCCCACATGCGTAATACGTGTGTTTCGCTTGATGAATACCAAAAGTGTTATCTATCATACCAGTTATACGAAAATTCAATGCAACAAGCAGCGACGTTCAAACACATTTTAACACTACACTCACAGTATTGTGCTTCTTTCTGCTCGGTTCATCATATTCATCTTCCCGATCGCCTGCCCCTTTGCCCGATTCAAGCTGCCCATCCTTGACACGTCGCCGTCGTTCATGATCTCCATCGTGTATCCCCCATCAGGATCGTCGTAATGGAGTGTGTGCGTGGTTGGACATACCTCTCGCCATTTTTCCGTCACCTTGGCATACAAATCAGCGAGACCATCGCCGTCCCTAATCCTCACAAGGTGAACTTCGGAGTTGAAGTGACAAAATAGCATAACCTCTTGTCCGCGCGATTGCTCCTCACTACCGTCCATCTTCCTCGCAATTTCTTGTACTTAAAACCCTAAAAAAGTGGAGGAGTTTCGAAAACCCTAAAAATGGAGGTGAAGAACCCTAAAATCTAAAAACGAGGACCCTACAAATCTGGAACCGAAACTGAGGTTTTCTTCCGTCAGCTCTACGAACGGAGCTCGCCCGATGCTTCCCCAACCTTCCCGCCGGTTGTAGCTTCCGGAGGAAGCTTCGCCCAGCTCGCCAATGGTGCCTCCGTTTCTTCAATCCGACGGGGAAGAGAGGATTTTCAAAAAAAACGTGTGTTCGATTGTGCCTAGGAAGCTTAATGGCTGCTTTGCATCTCTCCACCCGTCACCATCAGCATGTCACAATCAAGTTCAAAAGGGGGGTATTTTGGTATTTTCGTAACTGATTTTGAATATTGATTTAGTTTATTTCCATGGTGACTGAATTTGTATGTATTTAGTATATAGGTTGTTATACATTATGTATTTAGTACACTTGTCTTATACATGAAGTATTTTGAGGTGTGGGCCTTTAACTATAATTTGCCCTAAATCTTTTCATCCAAAAAAATTTATCAATAAAACATGTATTGTGTTGGTCGGGTCAATGAAGTCATTTTTCAATAATGACAAAAAGTGTGTATTGTACTACCAAAAAAGATTTTCAGATACATCATTAATAAGTTATATTTTCCATAAATGTACAGTCAGTCTACATATTAAATGTGTTTAATGATAACATGTAATATCTATTTAATTCATTTTTTAGGAGCCTAAACTAAAGAAAGGATGGTGAAAATTCCTGTCACATAAATTACAAATAGATAGGACTTCCATCCACTTTTGCCGACACATAAGTGTCATTTTTTACCAAAAAAAAATTATTAAATAACTTTAACTCAAATACTAAAATTCTTTGCATTGTCCTTTTATTCTCTTTGTAATTTGTTTGGCATGTGCTCCCACCACCCATTTCTTAGCCTGTATAGGCTGTTGAGCAAAAAAAACATATTACTATTTGCATTGTCGTTAGAGAAAATGGAAGAATGATAAAGACAAAAAAGAAATAACAAATGATTTTTTTATGTGTATTTAAATTTTGAATCTTGACTTGATTATATTTAAAATAATAACTTATCATTTGTGTTTATCAAACTTACATCATTTGTAATAAATTCAAACAATTAATCATAAAAAATAATTTGATTATGTATCTAAATACGATCAACTTTAATTTTTATTTTTAAAAGAATATATTGAGCCATTTAAGATTTATATTTTTTAATCTAAACATATATTGTTGAACTTGAAGATAGTCTTGTTTCTCGTGAAAATGACTTCAAAGATATTCTAAACGCCAGTTTGGTTTGTCCGAAAGGATTTTAGAGGATTTGGATTTTCAAAGTAGGATATTGATAAATAAAAATAAAAAAAAGACAAATACTAATATCTATTCTTTTAGAATTCGATTAAAAAATTTTTAAAAAAATTAAAAAAAAGTTTGGTGAATTTATGGATTTTTCTTAGAATTCAATAAAAAAAATAAAATAAAAAAATACAAAGTAATCCTTACACATATATTCATTGCACAACTTTTTTAATTTTCAAGGTACCCATTGCACATTTTCCCAAGAATGAACAATTGTTTAGCAACAGAAATTTTATGGGAAATACTTTATCCTATTTTAAATAATTTTAACACTTTCATTTTTGGACTGTTTTAAAATAATATTAACGTTTTCTTTTTGAGTAAGTTTTTTCCCATTTACAATATTTTTCTATTTTTTTCTCTCTCTTCTCCTAAAATTTTCCCAATTTATTTTCTCATTTCTTAAAATCTGCGCCACAACTCAATATTAAAATTATTCAAATAACTAATAAATTTATTTTGCATTTTATATATATCTATATTATAGTACAGTATAAAATAAGTATATTCAAACACACATTTTTCAGCCGAAACTTTATCCCCAATCCCCACACAATCTCTCTCAAATTTCGAGCTCTCTCACAGATTGAAAATTTTGACAATTTAATTTTATTTAAAGTGCCAATATCTTTTTTTTTTTTTTTTTTTTATCAATTTAATTATTCTATCAAAACAATCTATTTTACAACCAGTCTTATTTTGATAACACTGAACTCATTAATATATAACTATATACGCATGACAGGCGGCATGTTTCCCCTGAGACCGTCAAAATGTCTCCCAGCCTTCTGCCTTGGGGTTCAAATGTTTAATTATAAGGGTAGGCCGTAGGCTACTTCCATTTTTTTTTTTTCTTTTGTAACATTGACACTCATTTGTCGACAAAGATGTGTGAGAATTCAAGATACACAAATTATAAAGAGGATAAATGGGAGAAATAGGGGGCGGATGGAAATGGAACCCACAACCTATGGTTGTAAGGCATGGAATATTGAATGCATCGATTCTGATTAAATGTTCTTGACTATAACTATTGAATCACCACTTCCTAGCTCTGCACATTAGTGGATTCCTCTCCCAAAGCCCTTTTGCTAACATCATATTCCTCTCTGAAGCTGTCATCAGAATTTGAAAAAATTTAAACTTAGCTAAATTCAACATCATAGCAAACATTTAGAAAAATTTCACTGCAAAATCGAGCAATAAAGTGCCAAAAGTGCGCATTCAGTAACACCACTTCCAAACTAAAAGGATACCCGAAACACTAAATATCCAAATACTTAGACCAACTCCAACGCAGACAGAGAAATAACACAAACTATTTTTTTTTTTTTTTTTTTTTTTTTTTTTTTTTTATCTTTGTTATTTGTTTTGCATAATATGTCAAAAGATGGGCACCTCGATGGGTTGATAAAGCAGCTTATGAAATAACGCCCAACCCTATGGTTGTCAAGTTTGTGGTTGCCTGTCAAGAAATTCTCTAGACGCATTAACATAGTAGAAAGGCAAAACAAATAACAAAGATAAAAAAAAAAAAAAAAGTCTAAAATATTGGGTAAGCTTAAACCAAACCTTAAATTCATTTGGCATCATATGAGAAGGTTGTATCTTTCTATTAGTCAGACACCAAGAGTGTTTCATAAGCTGCTTTATCAACCCATCGAGGTGCCAATCTTTTGACATATTTATGCAAAAGCGTGAGGACAAAGATGAAGAAAACATTGCTTTTGACATATTATACAAAAGCGTGAGGACAAAGATGAAGAAAACCTATTTATCAAGAGACTAACACCTGTAATATAAACTTTGCCGTGCCATGTGTCCGAAACCACAATAAAAGAAGTACCAAAGTAATATGCAGAAACCACACAGGAGAAATTAACTGTTATACTCAAACAATAAACATAATACATGCACTTCATATGAGTTCCTTAAAACATAATATCTATGTCTGGCCCATAAATTCGTTTGAAAACCTTTGGCACCATATAATAAGGGCGTACCGTGTACCACAATTTCAGAAAACTGATCACATAGAAGCCAAAATTCAGGAATTTGAGCATTAGAAATATTTTAGTTAAGTGCTTGGATGATGATGACAATATTAACAAATACACCTGTTGGCGTAGTCGCCAGAACCAATGGATTAATTATCCCAATAATCCCCGAAGGGCCAGTTTCCAAACAAAAAGCCAAGAAATTTTCTGATGCATTATATAATTTTTTCTTGCAGGAAACAGATAATCTGGAACCCCATGAATCCCAAAGACTGCAAATAATGATCCGGATAGATCAAGACCGGACAAGCTCGGAATCCATTAACATGGATTCCCCACATCGGAATTAAATAAAGATGGAAGAAGGCCTTAGGATGCACAAGGAAAGCCCAAAAGCATGAAGAGGCCCAAAAGGAGCTCGTCGGAAAAGTGACCGGAGAACAGCCGGAACCACCACCGGACATCGGACAATAAATTTTGTAATAGTGTAGAAAATAAAAGGCATGCGAATTTTGGCTAAGGCATTGATGCCAATTCGGTCTAAAACCGCATCGCCCCATGCCTTAGTAAATTTTCCGAACTCTCTCAATTCTGTATAACCCAATTCGGTCTAAATCGAATTGCCATAAACCAAATTGACCTCTCTCCATCAGTATTATTTTTCCTAAGCCCTCAATTCGGTATTGTTGCCCAATTCGGTCTAGACCGAATTGCCTTCAGTATTATTATTACTAGTATCATTATGTGTAAGCACCCAATTCGGTCTCCAAGTCCAATTCGGTATAAAACGAATTGTCCCTAATAGACCGAATTGATCTCCTTTTGTAATAGATAGGTTTGCTAAGACCTCAATTCGGTTTACACCACACCAATTCAGTATTAACCGAATTGATCTCCCCTAAACCGAATTAGGCCATTTTTGATGTATTTTTCACTCTTAGTCTCAAAGGGGTTCGGCCTATATATATGACCTCTCCCTTCATTTGTAAACAACTTTGCTTATTATTGAAATCCATTCTCATAATTTCAAAGTTCACATCCGAGAGCACTCTTTCAAAAGTGTTCTCCCCCATCCGTGTTTGTCTTGAACTTATGTTCATTTCCCTCACGCCATCAAGTTGGAAACTTGCTCGATGGATTGTCAATGAATGATGCACTTGAAGGAAGCCATTTATCTTGAGCTTGACTCACTTCCCTTGGCAAGTTCGGGTCCCCTTCATTCATAAGTTCCACTACCTTTTTATCTTATAAGTTAGTTTTATTTTCCTACATCCTATCCGTCTTTGTGTGTGTTCTTGTTCTTCATCAATCTTCATATTCCTATCTTTCTAATCATCATTTTACCTAACCCTAAAATTCAGTCAACACTAATCCGGATATTGTCACTAATCAAGTTTCGATCTACGACATATATAGAAATTTGGTATCAGGGCCAAACTTGTTAGTGCAATAGGATTATTCTCCATATTTCCGTGTCTTAGATTGTATTTCTCTTTTTGCTTAAATCTAGAAAACCCTAAAAATATTTGTGTCTATAGCTCTCGGCCATACCATTTTCTCCATAACATATTTGTGCTTTACTTTGTTGTTGATGTTAGTCTTGTTATCCTAATCTCATGTATGAATGTGCTTGCATGATTATTTGAGTTTATTGGATTAAACGAGATTATTGTTAGCAAACAGTGAAGGGTTTTCGGGTTTGGGAGTGAGGTTTGTGTTCTTGGTATTCATTTTGTTCTTGACAAGATTCATCTTGTTCTTGGCAAGAATTGATGTAATAGTATATTTGATCTTGCATGGAAAAGGCTAGTATATGTAGCCGTGATCATTAAATGTCCAATCATATGCAAATTCGGCCCCTTGTTTAGTGTGAGGATATTATAAGAGATTGCAGCATTTAATTCTCCAAGGGAGTACAACACATCCAGCCGAAAAAGGAGGAAGAAAGTCAAATATTGCGGACTATTCATTTCGAAAGCAGTTCGGTCTACCCTCCAATTCGGTATAAACCGAACTAGCTGGCATAAACCGCACCAACCCTCCTACGGAAGAAAATTGCCAAAGTTCAACACCCCAATTTGGTCTCCCATCTAAACCGAATTGCCCCTAAACCGAATTGCCTGGAGGAATTGCACATCAAGCACCAAGAATTTACAAGTGTTGTGGTCAGTTCGGTCTCCATCAATTCGGTCTACTGGTGCAACACATATATACCGAATTGGACCCTCTATACCGAATTGGACCCTCTAAACCGCATCTGTTGCCTCCGAATTTTCAAGTGTTGTGGTGCAATTCCATCAATATTATTTTTCTTTTATTTGAGTGTTTTGAGTGAATTTACAATAAAATGAATATCGGACTGGCACAATTTGAAACATAGCCCGAGAAGCCACTTGAGTACTTGTACAATAAAGTGGATATCGTGACTGGCATTTTGTGAAACCTAGCCCGAGAAGTCATTTGAGTAAATTGGGTTTTATTTCTCGAGTGCATTTTCTTGTGAGCTTTTGATTTCCACTTCTAAATTGGGGACAAATATCACTGTTCTTTGCTTGCGATATCTGTTTAAAACTGTGAACTTGATCAGATTGTAGTGCATGCATGCATATCAGTGCGTTCCTTGATTGAGTCGAACAGTTCAATTTGACTCTTGAACTGTGCGTACAAATATCTGTGTGTACTTCTCTTGCATTTGATTGAATTATCTGAGCAGGTGACGAACTTAAGTGGTGTTGAGAACCAAAAAACTGAGTGCAAATTGGAGAGTTCACTCTACATATTTCAGCACTTATTTTTCTGACCTACATATATCTATATTATTTTTCTGAATATCATGGCAGGAAACACAGAGCCAAATTTGACTGACATCATGGAGATGCTTCGAGCAATGAGCGAGAGTATTGTTAAAAGGCTGACTTCGAAACCCTTAAGCAAACTCTTGATGCTAATGTTTCTAATATTTCTGCTGTAAATGAGCGCATTGATAATCTGAGCAATAAATTTGCAGGGCGCATGAAACATCAAGATGAGGCTTTGGCACAGCGATTAATGCAACGGGTTGAACGAAGGTTGGAAGATGCATTCTATAACCCTTCCACGTCCGGGCAAAATGGAGCATCTGGAAGCAATAGTCATATTTAGGGCAATGACCTGGCTGATGCAGAGGAGGCCCTAGCTGAAAGGGAAGAAGAACAGGTCGCCATCGGGACATTTGACCGACGACAAGGACCTCGTGCCCCGAGGCCACCTCCGATGGCACCAATCCACCCGCCTCCAGCCGACGAAGGACAGCGCATCAATGAACCTTTGGCCATGCCTCCACCACCTATGCCAAACAGACCCCAAAATGGACCCGCCATAAACAGGGATGATCCAGATGACGTGGACGACAACCTGCAATGCATTAACTTCACCATTCCTACTTTCAGAGGAACCGGTGATCCTAATGAATTTCATGATTGGAAGAACACCATGGAGATGATCTACAACTGCCACAATTACTCCGACTTCAAAAAGATCCAATTGGCGGTTTAGGAATTTAAGGACTATGCCCAACTCTGGTGGCAAAAGTTCACGATTGATCATCACAATGCTGGACAGCCCCAAGTCACTGACTGGGAATATTTTCTGCAACTCATGGAAAGAAGATTCGTGCCTCCTACCTACAAACCAGACATGTACATGAAGGTGAATGGAAATCTCATGATGCGAGCACAGTTCAATGAAGATCCGTTGATCACCCTGACCAGATTTGCCAAAGGTTTGAGACCCGAAATCTTCGAAGAAATGGACATGAGAGGATATGTGAATATCACTGACCTGGTAAGAAAAGCTGCAAAGTTCGAGGCCCAACTCAAGAGGAGAACCCATAGGACTTCCACCGGTTATAACCCAAATAAACCTTGGTTGATTCGGCCACCCGAACGGACAGAGAGACCCAAAAAACCCCAGCCTACACCGTCGCCGGTTCGTGATGAGGGAGGTTACAAGCCTAAGAGGTTTGAATTGGGCAAGAATTTCAGGGAATACAACCAGGAAGATAGAAACAGAAACCAGGGCCGAGAACGACACCCACCAACCAAAGACAAAAGAGAAATCACTTGTTGGAAATGCGACAAGAAAGGCCATTATGCCAACGAATGCAATAATCCTAGACGAGTGGCAATACTCAATACTGGCGAGGAGGAGAGGCCAGTGATTGAGGTTGAACCAGGAGTGTTCAAAGTTGTTGATTCTGAGGATGAGGATGACTGTGACGAAGATCTGAGACGCTATCAAATTGATGAACCAGTCAATCCAAAAATCAATGAGGACAATGAGGAAGACGTAAATCTGCTGGTAGCCATGAGAGTGCTAAACGCTGACAGAGAGCCAGAAATATCCCCCCACGAACAAAGGGAGAATCTTTTCCATTGTCGTTGCACTATTCAGGGCAATAATGCCACTGTCATTGTTGACAACGGAAGCTGCACTAATATTGTCAGTTTATATACTGTGCGCAGATTGCAGCTGCCAACAGAGGAGCATTCCAGTCCCTACCTACTACACTGGATAAACAACAGTGGCAAGACCAAGGTCTCCCAACAAGCATGGGTCCCTATCAAAAAAGGGACCTACTCGGAAAGAGTATTATGTGATGTCGTTCCCATGAACGCATGTCACGTTTTACTTGGGAGACCGTGGCTTTATGATAAGGATGCCACTTACCGAGGAAAATCCAATGTTTTATACTTCCTCCGTTTCCGTGATATTGCAACATTTCCAAATTTGCTACTATTCATTGTTTAACATTGACTCTAATTTTTATCATAGTTAGACAAGTTAAAATATAACCAAGTGAAATCTTGTTAGATTCGTCTCGTCATGTAGTTTTTAAATATCAAACTTTCAGAATTTTTACTTGTATCGAATTTAAGTTATTAATGATTTAAAATGTACATTGGACTGCGTGCACTGTGTGAATGTTGCACTTTCACAAAAACAGAGGAAGTATTTTAAACATGGGCAGAAAGAATATCTGTTTAAACTGCTTTCTGTAAAAGCTGTCAGACTAGACCAGGAGAAGTTGAAAAATAAAGTAGCTCAAGCGGAAGCTGACCACAAGGCAAAGGAAAGAGGAAAAGCCAAGACAGCATTTCAGCAAGCAACACAAGAATCTGACTTCTCAGGTCACTGTTTTCTTGCATTAATTAAACCTGATGAATCTGTCAACAGAACTGCTCCTACTGCACCTGATTTGCCTTTGGAATTTTCCAGGATGCTTGACAAAAATCAGGATATTTTCCCGGAAGAAGTGCCAGCTTGTTTACCACCACTCCGAGGCGTGGAACATCGTATTGACTTTGTGCCCGGAGCTTCGATTCCTAACAGGCCTGCGTACCGCATGAATCCCGAAGAAACAAAGGAAATTCAGCGGCAAGTACAAGCATTGCTCGAAAAAGGTTGGGTTCGAGAGAGTTTATCTCCGTGTGCCATCCCAGTCTTACTTGTTCCGAAGAAGAATGGCGAATGGCGTATGTGTGTTGATTGCCGAGCAGTCAACGCTATTACGGTCAAATATCGTCACCCAATTCCACGACTGGACGACATGTTGGATGAGCTTGGTGGTGCTAGTCTTTTCACCAAAATTGATTTAAAGAGCGGATATCATCAAATCAGAATGCAACCAGGGGATGAATGGATGACCGCCTTCAAGACGAAGTTTGGTCTATATGAATGGCTCGTTATGCCATTCGGTCTTACAAATGCCCCCTCTACATTTATGCGTTTGATGAATGAGACTCTTCGGAAATTCATAGGAAAATTTGTAGTAGTTTATTTTGATGACATTCTTATTTACAACTGTACTCTAATCGATCATGTAAATCATGTTCAACAGGTACTGGATCGATTGAGGGAAGTTCGCTTGTACGCCAACTTCGAGAAGTGTAGCTTTTGTGTGCCGAAGGTGACATTTCTTGGGTTTGTCGTAGGAAGAGATGGATTGAAAGTGGACGAATCAAAGATCAAGGCTATATCTGACTGAAAGTTGCCAACTACTGTGCATGAAGTACGCAGTTTTCTGGGTTTGAGTGGTTTCTTCAGAAGATTCGTCCCACAGTTTAGCATCATTGCGGCCCCAATTACTGCACTGCTTAGGAAGGACATTCCATTTAAATGGGGGCCAGCACAACAGAAGGCATTCGATGACCTCAAGGATAGGCTCACTCATGCCCCTGTCCTAGCATTACCAAACTTCGATCTGCCATTTGAAATTGAAAGTGATGCGTCAGGAATGGGTATGGGAGCAGTGTTACTTCAAGAAGGAAGGCTGATAGCATATTATAGTGAGAAGTTCAATGGAGCACAACTGAACTATTCCACATACGACAAGGAATTGTATGCTGTCATTCAATCATTGAGGACATGGCAACACTATCTGAGAGGAAGAGAATTCGTGATCAACACTGATCATGAGACACTTAAGCACATAAGGGTTCAGGGACAATTGAGCAAAAGACATGCTCGGTGGAGCACATTTATTGAATCCTTCCCTTACGTGATTAAGTATAAAAAAGGGAAAGACAATGTGGTTGCAGATGCACTCTCCAGAAGAACAGCATTGGCCACATTTGCGACTACTCATCTGTTTGGATTTGAGCATATCAAGAGTCAGTACTCCACTGACGAAGATTTTAGAGTGTTGTACGAGAGGACGAAGCAGAATGGTTTCAAGGAGTTTCCCAACTAAACGGGTTTTTGTACTATAGAAACAGATTATACACCCCAAAGGGATCTGTCAGGGAGTTACTAATTCAAGAGGCTCACGGAGGTGGTCTCATGGGACACTTTGGGAAAGATGCAACTCTGGGGATTCTCATTGAAAAGTTCTACTGGCCAAAGATGCAGGCCCAGGTTGTTCGCTTCATCGCTAAGTGCTTGGTCTGTCTGAAGGCCAAGTCAACTGTTAAACCCCACGGCTTATATCAAGCATTACCTGTGCCGGAAGGATCCTGGCTGGACATATCGATGGACTTCGTGCTTGGACTACCACGGACTGCAAGAGGCAAAGACTCAATCTTTGTGGTAGTTGATCGATTCTCCAAGATGGCACATTTCATACCATGTGCGAAGACCAATGATGTCAGGCATATCTCGAATTTATTCTTCAGGGAAGTGGTACGTCTTCATGGAGTACCAAAGTCAATTGTATCAGACCGAGATGCCAAGTTCGTAAGCTATTTCTGGAAGGGATTTTGGCGTGAGATGGGTACACAACTTTTATTCTCAACGTCTTACCATCCTCAGACGGACGGGCAGACAGAAGCGGTAAATCGCGTATTGGTAACCTTCTACGCATAATTACTTCTTCGAGCTCTAAAAGTTGGGATGAATGTTTGCCTTACATTGAATTTGCTTATAACCGCCACATTCATCGTGCCACTCACATGTCACCCTTCGAGGTTGTTTATGGATTTAACCCGATGACTGCTCTCGATTTTCTGCCACTACCTAGTAGTGAGCGTCTTAACTTCAATGGCAGGGACAATGCTAAAGCAATCAAGGATCTGCATGAGAAGGTTCGGAACAGCTTGCTGAAGGCATCGGAGACATATGCCAAATTTGCCAACAGGGGCAAAAAAAAGCTGTTGCTGAAACCAGGAGATTGGGTCTGGGTGCACATGAGAAAAGAACGTTTTCCTGCACAGACGCATGGCAAACTCGCATCCCGCGGAACAGGACCTTACAAAGTCCTTGAGAAAATCAACGACAATGCCTATCGGATTGAGCTTCCTGATGATTTTAATATTAATCCGACTTTCAATGTTGCTGATTTATCTCTGTTCGAAAGAGATGATGAGTTGGATTCTGATCGGTTGATGTTTCAACCTTCCCAAGGGGGTGGGGATGGCGTAGTCGCCAGAACCAATGGATTAATTATCCCAATAATCCCCGAAGGGCCAGTTTCCAAACAAAAAGCCAAGAAATTTTCTGATGCATTGTATAAATTTTTCTTGCAGGAAACAGATAATCTGGAACCCCATGAATCCCAAAGACTGCAAATAATGATCCGGATAGATCAAGACCGGACAAGCTCGGAATCCATTAACATGGATTCCCCACATCGAAATTAAATAAAGATGGAAGAAGGCCTTAGGATGCACAAGGAAAGCCCAACAAGCATGAAGAGACCCAAAAGGAGCTCGTCGGAAAAGTGGCCGGAGAACAGCCGGAACCAACATCGGACATCGGACAATAAATTTTGTAATAGTGTAGAAAATAAAAGGCATGCGAATTTTGGCTAAGGCATTGAAGCCAATTCAGTATAAGCCAATTCGGTCTAAAACCGCATCGCCCCATGCCTTAGTAAATTTTCCGAACTCTCTCAATTCGGTATAACCCAATTCGGTCTAAACCGAATTGCCATAGACCGAATTGACCTCTCTCCATCAGTATTATTTTTCCTAAGTCCTCAATTCGGTATTGTTGCCCAATTCGGTCTAGACCGAATTGCTTCCTAGACCGAATTGCCTTCAGTATTATTATTACTAGTATCATTATGTGTAAGCACCCAATTCGGTCTTCAAGGTCAATTCGTTATAAAACGAATTGTCCCTAATAGACCGAATTGATCTCCTTTTGTAATAGATAGGTTTGGTAAGACCTCAATTCGGTTTACACCACACCAATTCGGTATTAACCGAATTGATCTCCCCTAAACCGAATTAGGCCATTTTTGATGTGTTTTTCATTTCTCTTAGTCTCAAAGGGGTTTGGCCTATATGATCTCCCCCTTCATTTGTAAATAACTTTGCTTATTATTGAAATCCATTCTCATAATTTCAAAGTTCACAACCGAGAGCACTCTTTCAAAAGTGTTCACCCCCATCCGTGTTTGTCTTGAACTTATGTTCATTTCCCTCACGCCATCAAGTTGGAAACTTGCTCGATGGATTGTCAATGAATGATGCACTTGAAGGAAGCCATTTGTCTTGAGCTTGACTCACTTCCCTTGGCAAGTTCGGATCCCCTTCATTCATAAGTTTCTCTACCTTTTTATCTTATAAGTTAGTTTTATTTTCCTACATCATATCCGTCTTTGTGTGTGTTCTTGTTCTTCATCAATCTTCATATTCCTATCTTTCTAATCATCAACCTAACCCTAAAATTCAGTCAACACTAATCCGGATATTGTCACTAATCAAGTTTCGATCTACGACACCTGTATATGTTATTGTTGTCAAGTTTAAAAATAACAGTTCAAAAAACACCAAATATATTTTGACATGAAAATTCCTTGAATCTTTTTCAAAGCTAAAAACACGTCATTATCATATTTAGTTCAAAGCTACCGAAAAAACAAAAATACACATTCTAAAAGTACGAAATCAAAATCCTTCAGGGCTGAAAGCAAACAATCGGATTTCCAAGTCGTCAGTGTATTCAACTATTCGGTTTCCGATGAACAATGTCCCTTGATCCGTTAGGATAGAATGTGGAATCCCGAGCCGATGCACGATGTGTTCGACAATAAAGTTGATTACCACATCTTGGTCCACCTTCGTGAGCGGGATGGCTTCGTCCCATTTGTTAAAGTAATCGGTTGCAACTAGAATATACGCGTGACGTTTGCTGGAAGGAGGAGTAATCCGACCAATCACGTCCATAGCTCAATCCATGATTGGTCAGGGCTTGATCGAGTAATTCAAACCCATTACTGGAAAATGATTCAAATCACTGCGCCTCTGACATGCCGAACTACCTTTGGCGAAACGGATACAATCATCAAACATAGTTAGCCAAAAAAAGTAGCCATATCGATGAAGTGTCCATCGCATTTTTAATCCAGCGCAATAGGCTCCGTAGATCCCTTCTTTGAAACTTTCTTATAGTCAAAGCCCACACTTTGAAAAAATTAGAGTTAAGGCACCAAAAAGTTTAATTACTTAATACCTTATATATTGATTGGCACATTTTATATATGTTGGTTACCACACAATTAGAGTGATTACCACCATTCATGATATACTTGTTACCATATACTTCTTGTTATATTGGTTACCACATATTATATATGTTGGTTACCACACGCAATGTATAGTAGTTACCACAGATCTAGAGTTTGGTTAGCATATTCATGGTATATTGAATAACACATGCATCTTGTGTTTGGTTACCACTGCACTTACCACATTCTTAGTACATTGGTTACCACATTTTTAGTATATTGGTTACCACATTCTATGTGTTGATTAATTACCACTTTGTCTCATTATTGGTTACCACATTTTTTTTTTACCACACCTCTAGAATTTGGTTACCGCATACCACACTTTAGGAGTGGACACAGTTCGATTATCCTGAGTTTTTGAGGTGTTTGTATTTGTATTTGAACCGGACAAATACTTAGATGAAGTATTTGTATTTGTAGTCGGACTCCTCAGTTAACCGGGGGTTCAGTTTCGATCTGATTCAGCGGTTAAGCGATTCGCTTTGAATATTTTATCCAAGCCTATTAAACTTTATAATCAAATCTTCATTCTCTAATTCTTAACCTTTCGTAGGTTTATTTTTAAGCTTATTACAATACAATAAAAGAAAAGATCATATAATCATCGAATTCGGTGGTTCCTTTTAGTGTTAACGAAATATATTAGTATATTTAAAAAAGTTTAGTCTAGTATCTATTTTAATAATGAGTATTCTTAAGGACAAAAAATCAAAATAGGACATATTTTTTATAATTATCTTTACTTTTTAATATTTATTTTATTATATACTTAGAGAATTAAATAAATAATAATATACATTATTGATATAATTATGTACAATATTTATAGTTTTTTAAACACAAGAAATATATTCGGTTCGGTTCGATTAATTGAGGAAAAATTTTAAAATATTTGTATTTGTATTTGAACCGGATAAATACTTAAATGAAGTATTTGTATTTGAATCGTGGTACTCGGACCGAAAATTTGGTTCGGTTTCGATGCAATTTTGCGGTTCAGTGAATCGGTTCGAATATTTTGCCCACCCCTACCACACTTGATATATTGGTTACCACATTCATGGTATATTGGTTACCACACATCTAGAGTTTTATTCTGTATACTTAGCATGTAGGTTACCACATACTATGGTTACCATATACTTAAAATATTGGTTACCACATAGTCAAAAGTATGGGAGGACCCTATCTCACTACAAAAATTTGGCGGTAAGGCAACGAATTTGGCAGCGAAATTTTATTGAAGTCGTCGTCTAGAGCGCAAGGCGACGAAATCCTTTCATCACCTGCCCACGAAATTCTTCTAGTGTCTCTAAATTTGTGGGATTGGGTCTTTTTATAATATGTCCTCCGTCTCACATTGATTTTTACCTTTGATAAAGTGTTACTATTCACACACAGACTTTCACTTGAAGTGTTATCATAAGTATATAAATTAAATATAGCCAGTAGGAATCTTGTTAGATCCGTCTCGTCGTGTAGTTTTTAAATATCGAACATTTAGAATTTTTACTTGCACCGAACTTGAGTTATTAATGATTTAAAATGTACATTGAGCTGCGTGAAGTGTAGGTCCGTAAAAAAAATTGTGAGAGGGAGGAAGTACAAAGTAAATAGAAGAGGGCTAAAACTCTAATAAACCCAAGTGATTACTTGTAAAACTTATTAATGAAATTCGAAATGATTTAAGATGATTATTGGAATGTAATTAGTTTTTATGGGTGATGGGTTGAATTTTTTTTTTTTTTTTTTTTTTTAAATATAAGTTTGCCTCATAACATGTTGATCTTTTGATGAACGGAAATAAGTGTACAGATAACAAAAGATTATTAAGTAATCATCATAAGTTCATAACTACTAACCTAAACTTAATTGTACTCTAATTTGTAGGATTAGAGTAATTATGAATTGAAGCCTCTCATCTCAATCATTTTTTAATCATGTACACCTAGAGAAATCTACAACGGGAGCTACTAGGAATTGAAGAGCCAATCCATCATCATAATGCTATAATTAATGATTGCTAAATTTAATGAAATGAAATAGAGGCAAAATTCTCGCAGGTGTGAGGACAAGAAACCATCCACCCTTGGACATGAACAACATATATATACACACATATACATACATATATATAAATATAAGCTATGGTTTGTTGCGGACAGATTTGGAGAGCTCCACAGCCTTCCCATTTCTCCTAACTTTCGCAAACACTCTTCCTATCCTCTTTCCTCTAACAAACCTTCTTGTCTTCTGCCTCCTCCTCAATGTCTTCTTTTCAAGAAAACGAAGCAGAAATTATTACATGATAATATCCTTGTTAGAAACACAATCACACAGCTTTTTGTCCGCCTCTGGCCTGTAATAGTATATGTATTATTTATCTCACTACGTCCCTCTGTACATATAACTGATCGCAAATGGCACGTCCTGTCTTCTCTCCTCCGACCATAAGTAATGATCCCAGTCATGATCTTCCATCTCCGTTCGGGACCGTCCATGCCCTCCATCGCGAGGATTTTTCCGAGGTGGCGTACGCGGTTTTCTTCACAGCCTGCCGTTCGTCGCCGGGTTTCGGAGCTAGGAACGTTCAGGATGGGGGAGGGGACGGCGGCGGATCGTCGAGTCCTGGTTCGCCAGTGTGGAAGCTGGGGGCGGGGACGGCGGTGACTGGCCGTGTCAGGAGGGCGCTCGGGTTGAAGACGGCGAGGCAGGCGCCGTCTTCCCGGCGAACCTACTCGTATGGGGGGAGTCCGTCCTCGCCGACGATCGGATCGAGTGGTGGCTGGAGCACGTCTAAGGTAGGCGCCACGATGCCGTCACCGGGAACGAGACTGAAGAGGCAGATGACTGCGGCGGAGATCATGCGGCAGCAAATGCGGGTGACGGAGGACTCTGAAAATCGACTGCGGAAAACGCTAATGAGAACCCTCGTCGGCCAAGTACGTACTATATACTAGTATATTTTATAGTCCCAAGCACTATCATTGTTTAAACTCTTAAGGTGGTTGTTGAAAGTAATATAGAACTCATCAACATGTCTATATAAGTGGAAAAATACGGTTGTAACACCTATATAGTATATGTAAATGGCCTTTTGCTCTCAAGTTTAAGAAATTTGGTTTGTTGTTTTTTCCTTTTTTTTTTTTTTTTTTTCCGATTATCAGATAGGGAGGCGGGCGGAGACGATCATCCTGCCGCTGGAGCTACTACGCCATTTGAAACCTTCAGAATTCAAGGATCCTCAAGAATACCATATATGGCAAAAACGGCAGCTCAAAATCCTCAAGGCAGGGTTGCTGCTTCATCCAACCATTCCACTTGAAAAATCAGAGGCAACCGCCTTAAAGCTCGAGCAAATAATTGAGGTTGCTGAGGCGAAGGCCATCGACACGGGGAAGAACTCCGAGACCATGAGAACACTTTGCAACTGTGTGGTTTCTTTGGCATGGCGAAGCCCTGACGACGAAACAACAGAGGTGTGCCACTGGGCTGATGGCTACCCTCTTAATGCGCAAATTTACACGACTCTTTTGCACGCTGTGTTTGATACAGAGGATGGAACTTTACTCCTCGATGAAGTGGACGAATTGCTGGAACTTATGAAGAAGACATGGTCGATGTTGGGGATTAACAGCTCCATGCACAACTTGTGCTTTACTTGGAAGCTATTCGAGCAGTACATCGCGACAGGGCAGGTCAAGCCGGAACTTCTTAGGGCATCGCTCGCTGTGTTAACTGAGGTAGCCAACGATTCCAAGAGGGCCAACAAAGAGCCTATTTATGCAAAGATGTTGGTCCGTGTTTTATCCGAAATAAAGAAGTTTTGTGAGAAAAGATTGCTTGATTACCACATGTATTTCTACAAGGAGACAAAGGGGCTCATCGGCGACATCCTTTCTTTAGTTTCCTCGGTCACAAAAATACTAGACGGCGTTCATCTCCCAAGCTATGACGCCTCACTTCATGAATCAAAAAGATTGTTAAATGACCAGAACAACATCGATATTTACATTCGATCCTCTTCAAGAAACGCATTCGCCAAGGTTTGTTCTTGCCCATAGCCTTACCCTAAGATCATTTAATAGAATACTGATACCATATCACAATGCATAGATCATCAAGGATCACAACAGAGATAAAGGAGTGGATGTCGAACCAGAAATAGACACCGACGTGTTGATGCATCTGGCAGGGCAAATGGAGGAGCTGGCTAGAAAAGAGAAAGACATATTTAAGCCCGTCCTGAGGAAATGGCATCCAGTCGCGGCTGGAGTGTTCATCGCAACTCTACACGCTTGCTACGGCGAATTGCTGCAGCAGTACCTTTCGGGCACATCCGACCTCACAAATGAAACCATATTCATACTACAGAGAGCTGGAAATCTT
Organism: Hygrophila difformis; assembly: GCA_030278955.1. Lineage (NCBI taxonomy): Eukaryota > Viridiplantae > Streptophyta > Magnoliopsida > Lamiales > Acanthaceae > Hygrophila > Hygrophila difformis. Next base: position 26,343,534 of record JAOANR010000015.1, on the reverse strand, counting down.
GAGAAGGCGCTAATGCAGATGATCCTTGAGGATTCTGTCGTCGAATGTGGAGAAAGAGGCAAAACAATCATACAGGAAATGACCCGTTACAATGTCGATATGGTTATTAACAGGTTATTGAAAGAATGGATCGATAAAAGGCTAATGACAGGAAACGAGATCCTCCAAAGGGCAAAGGAAACCGAAGTAAGACGCCTCTCGTTAGCTTCATCCCTCTGGATATTCACGTTACATTCTCTGTATTGCTAGCTCTAATGTCGTATCCATTTTTCTCAGACATGGAATCCAAAGACGAAAGTAGAGCCGTATGCACAGTCAGCTGCAGAACTAATCCAGTTTGCTAGTGACTGTATCAAGGGCTTCTTCAGCGTTCCAATGAAAGTGTTGGAAAGTTTAGTTCAAGATCTTGCTGATGGTTTGGAAAATCTCTTGGAGAACTATATCACAATTGTAGCCTCATGCGGTACGACCACTTTAATGCTTTTGCTAGTAAATTACAGTAGAAGTATGTCCTAAATCTGAAGTTTAATCAGGGCTATTTCAGACATTTTAGGGGCCATTGCAAAAATAAAATAATAAATCCCCATTAGGTCTAAATAAATAGAAGTAGATAATTAGAATATTATTAAAATAAAGTATATCAATACTAATAAGTTTTCTTCCGCTAATTCGAAATTGTAAAAAAAAAAATAAAAAAAATCTAAGTTATTGCAATTTTTAGAAGAAAAAACAAAGAGAAATTAATTATTCCTATTACTTTAATATTAAAAAAGAGGAAACATAAAGGGTGAATGAAAGATTAATATATATGATAGAAAAAAAAATAAAAAATTATCAAACTTTAAAATAATTTTTGGGACCTTTAACTATGGGCCTAGTTCATTAATTACATTTATGGCGGCATGAGATTAATGACCAAACTCTGGAAAATTCTTGTAACTTATAACTTCACAAATTGAATCATTCTAGGATCGAAGCAGAAGTACGTACCATCTTTACCTCCCTTGGCAAGGTATCGTCACTCAACTATCCTAAACCTGTGGAAAAGAGTGGCCTGCAATGTTGGATTCGAAGAATCCGCACAAATGGCCTTGATGGATGAGCAAAGCCATTCTCGCCCCTCCATGAGCCGTGGAACTCAGCGCCTCTACGTTCGCCTCAACACGTTGCATTACCTTCTCTCGCAGCTCCACTTCCTAAACAAGGTGTTGTCGCTTCCTCCGAAGGCATCTCCACAGAGAAGTCGAAGCAAAAAGCAACTAGGAAGCTCCTACTTCGAGAAAACACGAATGGCCATACAAGTGGCGAACCAACGTGTCTCCGAAGTGGCTGCTTACCGCCTCATTTTCCTGGACTCGCTCTCCATAATCTACGGAAGCTTATACATAGGGGATGTGGCAAACTCACGGATCACACCGGCATTGAGGATACTCAAACAAAACATAACACTCTTGTGCACAATCGTCCTGGACCGGGCGCAACCCCTGGCTTTAAAGGAGCTCATGGAAGCCACTTTCGAAGCATTCCTTATGGTCTTGCTAGCCGGGGGAAGCTCGAGGATGTTCTCAAGATTGGATCACCCTATGATCAATGAGGATTTCGTCGGATTGAAGTGCCTATTTTACATGTGCACGGATGGATTGATAGGGGAGGATGACGTGGATACAGCATCCGAGAGAGTGAAAAGCATCATCGCACTAATGGGGCAGTCCACAGAGCAACTAATCGAAGAATTCAACAATGCCACCAAGGAAGCCACCAAGACCGGCGGTGCTATTGCTACAGGATGGGGACGGGGGCAGGGGTTGGATGTGCCACAAAGCATGACACAATGGGACAGATCCGATCCAACAACCATACTTAGCATACTTTGCCATAGAAATGACCGTGTCGCGAATCACTTCCTCAAGAAAACGTTTCGCCTAGCAAGGAGCACGTCGTCGTGATGAAAACAGAGGAGGAAACAGGGGAGCAGCATTTTTTGAGGGCAGAGAAATGGTGTGTGTTTCTTTTTTGTACAAATGAATGTAAATGGTGTGGAACTGAAATGCCAGGGGTTGTAAAGGAAGTAAATTCAACATAGTTTTGTTTTTTTTTTTTGGAGCTGTATTAGAACTTGTACATGTATGGCTACAATAATGGCATTCTTTTGAACTTACCCTTCCATGATTCCAAAAACTTGGGTTGTGTGTATTATCTTGTTTAGCTATTGTACAGAGAATTTGAGGGATTGTATACTTGTGTTTGTAGACTGGCAGAGATCTATCCTTTGTTTGAATGACTGTATATGTATTGCACATTAAAGTTAACCTAAGTTCTTTCGTACTTGCTAATTTTATGACTACACACTTGACGGGTTTGCATTTCAAATATAGGGATGGGCTTGCAAGATATATATATATATATATATATATATATATATATATATATATATATTGGTTTGCACAATAAGCGTTATTAAGTCCAATGACTAATAATTTCCCTTGCTTGCTTATAGCGGCCAACTTGAAGAATGGGACAACTGATATAATTTATAAATTTACTCTATATTCGAAATAAAAATTGATCCCTTGCCTTTGAAGAAATCTTATGGAAGGACATAATAATAATAATAAAATTGACAGTCCCTCTGAGCCGATTGTTAATAAGAAGTATTGACTACACACGCACACTTGCAGAAATGTAAAAGAACACAATTGTTTGTTGACTCGGTTCGGACCTCCTGTCTTACATCTGGGGAATTCCAATCCAGGCTAGAGAACACTCAACAAGATTCAAGAAATTACAAGACTCCGACTCAATCCTATCAACTCGGTCTAGTCGTTGAAGCTCCCCCTCAACTCCTAATCTCACTGGTATGAATTACAGACAGATCTTGACGTCTTGACATCCTGTTGACAAACCGGGACTATTTCCAATCTTCTTCAAGAAGACTTTCTTCTTGAATTACAACTCGATAAAGAAGATGATGTACAATGAAAATCAATTCAAACTCATCTAGACTCAAAACATTCTAAAGACTCAATCTTATATCTCAATGCTTTGACTCTAAAGAACTTCTAAACCGATTACTAAGTGCAAAGAAGAATGTATAGAAGTATTTCAGTAAAGACTCTCAAAACTATTAAAGACTCAAGACAAAGTAAATATATATAGAGTAAGTTTCGACTTGATTCTTCAGTCCAGGGTGCTGGTGAGAAATTGATATGTTGGAATATAATTTCCCTGTTGTTACCGTGATGGTGTGACAACAGTGTGATCCTGCATGAAATGTTAGTGTGCCACAATCTCCCCCTCATTTGATGAAGAGGATGAATCATCACAAGTAGTCTCAAACCGATAAGACTGAATCAATTCAGTATAGAGACACAACAGATCTAAAACAGGCAGAAATAGAAGTCAGGGAAACAGATCAAGTAACAAAGATTAAATTCATCATCCAATTAGTACTTAGTAATCAGCTCATTATGCGCACACCAACCAACCAAGGAAATAGATCGAACATACTAAAATAAAGATGAAAAAAGATCAATCACATAATCCATGCATCACAATTTAAAAAACAAAGCAAAAACAGTCATCACATTTATCCTAAAAACATCCAGACAGTATCCAAATATCCACCAAGTTAGTTACAGACCATGGTTCAAAAATTTTAAAAGTTTGGTTCAGAAAGTACCCCTTCCCAGTAGTTCTTACCACCCGCAGACAACAGTCAGTTTGAGACACATCTCCCCATTGATGACTCACTCCTCTTCGTCATCTTCCTCTCCAGTATGAGGAGGATCAAAGGATCCTGGAAGTTGCTTCAGAATGTTGACATTCTATTTTCTGATCCGTAAGCCAGCATTGATGACATTGGTGACCTCCTCATTTCGATTAAGGATGATAGTCTTCAAGTGGTTCACCAGGGCAGTGCCAGAGAGAGCTGCGCCAAGAAGAATGCCATTGTGCATGTTCCTGTGGTCATGAGTAGGAGTGCTCTGCTTAAGAGGGATGCGCTCTTCCTTTGGCACTTTGATCCAGTTCTTTTTCAAAAATCGAGTGATCAAGGCAGGATATGGCAGAAGATCATTATTGCCAAGAGATCCACGAGTGCAACCTAGCATCTTTGAGAGCACAGAGAGACCAAAGTTTGTCATAGATAGATATTTATCAATACAAAACATCATTTTACCCATATGAGAAGAAACTTGACTGGAATTCGTAGTTGGAATGATGTTGGAACTGCAAAGCCTGAAAAGACAGCTAAACTTCAATGTGAGCTGAGAGGTGCGCAATTGCCCGCATCTAAGTCCGACACTTTTGGTGTTGGAAATAATATAGGCAACTTCAGCATTAGAGTCCGGCATATACTTGGTCACATCATCTACTGTGTTGTTATCCTTAACCTTCAACAGCCTATTGATGACTTGAGGATTGATATCCAGAATCTGGCCGCGAATGTATCTTTCCAGCAAACGGTGACTCTGGATTAAGGACATCCGGATGAATATTAGCGTAGAACTATTGGACTAGGGCAGGGGAGTAGTCTTACAGTTTTGTCGCAAAGTAAATTGTTCTCTGTAAAACCAAGTTCGGATGACGGTTGCAGTCCTCGAGATACTTAGAAAAACCAAGTTCTCTGTAAATGGGGTGAGTAAGTTCCTCCGGAATGAAATCTCTGCTGTTAAGATCCTTGCCAAAACGTTGCATCTCCTTGTCATAGTATTTGAGAGCATCTCTCACAGTCATAGGCCTAATCTTCTTTGGGCGTTTCTCAGATGTCTTGACAACATGTTCCTTGTCCCTACGCTTGCGAGATCTAGTGACTGGAGTGCGTATAGTAGGGCGTTGTTCCGGCGTAGTCTCGACTCCAGGTTGGATCTCCTCTGGTTCTTTCTGATCTCCAGTGTCCTCATCATGCTTTTTTGGGTTATGATCGTAGGCTTGAGTATAGGTAGTAGTGGTGCCATCGTTCCAATCAACAGAAAAAGTTTCCTTCTATAGTGCGGGCAGAGCAGGTGGAGTAGGTGCAGGAAGTGCTCCGGCAGGAGGCAGATAGTCAAGAGGAAGAACCTCTTGGACATCGTCGTTGGTCTTTTCTCACAATGGCTCGCTAACATTTCCGGTAGAAGGATTTGTTTTGATCATTTCAAGAGACTGAGTCTCAGTTGGCACATTATCAGTAAGGTTTAACAGAAGTTGGAATGGCTGGATTTGGATTAACGACTTCTGTTTGTGGAGATAAAACAAGAGCTTTTGGGTTTGTGGAAGAAGATTGCATAGTAGTGTTTCCCTGTGACTGAAGAACTAAAGAGAGCACAAGAAAAAAATGAAAGTGAAATGAAGTTTATGAAGAGAACAGAGAAGGAGGTTTAAACCACAATGGGAAGATCAATGGAGTAATGATGGCGGTTTCGAGCAACGTGCTGGGCAGACGGTTACTGTAGTTGCAGAGTAATGTTGACAAACTTTAGACGTCATATTGTATTCCCTTTTTGGCCTTATCCGTTTCTCCATTCAAAATTCCTTGGGCCTGTAAAGATTAGTTACAAAGGAAAGAAACAAGGCCCACAAGTATATTAGCACTTATCTAGAATAAAAGCTTAGACCCAAAATGGTTCTAAGCCTGTCATATTTATCTCCCTCCATTGCTTTAGTTAGGATGTCTGTGCATTACTCTGACGACCCTACATGTTGAATATCACAAATGTTATATTCAACAAAATCTCTTATGAAATGATACCTGATATCAATATGTTTGCTTCTATTATGAAGGACTTGATTTTTTGAAATATTTATTGCACTGGTGTTGTCACAGAATACCACAAAATTGTTTTGATTAACTCCATAGTCTGCAAGGGTTTGCTTCATCCACATCAACCGAGAGCAGCAGCAAGTTGCAGTAATATACTCCGCCTCAGCTAGAGAGAGCAACTATGTTCTGCTTGCTTGAGTACCAACTGACCAGATTGTTGCCAAGATAAAAACAACCACCTGTAGTTGATCTTCTGTCATCACAGCTCCCAGCCCTATCTGAATCAGTGTATCCTATAAGATCCAAGAATGACCTTTTGGAGTACCAAATGCCAAGTCCAATAGTTCCTTTAATATATCTCATAATTCTTTTGGCGGTTTTGAGGTGTGATTCATTTAGTTGAGACTGGAATCTTGCACATATACCTGTACTATAAGAAATATCAGGTCTCGTTGCTGTTAGGTAGAGAAGACTACCTATCATGCTCTTATAGAGTTTATGATCAATATACTTTCGAGTGTCATTCTTTAAAAGTTTCTCATGTTGTCCAAGAGGGGTTCTAACAATTTTGCTGTCCTCCATATTAAATTTCTTAAGCATCTCTTTCCTGCTTAACCTGTAAAACAAGAAAGTAATGTAGTTCCCCAAGCATGCTCATCTCAAATTCAGTTTCATAGCATTTACAAATCTGTTTCTGAGATTCTCTGAGGTAGAACCGAAGATAATATCATCCACATATACCTGAACTACTATGATGTGGTTGTCAGTGTGCTTTATGAATAGAGTTTTATCCACATTGCCTCTGGAATATCCGCTGTTAACAAGAAACTGTGATAACCTCTCATACCAAGCACGGGGTGCTTGCTTAAGTCCATATAAGACTCCTCTAACTCTGTAGACATGATTGGATATGTATGATCTTCAAATCCAACTGGTTGTGCTATATAAATTTCCTCTTTAATTCATCCATTGAGAAAAGCTGTCTTGATATCCATCTGGTATAACTTGAAGTTAAGACAACTGGTAAAAGACAGTAAAATTCTTACTGCTTCCATTCTGGCTACAGGTGCGTAGGTTTCTCCATAGTCTAATCCTTCAATTTGAGTGAAACCTTGTGCCACTAGTCTAGCTTTATTTCTGATTATATTGCCTTGCTCATCTGTCTTATTCCTGAATACCTATTTGGTTTCAATCACATTGATGTTGTCTGGAGGTGGTACTAGCTCCCATACTGAATTTTTTTCAAATTGAAGAAGCTCATCTTGCATGGCTACAATCCACTACACATCCTTAAGTGCTTCCATAGCATTCTTTGGTTCAATCCTTGAAATAAAGCAGTTTAAGCCGGCTAAGTGTGTGTAGTCAACTTTCTTACTCTTGGTCTATCTAGGAGCATCCACACTTCCTATGATATCTGTAACACCCCGGTTTTTGGTCACCCAGGTCGGGATGTCACCGCCACATCTCTCTAGTAAGACACGGTTTCTCCGAGCTTACTAAAGAGATACAAGGCTAGGTATTGCAGTATTTAAAAACATTTAAAGCATTCAAAATAGCCCATACAATATAATTCGAAAGTAACAATAGCATAGCGCAGCGGAAATATTTGGTTTAGTACAGTATCGCAGCGAAAAATATAAAAAGGGCCGACATGGCCAAAACACGGGTTAAACAGGCCCGTTCATAATATAGTCTTAGTACGAAATTTAAAAGCAAAATAAGTGTTCCCCCAAAATCCCATGCATGAATCGTGCTCACACATGCTCATTCCACATATTCTGTAAGGAAAGGAATAAAAATGGTTTTGGTCAGCAAAATTGCTGAGTAAGCTAACACATGCATGATCGTAGGGTTTAAAAGCCATAAAACTTTATAATTTAGCAAAGCATGATAATAACATAATAATTAATTTCATCTAATCAATATCCAATAGCATAATTTATCTCTGGGCTCTATTTAATAACACATATCACATGATTGAATCATAAAAGCCATAATTTAAATAAAGCGTTTAAATAATTTAATTGGACAACAACATAATTTAATCTAATTTAATTTAATTTAGAATCCCCATTACATCCCCGATTTGGTATTTCAAAGTTTCACGATAGCATCGCGATGTCAACAAGTTTAGCCGGTAGCCCGGCGGCCGCAACCGTATCAGCCATACCCAGTACCACTCCGGAGCCTCGGGAAACCCATACGGATATTCACGAGAGTGTAGGCTCTATATTTCGCCGTTTAGGCAATCCATATCTCAAGTTTAGCGCGCGGGGTCACCATCGTCCATTACGGCACGAAGTGAATCGTTAGGGGGCACCCTGCAGAGCACTCACCCCTAATTTTAATTTATCAAGTTTGTAAAGGGATTTAATTTTTAAAATCTGACTTCAATTGTAATTATTTAAAAAATAATATCTCAACTCGTTTCAACCCTAAAGGTTAATTCCATGTTTCAACAAGATTTCAAGATTTCGTTTCGGTAAATCACAGTTTACTCTAAAATTCGTCTAAAATCAGATTTAATTCCAAAAATTCCAACATTTCATATCTGACTCGGAAACATCAAGATCTACAACTTTCGTGTTTTAACTTTTTCAATCCGAGATACCTAAGTAGGTCAAAATCAACAATTTTCGCATAAGAAGAATTCTGTCCGAGTTTAATGTGTCACAGTTTAAAGATTTCGAATTCTACCATAGCAATTCAACTCCAAATTTAATGAAATTTGACAGAGATCATCTTAAGACAATTATCTACAACTTTCATGTTCGGCCAAAGATCTAAAACAGTCTAGATCCTATGTCAAAAATGTGATCAAGATCATTCCTAAGTTCTGTTCAAGATTTCAAGATCTAGATTCAAACAGCTCGGTTTCGGTGGGTTTTCATATATCAAATCAACTCCAAAAATTCTCAAAATTTTACAGTAGCTAGATCTAAGTTTTAGGAACGTTTTAATTTAAATCTGCTTTCTTAGATAATTTAAATCCGCTTTCTTAGAATAATTTTATTGCTTTCTTAGATTTAATTTAATTCGCTTTGTAAAATAATTTTACCTGCTTTATTTTAATTGCTTTCATAGCTTAGTTTAAATTATGTCAAGTAGTTGGTAATTCAAACACACACTTGAATTGAGTAACCGAGTGGAAAATCTTAGTAAACGACGTGGGCCCTGCTTCTATCGTACATCCTCAAGTGAACGATCCGGTCTTACTATAAATTACTGCAATTTTTGACACCGTGCGCTTTCGGGGGCACAGTTTCTTAAACACGAGCAATAAAAACATGACAACATATGAATATATCCCTAATCACAACTCCATCATCATAAATTGGTTTCATTAAATAAAACCTAAACCAAGATCATGAATTTTTCGGAAAATACTCATGTAGTGGGAATCTGTCAAAAGTTTCATGGCAGGAAATCTTATGGCAAGAATTGATGAGAAGTATCATGGCATACCTGCCGGGGATCCTCAGTGTGACAGGCTGAAGGTCAACCTATCCCGGCTATGCCATGAGATTTGTCAACATTTCATGACAGAGAGGACCACAGCGCCATTTGAAACCAAAGCACCACACTTGAGTAGTAAAAAGACTAATAATCTTGATATATCCCTAAACCCTTTCCCGTGAATCATAACTCTTTTCTTTTAATAAATCTAACCTGGTATATTTTGGAAAACGCTCGTGTGGGAAATTGTCAAAAGTTTCATGGCGCCGTTGCCGGGGAGGATGCAGCATCGTTTATTAAGAGAATTACATTCCTGATTACTCATAGATTAGCTTAGTTTAATGTAATATATCTAATCCAGAACAGAAAAAGTACCCTCAAGATTAATTGAACATTTAGAGTACCAAGACTCTAAATGTGAGGATGTTGAACTGAGGAGAAAACCTAACCTAATGGGTATTTATCTGTCTTGCAGGAAATTCGGAACCACCCAAAAAGAAGGAGCAGAAAAAGCATGGAAAACCAGGAATGAACTGGTAATTAAGTCAGCTATTGGATTGCCCGATTGCACTATGCATCAGGCAGCAGTAGAAGCATCTGCAAATAGGACTCAGATTAAGAAGCTCAGGGAGGCTCTGGTAAGCGTATACGGTGTTCCATTGGACCGGGGTACTGAAGCTGAGTTATCATTGAGGCCCGGATGGGACGTAAAAATCCCCCCTGCAGATAGATCAACCGCTCTGACGAACATAGAAAGGGATTTCTCCCATCACATGCTGAAGTTTTGGGAACTAATGACAGACCATGCTCCGCATGATTCCATAATGACACCCGAAGTGCATTTGGAAAGAATCACGCTGAAGTTCCAAATACACACAGCTGTCTGGCAACGTCATCTAGAAGATGGAACAGTGGGAATCGATGTCTCAAACTATGATATACTCATTCCCGACCAGCCCATAGACCCACAAGTGCGATTGCAGTTCGTGGAAAGACCTTTACCGGTGAGCCTGATACTGTCAAAGGGAGCCATTTCAATGCATGAGGCCTTCCCTTGCATTTGGAACCCGAGGTTATTTGACAACATGGGAAGAGAAGAGCAGAGATTGGTGGCCAGGCAGGCTAAGCTAAGGCATCGGGAGATGAGTTACAACCTGCGCCACAAACTGAGGAGAATCGAGGAGTTCAACACAGAAAGGAACTCTACCATGATAAACAAGTTTAGAGAAGAAATCAATGCAGCTCGGAAAGAATGGCACGAAATGGCACTTCTGTGGGGACAAGGCAAAGGTTTCATAACACAAGAGAGATTGGATGAAGGATTGACCTTGCCAGATGAGGATAATTTTGAGACAATTTTCATAAACAAGCGGTTTGGCCAGACAAGACCAGTGGAAAAGGGAACTCAGGTGGACCCTGGATTTCCCGAGCACATCAGAGAACTAAGGGAAAAAGCCCTTTATGAGGTGCAGCACCACAATTGGTCAGTATTGACCAAAAAGAAGGTGCAACTCAGATTAATGACCGAGGCTGAAGCAAAGGAATATCTGACGTTTGACAAAGCACAGATGATGACTTATGTGACGGAAGAGCTAGAAAGAGACATGATCAACACCATGATGGAGCAATATAGAACTTCATATCTTGAACTCCTCATGGAAATGGATAGAGAAGCCTTGAGGTATGGGAAGTAAGGAAATAAAACAAAGGTCATGCACTATAACCACAAAGTCAGGAGCCTGTTTTGCACACGGATTAAGGAGGCTTGGGAACTTAAACTGGTCCGGGTGACAAGTCAGACATTCGTGCATGATTATCTGAGATTTGCACACAAACTGTTTGGAACTCAAGAGGCTCAGGAAGATCCGGAAGACGCAGATGCTGAGATTGATGCTTATTTTTCCACCCCTCCTTAGGCCAACCCACAGCCTACCCAGCCAGCAGTACAAGCTTCGGCTTTGCCGCCAAGAGGGCATACTGACGTGCAAGAAGTTGCTACGTCCGAGCCAGTGGTGCAACAAGAAGCAACCAGGACTCCAACGCAGCCAGCTCAATCTGAAATGCCAGCACCTGCCACCACTAAGGCACCCATACCGCCCGAGCAGACATCCAGTATTGCTGTCGCATCTGAAGGTCAGCCAGCACCTCAACCGGGAACGAGGAGAAGGTTGATAAAATCTGCTGACAAAGATAAACCAGCAAGAGCTCCGGAAAAGAAAGTGGAGATCAAGGAACCTGAGCCAACTGTTAGGAAAGTGGCAGAGCCCACAGATCCCAAGGACAGGGGTAAGAAGCCGATGCCACCACCACCTCCGAAAAAGAAGCATCAAGTGGCATTCGATGCTGAGCTAGCCAGAAAAATGCAAAATGATGAATTTGCATCAGCCGGCCTCATGGATCAAGTAACAGGTGGTTCGGGAATAGAGAAATTGACTGAAGAAGAATGCTTGGAAATGGAAAGGAAAGCTGCAGAGGAAGAGCAGATCAGAAGGAATATTCAGCAGACGAAGGATGAAGAAACTGCCAGAAAGATGCAAGCTGATCTGGAAAGCAGGAAATCTGGAGAGGCTGAGCAGGGTGATGAGGAAGACTTCGAGCTGAAAATCACTGGAGAAGTGCAGGGGCAAGGATTGAAAATTAAAGAAGAACAACCGCCTGCATGGACTGGCCCCACTGCACACGATGCTGAGACTATCCGGGGAGATATAAGGAAAAGGCTCAACGAACAGATCGAAACGAGAATTGATGCTGGAGAAAAGCCAAATCAAATCAAATATCAGACAGAAGTGGGTCAATTGATTGATCCTCTCGTGGGCACGGCCAGAATTGAAGAATTCATCACTAAAGAAGGATCATCGCATCAAGCTGAACAGCCACAAGTCTCGCATGAGTCCATTGATCCAGCAGCATTGGCCAAAACATTGGAAGAACAGCCAGGCGACCACCCCATGGCCTCTGCGCTCAAGGAAAATGTTCAGGAAATTGTGACTGAGGCTGCAAAGGGAAATGATTCAGAGGAAGAAGCTCGGCAAGAGGAGCAAAAATTCATGGATCAGATGGCGCCTATTTTGCAACGTCCAGTTGGACGAGCTGCGAGAATTAGGGAGGAGGAGGAGGTATCAACTGATGTTGATGACCGTAATTTTCATGTAATTACATCTTCTTTGCCTGTAAACTGCGAACTCAATACAATGAAAAATGTAATTAAACAGGTTGAGGAGGAATTCGGAGATGAAACAGCTCATGGAGAACAAGAGCCAAGTCAGCGGGGAGATGAGGCTGAACCAAGGGACGACCAGCCACAGGAAGGAGACGATCAAACAGACTGGCACACGAGCGACGACGAATCTGTCGGATCCATTCGACCAGTCGAGTTCTGGTCTGAGAATACTGTGAGGCAAAGGATGGGCCTTTCAAAGGAGTATGAGAAGAAAAAGCTGAGTGAAGAACAGATGCAGATCAAGTTCAATGGCAACAAAGAGAATGCAGAAAAATATAAGAAGTTGCAGAAAATGATAGTGCCAGATAAAGGATTCAGACCCGATGCATTGTCACACCCCACTGTTGAGACTTTCTACAGAAATCAAGAGTGGGGTAACTTCATGCTGCATCATGACGAAGATGGCTTCGTGGAGCTAACAAAGGAATTCTTCTGCAACATCGATAAAGCTGCCAGAACAACATGGATCCGTGGACAAGTGATAAACATTGCACCTGACTGGCTGAATCAGTTCTTTGGGACTCCGGACATTAAAAGCGAATTTCCCCCTGATGAGATCATGACAAAGAGAGCCAAGACGAGCGAATATGCGAAGTATGCAACCTTGGCTAACAGCATGACAAGCGTGACTGCCCCAGGACACACATTCAATGCAAAATGGCTGCGGATACAGTTCATGCCAACTTATGAGTTCTACATGTCCAAGATCCGGCCCAATTCGCATCCGCATACCACATCTGGGAATGTATTGATGGGATTTGCAAGAATGTGGAGCGGAGCAAAACTGAATGTAGGGAGGCATGTATTCGAGGTGATGATAACCCGGATAGAGGATAGACAGGTGCTATGATATCCAAATCTGATTAGGAGAATCTGCATAGCTCAGGGAGTTGATTTGAGCGCTTTTGAGGGTGACACAGTGGTGAGAGTAAACCCACCTATCAGTGTGCCGAGACTTCCCCTGTGTGAGAGTATTAGATATTCCCTTCCCCAACTGTTCGGCAAAGGAGATTCAGACGCTCAATCCTCTTTCATATCAAGTGGGCAGGCATCAAGAAAACGAAAGAGACAGCCCAAGGCAAAGAAGGGAACACAGAAAACCTGTGCTGATGCAGGACCTTCGAATGTCCAAGAAGAGCCTCCTGCAGATCAAGAACATTCAGAGACGCCAATTCCAGTTCCGGCAGCTCCGATTCCACCTCCGACTCAACCTCAACCTCAGATGCCTCCTCAAAGCCAGAACGTATCGCAATTCCCTGCTGATTCCCAAACAATTGAGATGGTGAGCAAGATGAGTCAATCTATGCTCGAGGGAATGAAGTCCATGACTAATGTAGTTATGGCGAGCCAAGAGGAACAGCGGAAAAGGGCCGAAGAGGAGCGTGAAGAGCGAAGGAGGGAGAGAGAAGAAGAACGCCAAGAGCGTAGGAGAGAAAAGGAAGAGAAGCGAAAGGAGAAGCAGGAGAAGGAAAAGAGAGAGGAGGAATTCAAGAAAATGATGATGGAAAGGGAAGAGCGCATGCACAGAGAAAGAGTGGAGAGTGAAGAAAAGCAGCATAAGATGATGGAAACACTAATGCAAGCACTCATCAGTCAACTTCCCAAGCCACCCCCACCTCCATCAGATGCAGCAGGGCCGTCGAGTCAGCCAGGGGAGAGAACAGATTGAGTATGTAACTGTCATATCAATCGAGCATAATTGTAAATATCATATAAGAGAATTTCATTTCCCTTGTGCAAAATCGTTCTTATTGCAATGGAATCTCTTGTAATTGATATCATTCACTGTTTTAATTTTGGAATTTTGCAGCCAAACAATTTTATTCTTGAAAAGATGTCTGCACAGTCCAAGATGAATAAGTGACTGTCAGGCCAAAAATACGCTGTGGACATACTCTGTATGTCAGCAGTGCCTCTTTACTGCTTTAAATTAAATAACCAGCAAAAATATGCATAAACTTGCTCTAAATTCACATGTTGAATTTAGGCTTGTGATTAAATTTTCGAACTTTTAAATTGGGATAATATAATTGAAGACATGCATGAAATGAATTCCTGAGGTTTTGAGCTATAAAAATTTAATGATGCGATCAGCTTATTGGGTAATAAATCTGCATGTTAGAGATTTCGATTGAATGAAATGTTAGAGTTAAGCTTTGATTAAATTTGAGAATATTGTATGACATGAATAAATCCAACCTTGTGAGATTTGAGCCATGAGTCATTTTTTTTACTCATTCTTTTCCTTGATGTGTGAATCTTTTTGATTAAAGGAAACTAGAACTTGCAATTGGGACCGATTCAAGACCATGCCATATTCCCGAAATCGGAGCATATGATCGAGGCACCTAGAAAAACCCAAATTTTTGGCCTTCTTTTGAAATCCAAACCCAAAAATATTTTCCCTTTAGGATTAACCAATTTGAGCCTATTAGCCTAATTTTTCTTTGAAGCCCTCTATATTATTCCTGTCCTTACAAAAAGACCAAAATATTCAAACCCAAGTATGCAAGAATAAATTTTATCAAGGCATTGAATTTGTGATCATCAAAGATGCTTAAATCGATATTCAATAAACCGATTCAAAAAAAAAAAAGAGAGAAGAAAATGAATTGCAAATGACAAAGCAAAATTAGACTTAGTATAATGTCATGCAATAGAAAAGAAAAGCAAAAGAAAGAAAAATGATGATGATCATAAGTTTTAAATAAAAATTATGCCAAGCCATGATGGAATGGATTCTTGCCACTTATTAACCCAATATTTCCCTTTCCTACCTAATGCTACAACCGTATGCCCCATTATAACCCTTCAATAAGACCTCATGATCTCGATTTGAAGAAATGAGCCGGTGGCGAGTTGGTCTGATTGCAAGCATATGGGACAATTTAATTAAAATTGATTATGAGTGTTCACTGATTAAACCCCAATTGAGAGTGAGTGAAATTTCCGATTCTCTTGTATGTGAGGCTCTGTTTCATTAAACAATGTTCATGTCATGCCTTAGTTCTAATTTTTAATCTTTGCATCTTTCAAACATGATATTCATGAAGGGTTGATAATAATGTTTGATTTGTAGGCCCGATATAGTGAGCAAGTATCATTTCATTAAACACTGCAATCAAGGGAGTTTAATACTTGTAGTTTTTGATTGTCTTATCCCAATCCAAAAAGGATGTGATTTATGAAGCCACGAAAATGAATTGAATATGTAGAGTCCGTGTTCTTACGAACATTGACTCTGACTGCTCGGGGACGATCAGTATTAAATGTGAGGATGTTGATAATGGCCAGAAATGACCATTATTTTCAATCCATTTCCGTGTCTTAAACGGGCATTTGATCGCATTCCGGTCTTACATTAAGTAAGAAAGCAGTCGAATTGGACTGATTTATGCATAATTGTAAAAATAATAAGCAGGTGTGAAAAAGGCATAAATATGTAATTTTATTACATATTTATGTTGGAAAAAGCCAAAAACATGAGAAAAAGAAAAGAAAAGAAAAAGGAATGAAAAAGATGGGAAAAAGAGAGAAAAAGCCCACAAAAAGAACATTTTCGGCCCATCTGGCCCAATCCAGCAGGCCTAGGAACACATTTATCGCAGAAGCCCCTTTGTCGCGATGCATGATTCCGCGACAAAGGAACGTTCCGCGACCAAGCAAGCTCAGATGAAGGAGAAGACCAGCCAGATACCCTTGTCGCGATATCCTTGTCGCGATGCCCTGTTCCGCGACAAAGGTCCATTCCGCGACAAAGATGCACTTTTAGAGACACAAGACCCAGTCGAGAAGCTTTGCCACATGCAGTGTGTTCCGCGACCAAACTTGGTGCTCCGAGACAAATTTGTGATGTGTGTGATGTCTTGAGACACAATGGGCTCAAATCAAGGCCCATGAGCGTAGGGTTTCCCCTCTATAGATATGAGGTGTTTCCTTTGAGCTAAAAGGTTGGAAGAATTTTAGGAAAAATACACCTTCTTGAAGACAAGTGGGGAGTTCAGTAGTTTAGTTTAGTTTAGGGTAGTTTAGTTAGGTTTTTCTTGTATTATTTAATTCATGCACTAAGTTAGATGTAGTTTATTGCGCTTTGGTTAGGTAGCCAGTTTTTACACCTTATTTTTCCTGTTCTAAACTTTTGTTTAAGGGATTGTGATACCCAAATCATGGGTATGAACAACACCATTTAATAATATGGGAAAACATTCTCCATTTGTGTCCCAAAATCATGAAATGGGTCTCACACCCCATGGATCTTACTGTTTTCGTTTTCCTTGGGTCATTTGATCCTTGTTTTGCATCTTTATGTCACTGCTTGGTGACTTTTTCTTGGGGTAATGTTGCATGCTTATGGGTGATCAAGCTCAGATTAGGGTTTCTTAAGATTTAAGTTTGTTTTGTTTCTTTTATGTTCAAGCATGTTCTAGCTAGATTCATATTCTGTTTTGTCATTTTAAGCTCAGTTTAGCTTTTGAATCTGAAAAGGGTGAGATCACACATAATGCATGCCACTGTTCCACTTTACTTTTCTGACATGTGTACTGGACACACCTTTGTCGCGGAACAACTCTTGTCGCGGAACCACGTTCCGCGACAAAATGATATTTTGGCGACAAGGGTGCCAAAGAACATTTGTTAACCATTATTTTAAAACCCTTGGTAGCGAAACAACCCTTGGCGCGGAACCACGTTCCGCGACAAAATCCTGATTAGCGACCAAGGACCCAAATACTTGTGATTTTATTCTGAAAGGGCTTTGTCGCGAAGCAACCTTGTCGCGGAACCACGTTCCGCGCCAAAACCTCTTGTTCCGCGACAAGAATTATGCCTTGTCCAATTTTCAACCCCTTTGTCGCTATATCCCTTGTCGCGGAACCATGTTCCGCGACAAAATTTTTGCTTAAGCGACAAACAAACCCTAACTTTCAAAATTCCATTCCTCTTATTTCCCACCCCTTTGTCGCGAAACCTTTGTCGCGGAGTCACGCTCCGCGACACAAACTCTGCATCGCGACAAAGTGGCACCTTTTTCGCCAAATTTTTATTCTTCATCTCACTCCATTAACTAATTGAACCTTTATATTAATATTTTGAGGTTGAAATCCAATGATCTCAACCCATGATTAATTTGATATAAAGAACTTTGTTCAATTTCCCATTAAAAGATTCTTCTACAAATGATTAAACTCTAATGATCTAAGTATATAATCCGGACTGTAATTAATTAATTAATTACGGAATGAGAGATTATTTAGACCATAAAGAGTGATTATGGATTTAATTCCATACCCTTGCATGAGAAACCAATGTCTCTCATACAAGATGACCCAAAAATATTTTCTTTTATTTATTTTGTCTTTCCCGTGTTGTGTGAAACAACTAGTAAGAGATATAACAGACTAATGTTGGCAGGTATTCCCACACGGATAACTAGCTCGTGGTCTGTATATTAATTATTAGTTGCTATTTTGCATGGTCCGGATAGTGGTCGGTGGAAGCCTTGGCGGTTCGTCCATCCGGGATTATAATAGCTGCTCAGCTGACTCCTATCCGGATACAGTTTTCTTTTCTTTATTTTAATTTCAAACCCGAATCTGGAGTTGTAGTAATGTTAGATGATATTCGCCAATGTCATCTAATAATTATTGCAGTGATAGAACATGTGGGTTTTTATCCAAATTCACAGATAGTGGAGTCTAAGATGACAGTGGCAACTGTCATTTAGGGAATTTCACTATCTAAAAATCATCCCACCTGGAATAATCAGGACCTGGATAGCAGATGTTTGCAGTCCGGATTATCCTGATTATTTTTGTCATCTTTTTAGCCAAATAAACTCTTCTCATCTCCGGCTATTTCATCTCTGTGTGTCAACTTCTGTCTAAACCCACCTTATATTTTGGGTTATTTAATTTTACACTTCTCTATAAATTTATGCATGATATTATTATGTAGAAATTGTGGTCAATATTATTTTGGGATCCTTCCCTTGGACATAGAAGTCTTGATTTAAATCAGATGTTTCATAATAAATTTCCAACAAAAATTCCTTTATAAATCCGGATCTGAGTAAGGGATAAATTCAACAGTTATGACTAATTCATATCCGACTGGGGGTTGATTTTGGGAAATTAGAAGCAGAGTCAGCGATTAGGTCTCACCTAGACTGAAAGGATCTGTGTTTTAATCGAGAGTCTAGTACCTGATAGGGAATGATTTTCAGATTTATTATTTTCCAAAATTGTTGTTTGTTGGAAATCTTGTATTAAATATTGCACTGGGTCAGATTCCACTTGGATTCCGATAAGGTGTGACAGATAATACTAGAGGAACAACATTCGGGCCTTGGTTATTTTCTAAGGTAGGGTTAAGTATTCTTTCAACTGCTATCTTCTTCTGCCAAAGCCTATTCTTGAGTCCTGAGTGAGTGCATCCGGAACGAACTAATTTATTAGTTCGTTTCATTAGTTTGTATCTCATAACCACCCGACGGGAAGTGAACACTGCAAGCGGTTCACCGAGAATAGGGAATTCTTGATCCACACCTGGTCATCCTGACTGGGGGCTTTCTTTTACTACCAGGGTCAGACTTTCAAAAACCTCCGAGTGATAGGATTTTAAATGCTTTCTTTACCGCTTTCTTTTAAATGCTTTCGTTAGAGGTCACTCGGTTGTATTGAGAGTTGTGTAACTGCTACTAGGACTGAGAGTTAAGGGATAGTTCAGGGCTTGATTAGAATCTTCGGGCGTGACATGGGGGAATGATAGCGGTACTTGACATTTCAACTAATGATTTGTTCAGGTGTTGCTTATCCACCACAGATAAATAACATACCATTGCAAGGGTAGTTATGCATCTGTGGTATCTTAGAATTTACTTTCTTAAGAGCATGTAAACTCCTGCTGTAAGTACCTGTCTGTTAGAGGGAACATGGTATAGAGAGCATGAGAATTAGCTAACTGAACGAATTATCCCAAACAAAGATCTGTATAACAAAAAGGAAGTTTAATTGTGTTTCATCTGAATCTTGTCCAATTTTTATCATTTTCTTCTTGTCCCTTCTGTCTTAATTTAAATATGCTTTCTTAGATAATTTAAATCCGCTTTCTTAGAATAATTTTATTGCTTTCTTAGATTTAATTTAATTCGCTTTGTAGAATAATTTTACCTGCTTTATTTTAATTGCTTTCATAGCTAAGTTTAAATTATGTCAAGTAGTTGGTAATTCAAACACACACTTGAATTGAGTAACCGAGTGGAAAATCTTAGTAAACGACGTGGGCCCTGCTTCTATCGCACATCCTCCAGTGAACGATCCGGTCTTACTATAAATTACTGCAATTTTTGACACCGTGCGCTTTCGGGGGCACAGTTTCTTAAACACGAGCAATAAAAACATGACAACATATGAATATATCCCTAATCACAACTCCATCATCATAAATTGGTTTCATTAAATAAAACCTAAACCAGGATCATGAATTTTTCGGAAAATACTCATGTAGTGGGAATCTGTCAAAAGTTTCATGGCAGGAAATCTTATGGCAAGAATTGATGAGAAGTATCATGGCATACCTGCCGGGGATCCTCAGTGTGACAGGCTGAAGGTCAACCTATCCCGGCTGTGCCATGAGATTTGTCAACATTTCATGACAGAGAGGACCACATCGCCATTTGAAACCAAAGCATCACACTTGAGTAGTAAAAAGACTAATAATCTTGATATATCCCTAAACCCTTTCCCGTGAATCATAACTCTTTTCTTTTAATAAATCTAACCTTGTATATTTTGGAAAACGCTCGTGTGGGAAATTGTCAAAAGTTTCACCTCCTCCCAGTGTTGTTTTGCTGGGGCCTATTCGACCCTCTGCGCTGCTCGTTCCTTCCAGTGTTGTTCTCGTTCCTTGAGTCCCGGCTTCTCTTGTCTTGAGGACCCCTGCTGGACTCCCCACTCACCCTTCTTTTCAGCTGCTGCACGCGTGCTACCGCTACGGCGCGGTCATACACAGCTTGCAAATCGGGGTAGTGTACCCCCGCGATCACCTCGTGCACAGACAGGTTCAGTCCCATCTCGAACTTCTGTGCCTTTTCCGCATCAGTGGGCACTAGCCTTGGTGCGAACCTCACCAGCTCCTTGAAGCGTGTGTAGTATTCTTGCACCGTTTGGCTTCCTTGCTTCAGTGACAGGAACTCTTCGTACATGGCAGCTTTAGTACTCAAGGGATAGAATCGATCCCTGAGTAGTTCCATCATCTCCATCCACGAGTAAGGCTCGTCATCTTCAGTCAGTTTGGCTTGCGTTGCTTGCCACCAGTCGTCAGCTTCGCCTCCCAAGTAGTATGAAGCGACATGTACCCTCTCTCCTTCCGGACATTTGACCGCTCCCAGCAGCTTGTCAAAAGTCCGGATCCATTCCTCCAGTTTAGCTGGATCCTCCTCATCAGCGTAGTGGGGTGGCTGGTAAGGATTCACCATCGCCAGGTAGTTAGGGCGAGCTTGGGGCGGAGGTACCGCCGCAGCTTGACCCTGGTTGACTTGCGCGTTTCCGAGCGCAATCAACACTTCCTCTATCGTCCTAAGACGGTCGCCCACATTGTTCGGTGCGGGGGCGTCCTGCACACCTTGGGGCTGTTCCTCATCAGGTTGGATCGGTTCAGTGACGTTTGGTGGTGTTTCAGTAGGTGTTTCAGTGGTGGTTTGGGGAGCGGGTTGGGTTCTGCCTCTTCCTCTTCCTCTGGGTGCCATTCTGGTACAAATAGGATAGATTAGGACTTTGTGAATTTAGTATATAGTCTAAGCGATTTATATAAATGTATATGTGTATTGCAATTTAGCACGTGGTGCTTTGTTCGAATTAAGAAGTATACGACGCCTCGGGGGTTTCATTTTAATTTGTTTTGTTTTGTTTCGATTTAAAAAAAAATAAATCGGGCATTTTATTTCCTCAAAAGAAATTTTGTACAAAAGTAGCGATATTTTTCCTAGCAAAATAACATCTAACAATAGAATCTCTAGTGTCTCATGACGTCCTCCGGTGGGGTAGCAGGATCTTCCTCCGGATCTTCCTCATCCGAACTCGGCGGCATCAGTTCGTCAAAGATAGTGTTTAAGTCTTGCCCGTGGGCATCAATGTATTCCTTTAGTATTAAGTTTTGTGTAGTGAGGGTTTGGACTTGGCGCTCGAGTTGGTTTATGCGGTGATGATCCGCCTCTCTCAAGTTGCCCATGTGATGTAAATTGGCCTCCAATTGAGCCATACGGTACTTCATCTGCTCTAGGGTTTGGTGGGAATCGAGATGAACACTCATCATCCTGACCATCAACTGCATCATGTCTTGACTAGCCATCTAGCGCAAGCAAGAGATCTAAGTTAATATTCGCCAAGATTCTAAGTTCAATTCGCCAAGATTCTAGGTTCAATTCGCCAAGATTCTAAGTTCAAGTTTCCAAGATTCTAGGTTCAATTCGCCAAGATTCTAAGTTCATAGCAGAGATGCAACATGCAAATGCAAATGATGACCCCCCCCCCCCAATAATAATTTAATGCACCACATATATATATTTTTCCATGGGTTTTAAAATAAAAATTTTTCCATGGAAATAATACTTTAAAATTTAAAATAATAGTCAAAATACTAATAATAGCTTAGAAATAATAATGGTTTAAAAATAATAGTTTAAAAATAGCCGGGCTCTGATACCAACTTGTAACACCCCAGTTTTTGGTCACCCAGGTCGGGATGTCACCGCCACATCTCCCTAGTAAGACACGGTTTCTCCGAGCTTACTAAAGAGATGCAAGGCTAGGTATTGCAGTATTTAAAAACATTTAAAGCATTCAAAATAGCCCATACAATATAATTCGAAAGTAACAATAGCATAGCGCAGCGGAAATATTTGGTTTAGTACAGTATCGCAGCGGAAAATATAAAAAGGGCCGACATGGCCAAAACACGGGTTAAACAGGCCCGTTCATAATATAGTCTTAGTACGAAATTTAAAAACAAAATAAGTGTTCCCCCAAAATCCCATGCATGAATCGTGCTCACACATGCTCATTCCACATATTCTGTAAGGAAAGGAATAAAAATGGTTTTGGTCAGCAAAATTGCTGAGTAAGCTAACACATGCATGATCGTAGGGTTTAAAAGCCATAAACTTTATAATTTAGCAAAGCATGATAATAACATAATAATTAATTTCATCTAATCAATATCCAATAGCATAATTTATCTCTGGGCTCTATTTAATAACACATATCACATGATTGAATCATAAAAGCCATAATTTAAATAAAGCGTTTAAATAATTTAATTGGACAACAACATAATTTAATCTAATTTAATTTAATTTAGAATCCCCATTACATCCCCGATTTGGTATTTCAAAGTTTCACGATAGCATCGCGATGTCAACAAGTTTAGCCGGTAGCCCGGCGGCCGCAACCGTATCAGCCATACCCAGTACCACTCCGGAGCCTCGGGAAACCCATACGGATATTCACGAGAGTGTAGGCTCTATATTTCGCCGTTTAGGCAATCCATATCTCAAGTTTAGCGCGCGGGGTCACCATCGTCCATTACGGCACGAAGTGAATCGTTAGGGGGCACCCTGCAGAGCACTCACCTCTAATTTTAATTTATCAAGTTTGTAAGGGGATTTAATTTTTAAAATCTGACTTCAATTGTAATTATTTAAAAATAATATCTCAACTCGTTTCAACCCTAAAGGTTAATTCCATGTTTCAACAAGATTTCAAGATTTCGTTTCGGTAAATCACAGTTTACTCTAAAATTCGTCTAAAATCAGATTTAATTCCAAAAATTCCAAAATTTCATATCTGACTCGGAAACATCAAGATCTACAACTTTCATGTTTTAACCTTTTCAATCCGAGATACCTAAGTAGGTCAAAATCACCAATTTTCGCATAAGAAGAATTCTGTCCGAGTTTAATGTGTCACAGTTTAAAGATTTCTAATTCTACCATAGCAATTCAACTCCAAATTTAATGAAATTTGACAGAGATCATCTTAAGACAATTATCTACAACTTTCATGTTCGGCCAAAGATCTAAAACAGTCTAGATCCTATGTCAAAAACGTGATCAAGATCATTCCTAAGTTCTGTTCAAGATTTCAAGATCTAGATTCAAACAGCTCAGTTTTGGTGGGTTTTCACATATCAAATCAACTCCAAAAATTCTCAAACTTTTACAGTAGCTAGATCTAAGTTTTAGGAACGTTTTTTGTGTTTTAAGTTTTTCCGTTTGAGTTCGTTTTAAGGTTCGGAAAAATTCATCAAATCTGTTGCGTCGGTAGAAAGTAAGAATTGACAGATTTTCGATTTCTTGTTAATCTTTTAGTTTTGAATGTTTTAATTCATCCCAAAACCATGTAAGAGTTAACTTACTGAGTTTATGAACGTCGGGGATGTCTAATTCGGAGGCGTGGCTTCCAGATCACCGTTTCTCCTCTCCATTCGTCGGGTTCTACGATCACAACGTTTGGAGATCCTTGGATTTTCGTCCAAAGCTGCTGCCTCCGTTTGGTGCTTTCCGTTGACTCCGAATTTTAGGGTTTCGAACGTATAGAAGGTTGTAGGGTTTTGTAAACTTGTTTGGGGCTCCAAGGGGTTTATTTATAGATTTCTCAATTCCTAGGGCGTCCAACATCTGACCTAAAGGTCTTGGGTCGAGAGATGTTCAACCGAAAGTCGAAAAATCCGCGTTCGGGCGAGAGATTCACGCAACGGGCGAATCTGTCAAGTGGCGCGGTCGTGGCGCGCTGTTTCCCCTTCCACCGCGCGGCCACCGCGCGGCACTCGCCTGGACTTCGGTCCGGGCGGGTCGTGCGATCCGTCGTGCTTTTCCGCCTCTCTTTCGGGTTTCTATCCCTCTATGCTCCCGAATTCCGATTTCCGAGGTATATTCGGGTTTTTACTTTCTCTCTAAATTTATCCTCAGGCTAATTGGATGTTTTGGACTCGAATCCTCGAGTTCATTAGTGTCGGGTTTCGGTGTACAATTTATTTACCTTTAGTAATTCTTTTTATTTAATTAAATTTCTTTAATTCCTTTTTAAGTTAAAATCTCATTTCCCTATCTTTATTTATTTTCTTATTTGCTGGATTCATTTATTTATTTATGGTATTTATTGTATTTATTATTTATTTATTTAATTATTGTTTTATTTAATGATGGAAAATGCTCGGGTATTACAATATCTGTGTTGGAATGATGTTTCAACGTCCAAGAACCCTTTCTGTTGTTGACTTCAAGATCATCAGTTGGTTGTTGTTCTTCTCTCTCGACTGCAGCTGCCTCAATGTTTGCAAAAGATTCTGTATCTACCTTAGATGCTGATGTTCCAGCTTCCTCTGATGGTAGATCTATTCTGGGAATGCTAGGTAGTTCCTCATCCTCTTCAGATATATGTGTAATAATGGTGTCATCAAAGATTACATTCACAGACTCAATAATTTTCTTGCTTTCAGTCAGATAGATCCTATAAGCTCTTGAGTTGTTGAAGTATCCTAAAAACAACCCTTTTTTCTGATCTATCATCAAACTTCTTAAGTTGTTCCCTGTCTCTCTAAACATAACATGAACAACCAAATGAGTGAAAATATTTAACATTAGGAAGTTTACCATACCACATCTGATAGGGAGTGAAATTTGTTTTGGGTCTCTGCAAGACCCTATTGGCCACATGACATGCTGTGTTGACAACTTCAGCCCAAAAAGTCTTTGGCAAGGTACTATCATGCAGGGATTTAGCCATTTCTTGTAAGGTCCTATTCTTTCTTTCTATAATACCATTCTGTTGTGGCATTTTAGGGGCTGAAACTCCTGTGTGATTCCATGAAGTTTGCAGAATTCAGTGAATTGTTGGTTGTCAAACTCTTTCCATGATCAGTTCTAATTCTGGAGATTTTTGCTTGTTTCTGGTTCATCAGCTTCAGACTTATTGACTCAAAATGTTCAAATGCCTCATCCTTTGTCCTGCGAAAACATACAAAGGTAAATCTGGAATAATCATCTATTATAAGAAATATATACCTCTTTCCATTAAGACTCTCAATTTCAGGTGGACCCATCAAGTCCATATGGATAAGTTCCTGACAATGATCAGTATTTATGTCTTCAACTTTCTTATGTTGAGCCTTGGTTTGTTTGCCTTTTGAACATCCTTCACAAGTGAGGTTGGTGTTTTTCAGTAGTATTGGCAGACCTCTGACAGCGCCTGAGATACTTAATCTGTATAAGGTTTGATAGTTTAGGTGAGCCATCCGGTTGTGCCATAAGGATGTTAGATCTTCTTTGGTTATAAGTGCTCTGGATGGGGTCTCCTTTAAAACATAGCAGTTGCTCTTTGACCTTTCACGTATCATGATGCACTTTTCTCCTTTCAAGACTTTCCATGAGTTCTTGTCCAACTTTACTAAAAATTCATCATCACACAATTGAGTTGTAGAAATTAGATTAGTTGTTAGTCCTTCAACAAAGAAAATCTTAGTAAGTTTAGAGAGAACTCCCTTTCAATGTGGCAAAGCCCGTAATCTTGCTTTTTACTCCATCTCCAAAGACAACCTCCCCGCAATCCTATTTTGCGAAGTTATGTAAGATGCTTTTAGTTCCAGTCATGTGTCTGGAACAGCCTGAGTCAAAATACCACCTGGTATCCTTGTGGTGTTCCTGCAACGAGAGAACAATAAAACCACCAGATTGCTTATATGAATTTATAGGTATCCAGGCCTTACGAATCTGGATTTTCTTCTGTAGTTCCAGTGACGACAAGACAACAGGTCTTCCATTTATAAGTTCTCGAACAATCCTTAGGCGTGTGTCAGCTTGATGTCCTGGTAGCCCGCAATAGATGCAATCTCTAGATTCCCGTGGTGCAAGATTGACTTGGATTGGAATGTTCCTATGAGTTCCAGTACTGCTCGATTCTTCACCAAGGTAGCCTCCACTAACAAAATTTCTTTTGTTTGGCTTGGACTTGTTTCACTTGCCCTTTTCAATACATGTAAGATCACCAGGTCGTTTGCAAATGAAGAGTACAAAATCAAGTTTACCTTTACCTTTTACCATTTGTGAAAGATCATTGTACTTGTTTTCAAGATTCTGTTTTTCAATATTCAATGTTTGATTCTCTTCAGTTAGCTTGGAGCATTTTGCTTCAAATTCTTCAACTTGATTCTTAAGCAACTTTAAGTCTTTTAAAATTTTGATCTTTTCTGCTACCACTTCATCATATGAAACTCCGAGATCAACCAATTGTTCCTAACAAATTCTTATTGTCACTGAAGGCAGCATCATACTCGTCTTTCAACTCATCATAGGCATTAGCTAACTTTGTATAGATTTCACTTAAATCACCTGCATCAACAGAAGCATCTTCATCAGAAGAATAATCTATTGAACTGGTTTTACCTCTTAAGGGGTTGTTTTCTCAAAGCATGAAGGCTACAACATCTTCTGATTCACTTTGTGGTTCTTCTGTTGCTTCAACATCTGAGTCTCCATCACTCAAAGTAGCTTGATAGGCTTTTCCTTCTTTCCTTTTAACAGTAGAGCATTCTTTCTTGACATGTCCTTTTCCTCCACATTCATAGCATACTATTGAAGTGAATTTGTCAATCTTCTCAGGTTCCTTGGGTTTTCTGAATTTTGCTGCTTTTGCTATCATTCCTCCTTGATCCCTTATACTATAGCTTATCCGTTGTTGGGACATTGCTCGAACTATTGTTCTGAGACTTCCCTTTCTAAAACTGTCTAGCTTTCTTTTCTTGAAGAATTTTGGCAATCCTTTTGGTGATCAAGGACATTTCTTCATCTAGATAATCTTCAGAGACTTCAATCTTTTCAGATTTCAGAGCAATGTCCTTGGATCTGTTCTTGTTCTTCAAATCAAGATGGTTCATTTCATAATTCTGCAAGTTTCCTACAAGTTCTTCCAAAGTCATGGTGTTGATCTTGTCACTTTTCTCAAGAACAAAAATCTTGCCTGAATATTTTGGAGCAACAGACCTGAGCATCTTTCGGACCAACTTTTGTTCCTCAAAGTTCATTCCGAGTTCCAAACACTGATTGACAACTTCCTGGAATCTACCAAAGTAGGTAGAGATATTTTCAATGTCCGTCATATCTAATCTATCATATAAGAACTCAACCGATGCAAGCGAGTCATTTTCACATCTGTTGATCCCTCAAACCTGATTTTAAGAAATCTCCACATGTCATAAGCAGGTTTGCAATTCTTGATCATCCGATGCTGTGACTCTTCCATGGCGCCACTGATAGCGTTCATGGCTGTAAAATTGCCCTGTTTTGATGCGCGTTCAGCTATTGTATATCCAATCTTTTTGGCTGTTCGAAACTTGGGAGGTGTTGTACTTCCGGATGCGGCAGTTTCAGTTCTTGTGGGTGGTGTCCACACTTCTTCGAAAATTCCCAAACTTCTTCTCCAAGGGCCTTAAGATAGTATTCCATTCTTAACTTCCAGTAAGTATAATTCGTTCCATCAAAGATCGGTGGCCGCAAGTGTGATATTTCCCAACTCGTGATGAATCTTGATCTTCAGATAACTCTCTTTGAAGATTGGCTCTGATACCAATTGACAGTACCTCTGAGCCGGTTGTGAATAAGAAGTATTGACTACACACGCACACTTGCAGAAATGTAAAAGAACACAGTTATTTGTTAACCCGGTTCGGACCTCCTACCCTACATCCAGGGGATTCCAATCCAGGCTAGAGAACACTCAACGCGATTCAAGAAATTACAAGACCCCGACTCAATCCTATCAACTCGGTCTAGTCATTGAAGCTCCCCCTCAACTCCTAATCTCACTGATATGAATTACACACAGTTCTTGATGTCTTGACATCCTGTTGACAAACCTGGACTATTTCCAATCTACTTCAAGAAGACTTCCTTCTTGAATTACAACTTGATAAAGAAGATGATGTATAGTGAAAATCAATTCAAACTCATCTAGACTCAAAACATTCTAAAGACTCAATCTTGTAGCTCAATGCTTTGACTCTAAAGAACTTCTAAATCGATTACTAATTGCAAAGAAGAATGTATAGAAGTATTTCAGCAAAGACACTTAAAACTATTCAAGACTCAATACAAAGTAAATATATATAGAGTAAGTTCCGTCTTGATCTTCAATCCAGGGTGCTGGTGAGAAATTGATATGTTGGAATATAACTTCCCTGTTGTTACTGTGATGGTGTGACAACAGTATGATCCTACATGAAATGTTAGTGTTCCAACAACAACAACAACAACACAACAACAACAACAACAACAATAATAATAATAGCCACTTTGCGCGCATACACATTCCCTTCATCATTTCTCCTCTCACAAAACCTCACCTTTAACCTTCTCACACACAGTAATAAGGACAAAACTTAATTAAATTATTCTGAAGGAAATTTTAATTGAAACATTAAACCCGTCCTTTTCGCCATCCTCTATATACCTCCTCAAGCTCATAGCACATGCTCACGCGCCATCCTACCATTCTATTTTGCAAATGGGGACAACTATATCATGTCCGGTTGGCAAAAGAGCTATAGCATTTCTGATTTTCTCTTGACCATACACGACAAAAGGTCAATTCCTTGGACAAACGACTACGAGCTTGACATCATAAATGCCACATTAAAGTTTCTACCAGTTCCAAAAGCTTGTCAATTGCTTTTATTATTATTATTATTATTATTATTTTATATCGGTATGCCAGGCATTGTATTTGCGGGATGCAAGACCTAGAGCCGTCTCGATACTTTCGGGGGCCCAGAGCTTCTGTTATTTTGGGGCTGGAACTTAAAAATATTTTTTTTTAAAAAAAATTATAATTTATATAATTAATTTAATACTTATTAATTAATAATAATAAAAATACTACTATTATGTTTGTAAAATAAATTATAATAGTATGATTTTTTTAAGAGAACATTTTTCCCTTTAGAAGTTGTAATAAAATATCAAATCTACATGTTAAAGTAAGCTCTAACCATCTTCAAAAAATCGAACTAAATTTTCAACATCATAAGCACACCTTAAATATAATAATAAAAATTCACACAACATAATAGCTTAAGAACATATGGAGATGAAAATGTATATAAACATACAATGTGTATATCTTAAATATATATATGTGAGACTCCTAATGGCCTTATGAACAGTAATATTCAATGTGAATTTCCTGTTCTGCCCTTATTCCTGTGCTCTGTCATTTCCCATCCCAAGCCAGGCGCAATTTCCTGAATTTTCGTCATTCAGTTCTCTGTCTTCCTCATTCGATATCTCCATTGAAGCAAAAATTAGTCGGAACAACCACAGATCTGAACCATTTCGCCTCTGGCTTCTGTGCCATAGCGGTACCGTCCGTGCGACGCTGCTCTCCTTTCTCGTTCGCCGGCGCCACGACCCGTCTGCGCGTCCAGCATCGCTGCCGGCATTACTCTCTCCCACCCCCGCCCCGGTCTCGCTCCAGACTGTTTGTGGGTAATTCATTGCTCAATAGTATTTTTTTTTACTCTTACGAAATGCCTGTCCGTGCCTACTACATGTTTGATGAAATGCCTCATTATATTTCCTGTATATTCTGTGATTTTGTTCCCTGCATGTTAGGTCCTTCGTGCTATATGTTGGCGTCGCTGAGATTCTAAGAGGAGGGTGCTATTTTATTCTAACGCCCGCCGGCTCTACTCGAATCGCTGCATGTCTCCTTGCATAGAAGTTCGCGGCTGTTGGAATCACTTTGAAGGCACCCATTGTGCTGCTCTTTCGCGTCCAAAAGGTATTCTTTCTTCTCTTTACAATGTAGGTTTAATTTGGTTTTATATGAAGGCTTTTATTTTGAGCTTCAAATTTTTTGCGGTTTGATTTCTGATATTTGTTCCCTCTACCGTAGCTGCTGCAGAATGCTGCTCCCTCCATGTCACGTAACAATTGCTGCTTCCCTTTTTCTTTTATGCTATTGATTGGTTGGCGTGCTACGTGATATTTATTGTGCCTTGTTGTTGTTGGTATTTGGTAGGATGGATTAGGTTTGATATAGGGGATTTTGTGTTTAATAAGTGGATTGGTGTTCTATTAAATTTAATTGAATTTATTTTGTGGGATGGAATATTCACTCTGCGTAGCAATTTGAACGGGCCTAACTGATGAGCAGATTGCTGATTGTCAGGTTGACAAGAACCACTTAATTACTATTATTATTCAATTATTTCTAAGCTTAATTTTCTGGAAGGATTTTTACTACATAGTAAACAAAGTGTTTCTGCATCCTCAAATGGCTAAAGGGTATGGTATTTTTGTTTTGTATATGTCACTGGCAGCAAGGGCCTGGTATGACCTTTCTAATTTGCTAGCAATCTTACTAAATTGATAACACCAGTAATTCCAAACCCTTTGGCCTCAGCATCAGTTTCCTCTTGTCCCTTATGCATTTTTCCTTGCTTTTTCCTTGCTATATTCACAATTTTGACTAGGTCTTTATGATGAAGTTTTTGCTGCTATGTGCGACTTTGGTTGTTGATCTATATCTTGGTTCATCAGCAAAGGGTTCATTAATTTTGTTGGTCTAAATCTTGGGCCTTGAGGGCGATTGATGATGAACCTCAAATGCGTTTTTACTCATAACAAATTTTTGGGTTCACTATTTTTATACTGCTGAAATTTATGATCTTATCTGAACATACGATTGTTCACATTTAGTTCTTTGGTTGCAGCATGGTCCAGATGAATGCCTACTGACACTGTGGAGGCGTGTGCAATTCATGAATGACCTAAATTGGTTTGTTGACCTCTTGGATGACCAAATAAGTGTTTTATTTTTTTCTTTTATTTTATTATTATCCATTCAATTTGAACATGAGATAAATACTGATATGTTGTCAATTTTTTGGTAGCGGAGTTTCATTTTTCTTATTCAATTGCTTGATTTATAAGTTCAATATGAATTTTACATCAATTATTGCCGAGCCTCATTCATCTTCCCTTCCCCCAGACCGTCCAGCCGCTTGTACTGGTCTCGCCTTGCAATTCTACAAACTATGGAAGATTTCGCGTGTTCATCGTCCATAGATCTCCAACAGTCTCCAGTTCTATTTGGTATTTCTTTTTCTTTGACATTGTTGTTTTAAAGAATTAGTTTTTGTATTCCAATAAAATTTTGATGCTGGGTAATTGTTGGTGACATGAGAAATTCATTTAAAGAAATGAATATTTGAATTGATTATTTATTTTTCCATTGTCATGGTTGTCACTTCATCCAATTTTCCAGGGGGCATATATCGGGCAAAAATGGGCCTTCAGGACAAAGGGGTGCATGGTTTTCCTGACCTTTTTGAGATGACTTTGTCAATTCAGAAGGATTTCCTAAAATATATTATCGAATTTTAAAGGTTTCATTTAAAATGTTATTGTCAATTTTGCTCTTTCCACCGCCAAGTTGCAGATAATAGAGTCGTGCTATAATTTTCCCAAATTAAACATGCTACACAAAGCTCGTTTCCACACTTCCGAGCTGTTCCCCACCTCACAACACTAAAGTTAGCTTCACACTTCTAAAACTGCTACAGGGTAATTGTCTGATTTCATATCAATTCTTTCATACGTTTATTAATCATATTCTCTTGTGGCGTGTTTTTGAGAACTTTTGATCACATCAAACAAAAGGCCAAAATGTGAAGTTCT
This sequence comes from Hygrophila difformis, assembly GCA_030278955.1. Classification (NCBI taxonomy): domain Eukaryota; kingdom Viridiplantae; phylum Streptophyta; class Magnoliopsida; order Lamiales; family Acanthaceae; genus Hygrophila; species Hygrophila difformis. Next base: position 26,311,389 of record JAOANR010000015.1, on the reverse strand, counting down.
TTGATTTGCCAGTTTGATATGTTTTGGTAATGCAACAGAGTTTGATAAAAAAAAAAATGAACTAGATGGTTCAAGTAGGATCTCACAAGGAGCTGTTGGTGGGGAAAATGACAAGGCAGCAGGTAAATTTGGTTATGCTTTTTTTTTTTTTTAAATTTTCTCTATCCACTCATCTGGTGTTCCTGAGAACGTAAACTTGATCTGCGTACAGGATTTGCTTCCTATAGCATACTGCTATCAATTCATGGTCTTTGACATATGAATTATAACAATGGGAACTTGGATTGGAAATGAATATGTTTTTAGTTCTTTTGACAATTGATATATGTAAATGCCATTTCATTGAGTTGAACCAGCTATGAATCATAGATAGTGGAGGGATTTGTGGAGTTAATACAAACAAATGATCTGGATTAAAAAGGAAGTAGGATCTTCAAGGTTCTCCAGGAACTTTTGTAGCTACTCATATGTGATGAAAAACTGGTATATGATCATCTGTTTTAATTTAATTCGTCTGAAATTTCAAGTCATCTCTTGTTTTTAGTAACGAAGTTTAGTTGAAAATTTGTTCTGTAGATTAATATAATTGAAGACATGAAGTTTTATAAAGAATTATTTGATGATTCTGAAATTTCAAAGTTTATTACCTTTCTGAGTCATTTGAGAACTGCAAGGAAGAGAGGTCAGCTGCAAGCCAAGTTATATGTTTTTATTCTTAGCACTACCTGATTCCATTGAATTGTTTCTCCCTTTGTATGTTTATTGGTCTTCATGCTATGCTTTTGGTTTTGAATGTGGTTAATCATTTTGATCATTTGTGCTTACAAGAACTGGAATTTGTTGATTGATCACTTGGGAGCTTAAGGGCCCAGTCAAGACTGCATGTGAGTGGCATGTGTGATGACTCGTGAAATATTTGTCCTATAGTTCCATTATTTAGCTAAGCTTCTCAACTTACAGATTGGAAATCATATTATATGTGGTTGAATTGAAAGAGTGAACTCCATAAGATTTAAAATTTCATAATTAAGTGTAATAATTTGCCTTTTGAATGTAGAGATGGATCATGGCTACAGTAATCGGGAATTCTTTAAAAGCTTTTTTCCATTCTACATCTTAATGCTTTTATGTGAATTTCTGTGCCCATAGAATTTGGCCATAGGTTTTTTATTTTTTATTTTATTCTTTTACATATGAATATTTGTTGTACATTTGTTCTGAATGGAACTGATTGTGATTGCAGAAATTTACTCTTTTTTGAATTTCTTTAATTTTGGTTATACAGTGACTCGACACGAGATCATAATTAAATCTATATCCTTTCAACGTCGCTCTTCTGCTTTTGTTTTTAGGTGTCGGATTTCACATTTTAGATGGAAGGAATTCTGTTATTGAAGGTTGAATATCATCTGACTTATGGGACATTTTAGGGTTGTTCAAAAATTTTGACTTTCTTGAAATTTTTTGGGGATGTTGACACTTTCCCTTTATGCAGTGTTATATTGTCTAAAACTTATGGTCTTTTTCAGTTTCCTTTTTTCTTTATCTGATGAATAAAATAGGTTAATGTATTTACTATCTATTGAATTGAATGTAAATTGCTTGAATTCTCGTACCTATGATTGTGTGTTGGTGGTTTAGATGTATACTTCTATTTGTTAAAAATCAGGAGAATCTAGCACAGTTTTGCCTACTGTTATGTGCACTGTGTTTGTATAGTTTTTCCTAAGAAAAATGAGAATTTTCTTGTAGGCTTTTCGTAGTCCTTTGATCTTTGACAATGAAGTTTTAATTTTGCTCCAAAGCTTGCACCTGTAGATTCTTTGTCTTCTTGTGCATTGAAATTTGTTGCTTGAATAAGAGTCTTGGATTTCATAACTTGACTTCTTGAATTCATCAGAAGCTGCAGATGTTAAAGTTGTGCACCAACATTATGATTTGAACAAGAAAATCCTTGTAGCCCTTGTTGTCTCTTCATCCCTTCTGGGAACAATCTTTTTGGCCCCGTCTTGTTGCTCCATCTACAGATTAAGAAGATTGAAGAATTTCAATGCCAAAAGTGGTCAGAATTCGGGTATCCTTCCAATTACATTTCCAATTTTTCTATGAAATTATCTGTTTTGGTGTTGCTAAGTTTCCTTTATATATTTTTCCCAAGATGCTGCAAAGGGGAGGATCTTATTTGCCCCCATTTTGGACAAGTTTGCCTCAAAGGCGGTGCCAAGAAGGGTTTGGTCACTGAAATTGAGCACCAGTTATTGGTTTCCGCCACCAACAACTTCGATGAAGCCAATGTGATTGGAGAAGGTGGGTCGGGATGCATGTACAAAGCTCATTTCAATGGCCATTTCCGCGCTGTAGTTAAGAAACTATGCGCTCAAGGACAGGAAGCCGGAATGCAGTATGAGGTAATATTGTTGAATGATGATGTGGTTGCGGTGGATCAACATTTCGTTTTGCCAATTCGGCTATATTGATGTTTCAGAATGAGCTCGGTCGTTGAGTAAGATCAAGCATCCAAATGTGGTAGATCTTATGGGTATTGCAAACATGGCGAATCCCGGTTCTTGGTTTATGAAATGATGGAGAATGACTCGCTTAATATAATATAAGTTATGCAATTTTCCTACATATTAGTTATCATACCATGATACACGTCAATACATTTTTTTTTCTCACCGGCACGCGCAGCGTAGCGCGCGCCCATCCGCAAGAATGCTAGTATATATATATATATATATATATATTAGAATTCTGATCTTTAAAATAACAAATAATTAAAATAGAATTATTCATTGTCATACATTAAAGGCACGTTTGGAACACTGCACTGTATTATGATGTATTGTATTGTTTAATGCGGGTGTATTGTATTATGATGTATTGGATTAATTTAATGTTATACACAGTGTTTGGTATTGATATGATATTACATCATCATGTATTATATTTTAAACAAAAAAATAAAAATAAATTTTTTCTAATTTATTAATAAATAATATACTTAAAATAAAATTATTTTAAAAATAATTAAATTAAAATAATTAATATAATAATAAATAATATATTAAAATATTATTTAAATAATTAAATTAAAACAATTAATATATTAATAAATAATATATATAAAATAATATTATTATAAAATCATAACGTTTAATAGTTATGAGATGCATAATGAAAAAAGAAAAACAAACATAAATAAAAAATAATACACCATAAATCCACCCTCCCATAAGGTATTAAATAGTACATCAAACCCCTCATTAAAATAATACTTATACATGTCTTAAAACTCACCAAACATAGGATAGTATTATTTTAATACATAATGTTATTACTATACATCCTAATACATCCTAATACACTTATCAAACATGCCTTAATGGTACTAGTATTTAACAAAATATTGAATAAACATTTAAATTTATATATTATTTATATAGATAAATTTATCAAAATTAAAGATAAAAAAATTATATACATATAAAAATATATATTTAAAATATAATTATTTTGATGAATGTGAAGGACAAAACCAGCTACCCATGAGGCTGTTGTAGCTGCCTGAAAAATGTTCGGAGGCCTATCCATTTTCATTTTATATTTTTTGAATAATTAATATCAGCCCGTAATCTAATTACATTACATAAGGGCGATTTAATGCATATATATTCCACTAACAATGTAACTATACTTGTCACCAAAAACAATGTAATTATACTCCAGCATAGGAGCAGCTGTGCATTTATTGGACTTTCTTTAAATAGTATATAATAATATAATAATTATAATATAATATACTCCCTCCGTCCCACCCAAGTGTCCTGTTACTGTTGGGCACGGGAATTAAGGTAGAGTTGATTTGTGAGTATATAGTGGGGTCCACATAGTTGTTGGAGGGAAAAATTATTTCTATTTATAGAAAGAAGACATTTGTAATGGGACATCCAAAAATAGTAAGTAAGACATTTGGAGTGGGACGGAGGGAGTAATATAATTTGGGGGCCCGGAGCATGAGCACCGGGTGTGCTCCTGCTATAAGCTGGGCCTAGCAAGACCATTGGTATTGGAAATTAGGGGTGTCAATTTTGAACACGATCCGAAAATACGCACCTGACTGACACGAAAATATTGCAATTCTGGGTTTAGTCATTTTTAAGTTTTTCTAATCAGGTCGACCTGATATCCGACCTAAAAATTTTCATGTCTTGTTCGGATTTGAATTTCAGGTTCATTTCAGGTTTCGGATCATGTTCGAGATTGCAGATTTTATGTTATACATCTACTCAACACCCGATAAAAACACAACCCGAACTTGTGAAACCTGAAACACGACCTGACACAAACACAGAACCTGGAATTGACACCCTATTGAAAATCGAGTCTCTTTGTTATGCTATTTATTGTTAGGATTAGTCTTCTTTAGTTGGTGGCCAAGTATAACAATACTTGATCTGAAAATGTATCAGACTTCTCATGTACGTTGAATTGGTAATCGTTTCAGCGTCATAGTTTGTTTATGTAATGCAATCTGTATTTCATAAGTTATAAATTCAATTTGGTCTGATTTGGCCCTTAAGAGTATTAGATTATAATTATACCTTTCTGTTTTGTAACCATAAAATGAAATGAAATTATTGGATTTTTGTAATCTATACTACACAGACAAATGGCTATCCTAATTTAAAATGAAGTTATGTATGATATTTAAAATAAACGTTGAGTAATAAAATATATGAAATGGGGTATGCACATTGGAAAAATTAAAAGTAAGTGTTAAAAAATGGTTGCACTTTTACGGATTATCTTTTTATTTAAGTAATCGAGTGTACGGAGTACTTTTTATTTGTGGTTGTTGAAGTTTTCCACCTCGCTCACTGGTCCATGTATATGATGGGTCATTATGTCTGACAATTAGATTTAGTTAGACTACCATTATCCATGACCACCCCAACCACCCAACCATCCAACCATCTCATTATTTTATTAATTTCTTTCTCATCCAACTCATCAATATTCATCCCAACCCAACCACTCAAATTTTACATACTTTATCAATAACCACCCAACCATCCAACCACAACACTATATATAATTATTTTAATTTACACAATTTTAAATCATGTTGAAATATAAAAATATTAATGTATCGAAAATACAAAATATTTTAGCTTACTTATAAAGAATAAAAAGTCTAAAATTTTAATTTATTTTTTATTTTTTTTATTTTATATAAATTTTAAAATGGGTTAAATATATCAAAAATTGATATATTATGTATTTCATTAAAATATAGCAAAAGTGGTCTCTATTCGTAGAGAATGAAAAAGTATAAAATTTGGTATATTTTGAAATTATATTTATTTATTTATACAAAAGATATTATCATTTTATTAGATAAATTAACAAAAAAATCACTTAACTAATGGGATGATGAAACTTGTCACCATCCCATTAGCCCAATTGAAGAGACCACTTGGTCTCAAATTTGAGAAGGTCGACCAAGGTCTCAAACCACCCATCCATTTTTGATTTTGTTTTTAATAAAATAATGACATGGAGCTTGATCTCCATGGAGACCATGTCATGGATAGTGGTGGTCTTAGTGGGAGGCTGATTCGATTTTTTATACAACTATAAATATAGCTATACAAAAATTTTATGTGTAGATTTATCGTAGCATTCGTTTGACGTCACATTTAATTATAGGGGAAAGTAATAAAAATGGCCATTACAAGGAGTCTATTCCACTTTTAGGCCATTATAAGTTGAATTTCCAGAATTAGGCCATTACAAACACATGTTGAATGAAATTAAGGCATAAGGACCAATTTGAAAATTAATTAATTCCCAAAAACTTTTCCTTTCTTTCATTAAAACCCCAAGAAAGTTTGACTTTATTTACTTTAGTCCTTTGTTAATATACTTAAGTTTTCACTATATAAATGACACCCAATGCGCTTGAAAATTGGTATCAGAGCCTAGGTTTTATTGAAAAACATATTAATTATATTATTTATAATATTTTATTTCTTAATGGAGAAGATTTAATTATTTAATGAATTCAATTAATTTGAAACCCACAAGTTATTTCCAAATTTTGGAAATAAAAAATAGAAAATTCCAAAGGAATTTCTTGAACTTGTCCCATGGACAAGATATTATCAAAATCAGTTTCTTTCCTAAAAATGAGAGGAACGGACTGGAAAGAAATTGATCCGGATAGCTCTAAGTTATCAAAAGACTTAAGAGAAATTCAAAAGACGATTCAAGATTTTGGTAACCGGGTATTAATTATACCTGAGAAAATAGATAACTTGAATCAGACAACAGATGAGATCTTGAAAGTATTTCAAGATCTAAAGAAAGAAATTTTGAATCTGAAATTTGACATTTCGGATATCAAGAAAAGGCAGAAGGATATTCCTGGATCTTCCAAGAATAACCAAGCCAATATTAGAGATGCATTCAGACCAGTACAAGCTTTACATCAAAAGGGTAAAGCAACTATGGTTCCAAAGCAGAAATCACAAGAAGAGCTTATGATCGATCTCCTGAAAACAGTCGAATGAGTGTTTCCAGGGCAGATCTATCAGATCTACAAGAATTAGCAGAATCATTTTCCCAACTTGGGATTATGGATCTGGTTAATGTAAAACCCAATGAAGTCCTTCAATTGGGTTATGCGGAAGGATCAGGATCCAACGTGACCCACGATGGACCGCCTGATGTTCCAATGAGAGAAAGTACAGACTTCTACATGAACAGGTATCTGAGGTGCATCTCAATGCAAGACGAAACCCAGGACGGAACCCAAGTAAAGCACCAGAATCCACACCGTGGGCCAAGACGATGTTACAACCATTAAATCCATATGGCATAACACTAAACCTCGACGTTATCGACTTCCGAAACATCGAAGACCTGATCGATGAATGGGTAGCTTCAATGAAGATTGCAGCAACCACCCTGGAACTCGATAAAGAAAACTTTGTCAGATTAATAGAGCTGAGTCTCGAAGGATCGGCAAAGCTGGGCTGGAAAAACTCCACGGCTGCTTTAAATGAGCAAATACTCGAAGGAGAATCCAAAAGCACAATCTGCGAAAGGTTTGGCCTCTTATTCAAAACCCATTTTGTAGGAGATGGTTATTTTGAAGAACAGAGAACAGAAAAAATCAAAGTCTATACCCAAGCACTGTTGGGTATGGAGTTAAGAAGTATTTGCGCAGTAGACGAATATATCTACTGGTTTCGTAAATACTATTTTCGGAGTGAAATGACAGCTGAAGTAGCATGTCCCATGTTCTTTGCAAAGATCTGCAGCCCATGGAGAGAAATGTTGATCCAATCGTACACAGTACCCCCTGGTACAGTGGACTCAATAGCTCGAAGAATGTCCTTCTTAAAGGATAAGCTCAGAGAATGGTGTCAACAGGCAGCAGCCCAAAAGAACATCAAGAGACTAAGAGGTAAAATAAAAAGAACTCCTCTTTGCTGTGAAAATAACGATTTTCCAACAATTATAGGAGAATCAGGAGAAAAGAGGAAAAAGAAGAAGAGTCGGGGCTCATACAGTAGGAGTTTCAGAAGACCTCCATTCCGAAGAAGAAGAGCATGGTGGTCCAAGAGCAAGGCCAGATCATACAAAACTGGACAAAGAACGGGAACGACGAAGAGTTCATCCCAAGGTTCAACTAGCTCAGCAGCAAGGAGCACGGGGAGAACGACGTCCAAGAGAACATTCAGACGAGCCCATACCCGAGCCAACGAGAGTTTCAAGGACTGCAACTGTTGGAAGTGTGGAGCCAGATGTCACATCTCACCCGATTGCCCTCAGAATCGTGAGGTACGAATGTACGAAGCCACGGAGGATATCGTGGAAGCAGTCTACCATGGAAAGCTGGTACCGGTCTATCAGTTTGAGGACATCCCCTCGGATGAAAGCATCTACGAGGAAGAATTAAGAAGTGACTCGGACTCATATTCAGATGGATCTTCAACCGAGTCTGACTGAAGAAGACAGGATTCAGACCACTGAAAACCTGTCTGGATTCTTTTCAAGGATGACGATCTCGAATCGAACCATGGAAAGAATAATGCGACAAGATTCCAACCTCAGCCCATATGACGGATTCAGAATTGGCGGGATTGGACGAGTTCTTAACCAGATGGGACTCAACCAGAGAAGACATAACATCATCTACAAGGTAAGTGCAGGTGAGTTTGCAATTCCTATGGAACTTACTTGTAATGTTATGGATATGCAATTAATTCCTAAAGAAGAAATTCTTGAGGAATTAAGCAGAATGAAGGAAGAAATCGCCATTACTATGAAATGCATCCACATAGGAGCCATTGAAGTAGTAATTAAGGCAACCTTCAAAGAAGGCATTGATTCTGAATTGCATCTATCAGTCACTGATAGAAGAATCAATAACCTTAGAGATGGTCTTCTTGGAACTATGGTAGGAAATTTATATGCTGGGAAGTTAATGTTTGACATACATCCCAGAATTTCCTATAACTTAGCTGACCAAGATTTTAGTAGAGTTCTAACCCTTCATCAGGATTTTAAAAGAAAAGATCTGATGAAAGAATGGAACATGCCATATTCTATAACTTATAGAATTTCTTATGCACTTTCCAATAGTCATCATTCTGACTTATTTCTCAGGAAAGAATATATAGAAATTCCTAGAATTTTTAAGAAATTTGCTAAAGTCATGACTCCAAATCCTACCCAGATTCCAAGGTTAGGAGGAGTAGACATACAAATAAGAGATCATCCAATTCTAGACAGATCAACGAGTGCTAGAATTGAGTACGCAAGCCGTATGTCTTTTTCGGAAGACAGAATTATGGCATATAAAGGGAAGGAGTTCATCAAAGATCTAACTCCTCAATCCATTGGGGTAGATAATATAAAGATAAAATGCCCTGAAGGATGGAAAGAAATACGAGTAATATTCGACATCACTGAAAAGATTAACCGTTTTCCATGTGATGACTTATACTACTTGCAGCAGCCATCAATTGGAACCTATGAAGGAACAATTGAAATTGCAGGACACGAGATCAGAGTCTTAGGCACCGCCGGAAAAGACAATGGGGTTATGATTTTGGGATTAAGTTTTCTCGAAAATCATAAACCATGGGTAAGAAAGGATAATGGTATAGAATTTAATCTGAAGGGTCACACCATCAGAATTAAATGACAAGTCCATTCTCAATTTATATCTCAGTAGGGATAATATATGAAGAATATAAGTCAGAATATTTCGCAGCTTATATTGATTCAGGATCAGGTATTTGCACGGCAAAACCAGGAGTTTTCCCTAGCGAAGCTATGGAATCATTACCCATTATTGCAGGAAGAGATTTTTCCCAAAAAATCTTAGTACTAAATAAGGGTATTCGACAAGCCAATATCATGATTGGAGGAGCATTTGGTACACCTTGGTATAAGGTAAAAACGCCTCCTATTTACTTTCATGACACAGGAGCGGATATTCTGTTAGGGAACAATTTTATACAATCCTTTACAAAATATGTTCAAGATAACAAAAGAAATTTGTTAATATTTACCACAAGTTGTGGAAATGAGATACAGGTGTTGCGCAGGGAAAAGGCATTCAACAAGTTAATGCCTATACTATTTCGCAGCAAACGTGGTGATAATGATGCCAAACTAACCCATCCAAAAATGCAGGATAAAAGAAAGTTTGGTAAGGCTTTGTTGTCTTTTAGACAGCAAGGATTTGATGAAGCTTCTATTGAGGAAATTATAAACCTCAAAGAAGCAATGCAGGAAATGAAGTCATTAAATATAACTTCACTAGACATTGATGGGGAAACTAAATTGTCCCTCGAAAATGTCAAAAGACTTATCCAGAGAAACTTTAACGAGGATCCGCTGGCATGGTGGGATAAAAACAAGATCGAAGCTACTCTACAGGTAAAAGAACAATATAAATATGAGTATGTTCGATACAAACCCATCTTAATGAATATGCAGGATAAGAAAGATATGCAGCAAATTATCAAGGAGCATATTGATCTTAAACTCATCGAGCCTGGAGTCTCAGCTTATAGTAGCCCTGGATTCTTGGTAAGAAACCACGGTGAAATAAAGAGAGGTAAACCCAGATTGGTAATAAACTATCAAGGTATTAACAAAATAATACAGTTTGATGGTTATTACATTCCGAGTAGAGAACACTTAATTGATTGCATCAAAGGTGCTAAAGTGTTTTCTAAATTTGATTGCAAATCTGGTTTCTATCAGATTAAGATGGAGAATGAGTCGAAGAAATTCACAGCATTCTCCACCCCCACAAGGGCAATATATTTGGAATGTTATGCCAATGGGGCTTTCTAATGCCCCTCAAATATTCCAAAGAAAGATGGATAATCTATTTAAGGATTATCTAGAGTTTATGTTCGTCTACATAGATGACATTCTGATTGCATCTCGAAATATTAAAGAGCATATTAAACATCTTGAAATATTTTCTGATGCATGTCACATGGAAGGTCTAGTTCTCTCTGAGAAAAAGGCCACTATCGCTGCTAACAAAATTGAATTCTTAGGAGTTCAAATTGATGAAGCAGGAATAGAGTTACAGGAACACATTGTGGAGAAAATCCGCAATTTTCCTGATATATTAAAAGACAAGAAACAACTTCAGAGTTTCTTAGGAGTTGTAAATTTTGCGGGTATGTTTATTAAAGACATTGCAAAATATAGAAAGGATTTTAGACCACTCCTGAAAGAGACTGAAAGCTCTAGATGGAAATGGGAAGAAATCCATACCAAGAGAATTCGTGAACTAAAGCAAGTCTGCAATAGCTTGCCAAAACTCGCGATACCTCAGGATGAGGATGAGCTGGTAGTCTACACAAACGCCAATGATTTTCGATGGGCAGGAGTGCTCATGAGAAAAACAACTACGGGTCAAGAACCTTGTAGATACACAGGAGGGTTGTTCACTGAACAACAAGCCAAACTTTGGCATATTAACGAGAAGGAATTCTTTGCAGTATGAAAAATGGCCTTTATTCTTACTTGCAAAGAAATTTGTATTAAAAGTTGATAATACTAATGTTAGGGCTTTTTTATAAAATAAACTTGAATCAAAAATTGAAAAAGCTCGTATTATCAGATGGCAAGCTGAATGTCAATATTATACTTATGATATTGATGTTATAAAATCTCATGAAAATGTTCTTAAAGATTTCCTAACGAGAGATGGAAGCATTTGAAGCTGATTCCATCATTACGAGATTCAGGCACCTCAGAGAAAACCTAGAGGAGCTATCGAAGCATTTTGGACAACTCGAGATCAATGCACGAGCAGCTGGCCAAATACAACAGAGCGATGTGGACATGGTCCGCAACAATATACAAACCTCCCATATAGCAATGACAGCACTATGGGAAACAGTATTAGAGCCAATCAGGAAAGCGTCAGCTTCCCTGGTAAACAAAGAGAAATGTGCCCAAAAAGCTAAAGTAGTCACATATGAAGAAGCAGATTCAAGCACTGCTTCAAAGGAACCATTGTCGGATACCGACAAAAATGTTGAGCAAGAGGATAGTCACATTTCCGAAAGCTCAAGTCAACCCACTGCCTCTGGGGTGAAAGAGGAAGAAATTGACCTTAGGCCAATGACAGGCACCTCTAAGGTTAATTCAGACGAGAAGGTCCTATCTACTGCCTGGATGGACTACCAAGGAAAATGAGAACAACTGGTTTCCAAAAGGGAATTAACCCTAGCAAAACAGTAATCGAGACATCCGGGAGATACAACAGGGTATGGATGCTCGAAGGATCGAAACAAGAAGAGGTTCGAAAGTGGTATGACTTTGGAGCATTAGCATCTGTTCATACTACATCACCAGGGTTTCCGGAAATCGAAAAACTTCCGGGATGGATAAGTAGTGCGGTGCACGAATCATGGCAGAACAACCCGCACCTGCAAAGAGGAGATATTCTGGAGCTTAAGTTCATTTCAGCGGCACCAGAGATAGTCGGAAAAGGTTCTTATCCAGTCTTTCAATTTATTAAATTACAGAGACCTGATATGATTGCCTTCAACAGAGTTAAGTCTATGGATGAGAAGGCACCATTGGTATCTCAATCAGCGAAGATGAAATCTCCACCCGACGAGCATGGGGATTCTGGGTCTGTCTCACCGAGATGGAAAAGGTTAAATATCCGTTTAAAATATTCTCAAATAATTTAAATGGATCGTTCCTGGTTAATTCTTTAACAGGGAAAAGCACAGAGTTTGCGGAAACCTCATTCGAAAAGAAGAGGTTACTCATCTGGGAAAACAAGTTGCCAGCAACCGAGTCTACCAGAAAAAAGGCATGCAACATGATGCATGTTGGCCAATGGGATAACCACATATGCCCATATTCTGCAGAACAGGAGAAACCCCTATTCGGTACAAAGATCCGGGTAACCCAGAAAAAATCCGGACCCGAACAGGACAAAGGGAAGAAACGTCCAAAAAACTTTCACAAGCCAAAGTAAGATTAGCTGGATGTAAAAGAAAGAGAGGTGTCGGCAATACTCATAATTAAATGCCGACAAAGAAGGGCAGAGTAGCTGGCAGAAAGTGGCTGACAAGAGAAGGTGGAAAGTTGACAAAAGCCACCTAACGCAATAATTCAATAAAAAGGACAATAATGTAGCCGGTGGAAATTAAGGCCAAGTGACGAATGCAGTGACGTCACAAGGATTTAGAGGAAGATTGGAATCCGGAGCTGAAGTCCGCGGGCGCCTATAAATAAAGGAGTTTGAAGCAGATGGAAGGCATCGAAAATTCCTCCCAACTCTTCAAAGTATTTGTAATATTTCTCTTTCTGCATATTTCCTTTCGAGTCTGTAAAAGTATGGGGTATTCCCCCAAGAGTCTTGTATCCTCCATGAGGAACTAAGTGTTTGTCTTCTCCGTTAGGGGAATTATGTTTAAATAATATTTTTAATATTTCTTCAGTAAAATCCAGGCTTCCAAATATCCCAAATATCCCGATAATATAATTAAAACCCTTTATTCATATCTTGATACGTCCTAAGGTAGGAAACGAAATAGGACTGTGCTGTTTGTTGCTGAAGGAGCCAAGAATCGGTGAACCATCGGTCGCGGCTGCGTGGTTGGAGGAAGTCCGTAAAATCCCGGAGCTTAGGAAACCCGACAGCAAGGCGGTCAAAGCCAATGTATGAAGTTTAGTGCTTAATTTAATTATCGGAAGCATGATGGGCTGATATTGGACTAATGATAATGAAGAAACTAAAATCTGGGGTCAAAATGAATTAAAGTAAAAGTTGGTAGAGTTAATTGAAGTTTGAAAAAGTCAAAATAGTCTAAATGGCCTTAATTTGGTCAAAGATGGTTTCTAATGGCCTAAAATTGGAAATTGATTTCATAATGGCCCAAATGTGGAAATGGTGACTTGTAATGGCCTAAAAAATTCATTTCCTCTTAATTTTATTATAATGTTAGGTAATTTTTATTATAATGTTCCGTCATTTCATAATTTAATTAAAATATAAGTAGTTAATGAGACCATATGGATATGAACTATAGACGTATGCATAGCTCCTATGGGGGCTCATTCACAAACTGAATAAACCTTGGGTGCGGCTTGTGCAGGAGGGTTTTTTTCAGCAAATGACCTCTCTTTTTCTCCCTATGGTAGCGCGCGGTCTCGCTCAAATCTATTCAGAAGATTTTTCCTCATCTTCGGCATGGTTTCTCTCTAAGACTTGGATGTGGAAATGCCTCGCTATGGTTGTCTTTGCTCACTTGTTGGGATGACAAGTTCATCCACATAGTCGGTAAGATGGAGAGATTTGTTGGGGTCTTCCCAACTATGCGCAATTAGTCAACAAAATAATTTTAATATTGGGCATTCCATGTGTATTAATAAATGAGGCAGACTCGGGCATTTAATTGGTGTGTGAGTGAAGCTGGCAAAATGATTGAAGCCATAGAACAACCAAAACAGAGAAAGAAAAAGAGAGCAGCCAGAGAAAAACACAGCTGCCATCTTCATTCATCCAGTTTCTGATTTCCGACCAAACGGCGTATCAAATCTTCTCCGATCGGGCTGAAATTTTTCAGCAGGTGCGGGACATCTTGTTCTTTTTTTTGTACGGGGGAGATTGAATTTCAACGGTTAGAAATTTCTGTATAATTTTCTGTTCGGGGCTACAGTTTGTGTTCTTTGTTTTCAGATTTGGTGTTTCTTGTGGAGTTGAGATTGTGGTGACTTTATGTTGTTGAAAGGCCACATCTTTGGTTGTGATTTTGGTAGACTTTGTTGTAATCTCTTTTGGTGATAGTGGATTTGAGATAGGGTCAAGAGCCTCGTGGTTTTTACCTTTCGAATTGGAAGGGTTTTCCACATAAATCTTGTGTTCATTGCTTGCTTGATTTTTGTTAATGTTCCTGCGAAATTCTAACAATTTGGGAATTAAGTGTCCGCTGCAAATTTTAAACTTGTGAAGTTATTTGGTGAATTCCCAACAGAGTGGTATCAGAGCGGTTGTTGTTGTTAGAATTATGGAAATTAACACAAGCAAGATGATTTCGTTGAATGGGATGAATTATCACAAATGGCAGGGGAAGATGAAAGATCTTCTATTTGTAAAAAGTTTGCATCTACCTGTGTTTGCTACTTCGAAGCCAGAATCAAAATCAGATGAGGATTGGGGTTTTGAGCATCAACAGGTTGTGGTTTTATTCGATAGTGGGTCGATGATAATGTGTTAAATTTGGTTGCTAACGAGACACATGCCAAGACGTTGTGGGATAAGCTTAAAAAGCTTTATGCTTCAAAGACATGGAATAATAAGTTATTCTTGCTGAAACAATTGATACAATTGAGGTATAAGGAAGATGTTCCTATCACGGACCATGTGAATGAGTTCCAGGGGTTGTTGGATCAATTGTCAAATGTTGGAGTGAAATTCGATGACGAGATTCTTGGATTATGGTTGCTGAATACTTTGCCTGATAAGTGGGAGACATTCCGGGTGTCACACACTAATTCTGCTCCCGATGGTGCAATGACTCTTGATTATGCCAAAAGTGGAATTATGAATAAGGAGATGAGGAGAAAAACTCAAGGTTCATCATCTTCACAAAATGAGTTGTTCCTTGCAGAGAATAGGGGGAGACAGAAAACCAGAAATTTTGATAAGGGCAGACAAATGAGCAAATCCAAATCTCGATATAAGAATGTTGAGTG
The DNA here is from genome assembly GCA_030278955.1 of Hygrophila difformis. Lineage (NCBI taxonomy): Eukaryota > Viridiplantae > Streptophyta > Magnoliopsida > Lamiales > Acanthaceae > Hygrophila > Hygrophila difformis. The sequence continues at coordinate 26,296,122 of JAOANR010000015.1, read as the reverse complement.
TCACTACTGTCACAAGAAGGGCCATATCCAGAAATATTGCTTCAAGTGGAAGAATGATAACAGGAATGTAGGTGCAGGAAAGTCTGAAGATGCCAGTCATGTTGCCACGACTACAAATGATGATCTTGTTGTTGTCTTTGATGAAAATGCAGTGAATACAATTTCCTCTGATGTTAGTTGGTTTGCTGATACAGGTGCTGCAGTCCATGTCACATCGAGAAGGGACTTCTTTTCTACTTACAATGCTGGTAAGTATGGTTCATTAAGGATGGGAAATAATGGTATATCTGAAGTTGTGGGCACAGGTGATATTTGTTTGAAGATAGCCAATGGATCTACATTGCGATTGAAGGATGTTAGACATGCACCGGATATTCGTATGAATCCGATTTCTATTGGGAGACTTGATAAAGATGGTTATGGAAATAATTTCTGTGATGGTATATGGAAACTGAGTAAAGGATCTCTTGTGATTGCTAAAGGTAAGATACTGAGATCAAACTTATATTTGTTGCAAGCTTCAGTTTCCAATGATGCTGTGAACCTGGTGGAGAAGTAGAATTCCCCTGAATTGTGGCACAGAAGGTTGAGTCATATAAGTGCTAAAGGCCTCGAAACTCTGGTGAGAAAAAATGCTATTTCTGGATTGAATAATGCAAATTTGGAGAAATGTCCATATTTTTTTGCAGGAAAGCAACACCGAGTTTCATTCAAAACTCATCAACCTCGACGAATGCAGAATTTATTGGACTTGGTGCATTCAGATGTCTTCGGTCCGTTGAAGGTACACTCATTTAGTAGTGCATCTTATTTTGTGACATTTATTGATGATCATTCCAGGAAGCTATGGGTCTATGTGTTGAGATCAAAGGATCAAGTACTTGATAAGTTCAAGGATTTCCATGCTTTAGTTGAAAGACAAACTGGAAGAAAGTTGAAGTGCATCCGTACTGATAATGGGGGATAGTATCGTGGACCATTTGAGGATTATTGCAGGAAACGGGGAATTCGACATCAAAAGAAACCTCCAAAAACACCTCAGTTGAATGGGTTAGCTGAGAGAATGATTCGAACCTTATTGGAGAGAGTTCGATGTCTTCTGGCAAAGTCAAAACTTCCTAAGTCCTTTTGGGGTGAAGCTTTATTGACTGCTACACATGTGATAAATCTGACTCCTACAGTTGCTCTTAATGGAGGTTTGAAAAGGTAAAAGTTCATCATATGATCATTTGAGAGTCTTTGGTTGCAAGGCCTATGTTCATGTTCCAAAAAATGAGAGATCAAAGCTTGATGTGAAAAGCAAGTCGTGCATCTTTTTGGGCTATGGTCAAGATGAGTTTGGCTATAGATTGTATGATCCAGCTACAAAGAAGCTCTTAAGGAGTCGTGATGTTGTGTTTATGGAAAATCCGACAATTGAAGATTTGCAGAAATCTAATTCTCATGCTCAAGATGACTTTGTAGATGTTGAGCCAGCTCCTATAACACGATCACCAGCTAGAGATAATGAAGAACATGATATGCAACAAGATCATGCAGATGATGATCAACATGCTATGGATGATGGCAATGATAATTTTGATCATGCTCAACAGGTTCCTCTCAGGAGATCTACAAGAGATAGACAACAATCTACTAGATATTCGCCTGGTGAATATGTTCTTTTGACTGATGAAGGAGAACCTGAATGCTTTGATGAAGCAATTGAGTGTGTGGATAAAGAGCATTGGTTGCATGCTACGAAAGATGAGATGAAGTCTCTTTATGATAATGATACCTTTAAGTTGGTGAAATTACCAAAAGGAAAGAGAGCCCTGAAAAATATGTGGTTTTACAGGCTGAAGCAAGAACAAGGTTCTTTGACACCAAAGTATAAAGCAAGGTTGGTGGTTAAAGGCTTCGAGCAGAGAAAAGGAATCGATTTTGATGAAATCTTTTCTCCAGTAGTTAAATTGTCTTCTATTCTATCTGTGTTAGCTATGGTTGCAAGTCTTGACCTCGAAATCGAACAAATGGATGTGAAGACAGCATTTCTTCATGGTGATTTAAATGAAGATATCTATATAGAGCAATCTGAGGGATTTCAAATGCAGGGCAAAGAAGATTATGTCTGCAAATTGAAAAGGAGCTTTTATGGTTTGAAACAAGCTCCTCGACAATGGTACAAGAAGTTTGAGTCAGTGATGCAACAATAGGGTTATTGAAAGCTCAATTCTGATCATTGTGTATTTGTGCAGAGGTACTCTGTAAATGATTTCATTATCTTGCTGCTCTATGTTGACGACATGTTAATTGTTGGTCAGAGTATGTCAATAATTAGGGAGCTTAAGCAAGAGTTGAGCAAGTGCTTTTCTATGAAGGATTTGGGAGCTGCAAATCAAATTCTTGGCATAAGAATTTTGAGGGATAGAAAAGTTGGTAAACTTTGGCTATCTCAAGATAATTATATTCAGAAAGTGCTTCAAAGGTTTCATAAGGAAATGGCTAAGCCTATTAGTACTCCATTGGCAACACACATGAAATTGAGTGTTTCTTAATGTCCTTCCATTGAAGAAGAGAAGAAAGATATGGAAAATGTTCCCTATTGATCAGCAGTTGGAAGTTTGATGTATGCAATAGTGTGCACAAGGCTTGATATTGCCCATGGTGTGAGCACTGTAAGTCGTTTTCTCTCAAATCCTGGAAGAGAACTTTGGAAAGCTGTAAAGTGGATCTTGAGATATCTTCATGGTACATTAGATTTGAAACTTTTTTTTTTGGAAGTGAGGATTTAGTCCTTCGTGGATTCACTGACGCTGATATGGCGGGTGATATTGATACTCACAAATCCACTTCAGGTTATGTCATTGTCTTTGCTGGAGGAGCAATCTCTTGGCAATCTAGAAGGCATAAATGTGTTGCATTGTCAACAAATGAAGCTGAATTTATTGCAGCTACTGAAGCGTGCAAGGAGATGCTTTGGGTGAAGAAATTTCTCAAAGAGCTTGGCTATGCACAAGAGAGGTACGCCTTACTTTGTGACAATCAAAGTGCTATCCATCTTAGTAAACATCATAGCTTTCATTCAAAGTCTAAACACATTGATACGAGATATCATTGGTTGCGTGACGTGTTGGATGAGAAGTCGATATACCTTGAGAAGGTACATACAGATGATAATGGAGCTGAAATGTTTACGAAATGTGTACCAAGATGGAAATTTGAATTTTGTTGCTCACTTGTTGGGATGACAAGTTCTTCCACATAGTCGGGAGGAGGGGGAGATTTGTTGGGGTCCTCCCAACAATGCCCAATTAGTAAACAAAATAATTTAATATTGGGCATCCCATGTGTATTATTAAATGAGGCAGACTCGGGCATTTAATTGGTGTGTGAGTGAAGCTGGCAAAATGATTGAAGCCACAGAACAACCAAAACAAAGAAAAAGAGAGTAGCCAGAGAAAAACGCAGCTGCCATCTTCATCCGTCCAGTTTCTGATTTCCGACCAAACGGCGTATCAAATCTTCTCCGATCGGGCTGAAAGTTTTACAGCCGGTGCGGGACATCTTGTTCTTCGTCTTGTACGGTGGAGATCAAATTTCAACGGTTAGAAATTTCTGTATAATTTTCTATTCAGGGCTGCAGTTTGTTATCTTTATTTTCAGATTTGGTGTTCTTGGTGGAGTTGAGATTGTGGTGACTTTATGTTGTTGAAAGGCGACATCTTTGGTTGTGATTTTGGTAGACTTTTTTGTAATCTCTTTTGGTGATAGTGGATTTGAGATAGGCTCAAGAGCCTCGTGGTTTTTACCTTTCGAATTGGAAGTGTTTTCCACGTAAATCTTTGTGTTCATTGCTTGCTTGATTTTTGTTAATGTTCCTGCGAAATTCTAAAAATTTAGGAATTAAGTGTTCGCTGCAAATTTTGAACTTGTGAAGTTATATGGTGAATTCCCAACACTCTTCCTGGTGGAATGGCCAACAGCTCGGCCCTCTCTCCCTTTTGTAGAGACACATGAGAGTTAGGATTCGATATGTAGAGGAAAATGGAAATGGAAGGGTATCATATCACAGATCCCTCCTCTTTTGCTTCATGAAATTATTTCTGTTCCCCCTTATTTTTTGGATGACAGCCTTACAGACACTCGGACCTGCGCTGCCCACCAGGATGGAAAATACACGGTTAAGTCGGCATATAATTTCCTCTTGAAGCTGGATTCCTCCTCATATTATTCCTCCTCATATTATTGGGCATGGATGAGGCATGTTAGCGTTCCAAAAAAGGTTGGATGTTTTCTATGGTTGGCCTCTCACAACTCTCTACCGATCAATGAAACTAGATATCAGAGGAAGCTTGCACCTTCCCCCATTGCACGCTATGCGGAACGGCTTGGGAAACGTGGGGCGATTGCTTGTTTTTTTGTAATTGGGTTAAGAGTTGCTGGATGATGCTAGGTATTGATATCCCTCCAGATTGCGATCAGATGCAACAAAATGATATCCGGGTCCTTGAAGCTTTGCGTACCTTCCTCCCCCTAGAACCCTTATCGATTGTCTATCTAATATTATATTTTAATTAAGAATTATTTGGCATTAAAGATTGGAATTTACGGTTATGATGGTAAACATCGTGAACCGAAAGCGCGCGGTATCAAGCTTGCAGTATTTATTTATTTGTCGGGATTGTTCTCTAGTGGGTATACGATAGAAGCATGTAATAGCGCATGAACTTAAAAAGTTTATAGTCTTGGTTACTCGGATGATTTGGAATTTGTTCTAAGTCCTAATTACAGTATTGAAAGATAAAGCGTGTGAGTGAAAGCTGTAAAAGAGAATGAGATGTTATGGTGTAACACCCCGGTTTTTGGTCACCCAGGTCGGGATGTCACCGCCACACCTCCCTAGCAAGACACGGTTTCTCCGAGCTTACTAAAGAGATGCAAGGCTATGGTTTTTCAGAATTTAAAATGATCAAACAGCCCGCTTATATATATAATTTAAAAATAGTACATCAAAGTTGCAGCGGAAAATAATATTTACATAAGTATAATGCAGCGGAATTTAAATATAGCCAACACGGCCAGAGTACGGGTTAAATAGGCCCGTTCATGCAATTACTAGTCTAACGTATCATTTACAAATAAAGCATTTCCCCAAAATTCCCATGAATGCATATGATGATGCATATTCTTCGGCTCTGAAAGAAACAGGAAAAAAAAATACGGTTTTGGTCAGCACTACGTGCTGAGTAAGTTAACACATACAAGATTATGAGGTTTCAAAGCCTTTATTTAAATTTAATGAAAACATGTGCATAATTTAAATAATTCATGTAATCGCATAATTTAGAAATATGGATTCATAAGATCATCATATAGCTTGCAACGTAATTAAATAAATTGCCATAAATTTAACAACACAATTTAATACAGCTTTAATTTGGAATTCTCGCAACTTCTCGTTTCATATCTTTTACAGATCACCACCGCTAGGGCTCTTATGTCCGCCAGCCTTACGCCTGGGCTCTTATGTCCACAGGTATCATGGTCGATCTTTTAATTAGAGTTAATCCGTCCGCTAGTCATACGATCAGTGTTTCGCTAGGGCTCTTACGTCAACCTAGACATACACTTGGGCTCTTATGTCCCAAGCCGCAGAGAACATTGACAGTATCTAGCTTAGTCATAACCCGCAATATTTAATCTTCTTGTTTCGTGTATCGTATTTCAAAGAATTTCTATCCGTTTCAACCTCAAAGGCTAATTTCACCGTTTCAACAAGATATCAAGATTTGACTCGGTCAACTACAGTTTACTCTAAAATTCGTCTAAAATCAGATTTAATTTCAAAAATTACGAAATTTCACGCCTGACTCCGAAACGTCGAGATCTACAACTTTCGTGTTTTAACTTTTTCAATCCGAGATACCAAAATAGGTCAAAAACACTAATTTTCACAGAAGTACTGTTCTGTCCGAATTTCATATAACTCAGTTTAAAGATTTCAAATTCTACCATAGCAATTCAACTCCAAATTTAATGAAATTTTACAGAGATCATCTTAAGACAATTATCTACAACTTTTATGTTCGGCCAAAGATCTAAATCGGTCTGGAACCTATGTCAAAAACGTGATCAAGATCGGTCCTAAGTTCTGTCAAGAATTTCAAGATCTAGATTCAAGCAGTTCGGTTTCGGTTGGTTTTCTCATAACAAATCATCTTTAAAAATTCTGAAATTTTTACAGTAGGTAGATCTAAGCCTTAGAAACGTTTTTCATGTTTTAAGTTTTTCCGTTTGGAGTCGTTTTAAGGTTCGGAAAAATTCGTCAAGACTGTTGCGTTGATAAAGAACATAAGTTGACAGATTTCGATTTCTTGTTTAATCTTTTAGTTTCTAACGTTTTAATTCATCCCAAAACCATGTAAGAGTTAACTTACAGATTGTTGAGTGTCCGGGATCGTCGATTCGGAGGCGTGGCTTCCCGTCCTCCGTTTATCCTCTCCGTTTGTCGGGTTCTTCGCTCTCGATTCGAATCGGGGGTTTGGAATAGAAAAAGATCGAATTTAGGATTCGTTTTTGAATCACATATGGAAAAGAATGGATCAAGGCTTACCACAGCGACGGGGGTCTCCAAATTTCGTCCAAGTCAGTTCCTCCTCTCGGTGTTGTGCCTCCGACGGCTCCGGGATTAGGGTTTCGACGTATAGAAAGATTTCGTAGGGTTTCGAATGTATTCGGAGCTCTTAGGAGGTCTTATTTATAGATATCTAAGACCTAGGGCGTCCAAAATCTGACCCCAAGGGTCTTGGGTCGAGAGATGTTCAACCGAAAGTCGAAAAATCCGCGTTCGGGCGAGAAAATCTCGCTTGGTTTGTTGCTGCCAGAGTGGCGCGGTCGTGGCGCGGTCTTAGGCCATCAACCGCGCGGCCAGCGCGCCACTCACGCCTGGACTCCGGTCCGGGCGGGTCGTGCGATCCGTCGCGCTTTTCCTCCTCTCTTTCGGACTTCTATCCCTCTATGTTCCCCGATTCCGATTTCCGGGGTATCTTCGGGCTCCGATTTCCTATCTTAATTTTATTCGGACCTAAATTTATATTTGGACTCGAGTTATTGAGTCTATCGGTGTCGGGTCCCCGTGTACCCATTCATTCGATTAAATTGTCTTCGGCTTCTCGGGTTTTCGGAATTTTGTTTTCTTTTTAATTTAAATTTCATTTATCATCTTCTATGATTCTTTATTCATTTATCATGTTTATTATATTTATTTATTTATTTTATTTATTTATTTTATGTTGCAAAATTCTCGGGTATTACAGTCTACCCTCCTTAAGAATCAACTTCGTCCTCGAAGTTGTGTTTCGGCTTTTCTCGTGCTAAAGTCTTTTTGTTTGTTTTATTATTTTGTGACTGAACTTAGAATTAAAACTTCTAAGCTGCCTACGTACCCGGTGAAGGGATCAAGCCATAACGTAGTTCAAAACAATTTGAATTTGCTTATTTATGATTTGGGATACATGATATCGAGTCGAACTCCAAAAATAAATAACTACGGGGTATCACATCCTCTCCCCCTTAGGACTTCAGTTATGTCCCCATAACTGTCTACTCATTATTCTCAAGAGGGTTCGGGTTTTGGTCTTGTTCCTCGTCCCTCTCTCCTTGCTGAAGGTTCACCAAATCTACTCTCTTTTCGATCGCCTCCTCTAGCGTTCGACATCCACTAGCCTTGTGACCAAGCTTGCCGCACCTACGGCAGGTTCCAGGCTTCGGGCATTGGCGCACCAGATGTGCATGGTTGCATCGTGGGCAACGTGGTATAAACGCACCACGGTTATCGTCTCCCCCATTGTTGAGACCTTTATTTCCTTTCCTTCGGGATCCATTGTCTTTCCTAGAGTTGTTATTGTTGTCTTTCCGATCCTTCTTCTCAAGTCCTTGCGAGTCCTTGCTCGACTCACCATGTTCCTTACGCTTCAATTGCTGGATTCGAGCAATTGATACGGCGCGATCATATATCGTGCAGGTTCGGGAATTGTCCTACTGCAAGTATCTCCCGGATACTAAGGTTCAGACCCATCTCGAATTTTTTAGCCTTGTCAGAGTCGGTTGGTACTATCCTCGCAGCGAATCGTACTAGCTCCTTGAATTTGCTGTAGTACTCTTGTACCGTTTGTGCACCTTGCTTTAAGTTGAGGAATTCCTCGTACTTCGCAGTCTTGGTGCTCAGTGGGTAGAATCTTTCCCTCAAAGCTTCCTTAAGTTCCTCCCAAGTGTAGGCTTCTTCGTCTTCCACTGAATTTGCTTGGAGATTTTGCCACCACTCATCGGCTTCGCCTCCTAGGTAGTAGGTCACTACATGTACCTTCTCCTCATCAGGGCACTTGATAGCATTCAAGAGCTTATCAAAGGTACGGATCCAACCTTCCAACTTGGCCGGATCCTCTTGGCCGTCATAATGGGGTGGGTTGTAGGGGTTCACTAATGCCAAGTAGTTGACTCGGGCTACTGGCGGAGGTACTGTTTGTGTCCTATGCACCTCGGCATTTCCCAATGCTATAAGGAGTTCCTCTACAGATTTTAAACGTGCTTCCATATTATTGGGTGCTTGAGGCACTTGCTCTCCTAGGTTCTGAGGACTTCCACTGTTGTTGGGCGTGTTGGAAAGGTTAGCGTCAGTGCCGTTTGGACTCACCTTCCTTGGTTTCCTCCTAGGCGCCATTTTCTGTTATAACGTGTATAGATTAGCTTATCTTGGTTTAGATAGATCGCTCGAACAAGACGTTTCGTAAATTTCTAATTTCAAATTTCCGGATTTGTTGTTTGGAAATCCAAACAAGATTCTTTTGGAATAGAGAGTGTTTTAATAAAGACTTGATTTTTTTATTGTTCCACATGAAGAAGTTTTCTAGCTCGTACCATGATAGGAATGGCTAGAGCCGAGATTGGTTATGCTTAGGCGTGCGCTTAGATGAACGCGATCGAGAACTAAGGCAACATCAGTCTCTAGTGAGCGTTTCTAATTCGATGTCAAGCCTCTAAGTTCTCTAGGTGTAGCAAGAGATCTAAGTTAACTTCGCCAAGATTCTAGGTTCAACTTCGCCAAGATTCTAGGTTCAACTTCGCCAAGATTCTAAGTTCAAAATTCGCAAAGATTCTAAGTTAGAATTCGCAAAGATTCTAAGTTCTCTACATAAAAGAGATGCAATATGCAAATGCGAATGATGATTTCCCCCCAAAAATAATTTAATGCAATATATATATATCTTTTTTTCCATGGGTTTTAAAATAAAAATTTTTCCATGGAAATAATACTTTAATATTTAAAATAATAGTCAAATTACTAATAGTAGTTTAAAAATAATAATGGTTTAAAAATAGTAGTTTTAAAAATACTAGCTTAAAAATATCCGGTCTCTGATACCACCTTTGGTATCAGATATTTTCTTTCAAATAAATAGCTTTAAAATATTCTGGGCTCTGATACCACCTTATAACACCCCGGTTTTTGGTCACCCAGGTCGGGATGTCACCGCCACACCTCCCTAGCAAGACACGGTTTCTCCGAGCTTACTAAAGAGATGCAAGGCTATGGTTTTTCAGAATTTAAAATGATCAAACAGCCCGCTTATATATATAATTTAAAAATAGTACATCAAAGTTGCAGCGGAAAATAATATTTACATAAGTATAATGCAGCGGAATTTAAATATAGCCAACACGGCCAGAGTACGGGTTAAACAGGCCCGTTCATGCAATTACTAGTCTAACGTATCATTTACAAATAAAGCATTTCCCCAAAATTCCCATGAATGCATATGATGATGCATATTCTTCGGCTCTGAAAGAAACAGGAAAAAAAAATACGGTTTTGGTAAGCACTACGTGCTGAGTAAGTTAACACATACAAGATTATGAGGTTTCAAAGCCTTTATTTAAATTTAATGAAAACATGTGCATAATTTAAATAATTCATGTAATCGCATAATTTAGAAATATGGATTCATAAGATCATCATATAGCTTGCAACGTAATTAAATAAATTGCCATAAATTTAACAACACAATTTAATACAGCTTTAATTTGGAATTCTCGCAACTTCTCGTTTCATATCTTTTACAGATCACCACCGCTAGGGCTCTTATGTCCGCCAGCCTTACGCCTGGGCTCTTATGTCCACAGGTATCATGGTCGATCTTTTAATTAGAGTTAATCCGTCCGCTAGTCATACGATCAGTGTTTCGCTAGGGCTCTTACGTCAACCTAGACATACACTTGGGCTCTTATGTCCCAAGCCGCAGAGAACATTGACAGTATCTAGCTTAGTCATAACCCGCAATATTTAATCTTCTTGTTTCGTGTATCGTATTTCAAAGAATTTCTATCCGTTTCAACCTCAAAGGCTAATTTCACCGTTTCAACAAGATATCAAGATTTGACTCGGTCAACTACAGTTTACTCTAAAATTCGTCTAAAATCAGATTTAATTTCAAAAATTACGAAATTTCACGCCTGACTCCGAAACGTCGAGATCTACAACTTTCGTGTTTTAACTTTTTCAATCCGAGATACCAAAATAGGTCAAAAACACTAATTTTCACAGAGGTACTGTTCTGTCCGAATTTCATATAACTCAGTTTAAAGATTTCGAATTCTACCATAGCAATTCAACTCCAAATTTAATGAAATTTTACAGAGATCATCTTAAGACAATTATCTACAACTTTCATGTTCGGCCAAAGATCTAAATCGGTCTGCAACCTATGTCAAAAACGTGATCAAGATCGGTCCTAAGTTCTGTCAAGAATTTCAAGATCTAGATTCAAGCAGTTCGGTTTCGGTTGGTTTTCTCATATCAAATCGTCTTTAAAAATTCTGAAATTTTTACAGTAGGTAGATCTAAGCCTTAGGAACGTTTTTCATGTTTTAAGTTTTTCCGTTTGGAGTCGTTTTAAGGTTCGGAAAAATTCGTCAAGACTGTTGCGTTGATAAAGAACATAAGTTGACAGATTTCGATTTCTTGTTTAATCTTTTAGTTTCTAACGTTTTAATTCATCCCAAAACTATGTAAGAGTTAACTTACAGATTGTTGAGTGTCCGGGATCGTCGATTCGGAGGCGTGGCTTCCCGTCCTCCGTTTATCCTCTCCGTTTGTCGGGTTCTTCGCTCTCGATTCGAATCGGGGGTTTGGAATAGAAAAAGATCGAATTTAGGATTCGTTTTTGAATCACATATGGAAAAGAATGGATCAAGGCTTACCACAGCGACGGGGGTCTCCAAATTTCGTCCAAGTCAGTTCCTCCTCTCGGTGTTGTGCCTCCGACGGCTCCGGGATTAGGGTTTCGACGTATAGAAAGATTTCGTAGGGTTTCGAATGTATTCGGAGCTCTTAGGAGGTCTTATTTATAGATATCTAAGACCTAGGGCGTCCAAAATCTGACCCCAAGGGTCTTGGGTCGAGAGATGTTCAACCGAAAGTCGAAAAATCCGCGTTCGGAGCGAGAAAATCTCGCTTGGTTTGTTGCTGCCAGAGTGGCGCGGTCGTGGCGCGGTCTTAGGCCATCAACCGCGCGGCCAGCGCGCCACTCACGCCTGGACTCCGGTCCGGGCGGGTCGTGCGATCCGTCGCGCTTTTCCTCCTCTCTTTCGGACTTCTATCCCTCTATGTTCCCCGATTCCGATTTCCGGGGTATCTTCGGGCTCCGATTTCCTATCTTAATTTTATTCGGACCTAAATTTATATTTGGACTCGAGTTATTGAGTCTATCGGTGTCGGGTCCCCGTGTACCCATTCATTCGATTAAATTGTCTTCGGCTTCTCGGGTTTTCGGAATTTTGTTTTTTTTTTTTAATTTAGATTTCATTTCTCATCTTCTATGATTCTTTATTCATTTATCATGTTTATTATATTTATTTATTTATTTTATTTATTTATTTTATGTTGCAAAATTCTCGGGTATTACATATGGTTCAGATTCATGGGCTAATGAATAATGTTGACAAAATGTCACAGAAAGAAAGAAAAACAATTGAGGAGTATATATGACACGCTTTGTAATGAACTTATGAGTGCGCGAGTTTTATGAATCTAGGATGTATCATTTATTGAAGTTTGCTGAGAAAATCCTTCATGTCTTAAATCATTTTCCCAAGATGAGTACTTGTAATTCAGTGTCATTGCTTTATTAGTTTTGAAATCATGGGATACTATAATTATGAGATGATCTTCTCAAACTCATTTCATAACAAGAGCTTAGTGATTATCACTTAATCTGTTTCTTTCGGATCCATATTAAGTTCAGTTGAAAATTCCTGGTCACATCCAACCATTCTAAGACTCGTATGAACCTATTGGTATGAACCATTATTCTATAGAGAAAAGACATTCATAATCCCTCTTTGAGTAGCATCTATAATTCGAAATAAAAGCAGGTATTTAAATCTATCACTCAAAGGTTTTCTGTAACCCAAATCACCTAAAATAACCTAATAAGAATTTTTAAAAAATTATAGTCTTTGTGAATATGGCAAGATAAAATTGCTAATCAAAATCATTGACTCAACTAGACTACAAAGATTTGTAGTAAGTGGTTGGCAGGAGAGTTTATGCGAAATAATCACTATATTCCATAACTTGACTCAGGATTAATGACTTTTCATCTTATATAACTTCCTACTTATAGCATATGACTTTTAAATCACAACAATCTATAACCCCTAAAAATTATACTTGATGAACCTTCATTAATTTGTAGCAAACAAAAGTTGATTTTGAAAAATCTTTCCCTTTTAAACAATATGTACTGAAATCCAACATTAGACCAAGTTTGTATAATATTCACCCTAAATAGATGATGATGAGCAAACTTCACATCCTTATCCTGTGTTAATTATTGCATGGCTGGATGTATGCATACTAATGTGAGATGATATGACTGGTTTAGTTCATTACATTTATGTCATATTGAAGATAATTCACTTTACTCAACCTGGAAAGGATCCCAAAAATAATATGTTTATAGATATACTATATGTATAGAGAAAGACAATGAGGGGTCTGAATCCTCAAATTAAAATGCTAGGATATCCCAAAAATATAGTAGGGACTAGACAGAAATGAGGGTGATTAAACCTTTAAACAGAAATTTGAAGAATCTAAATTTGCAAACTAAGTGTCCAAATTAACTTGCAGTAATTAATCTGAGTTTAAAGATATGAACACTCTAATTTTCCGCACGCTATATATGGACAACATGGAGGGAGTTATTATTCATAGAGTGTTCCTCATGTTTAGTGTAATACAGAGGGCCAAATGATTCACGGTATTAGATCTTTAAATGTAAAGCATGCTTTTTCTTCCTCTATTATAGCATAGATGATATATATTTAAAATATGAAATCATCTTCAGATCCTTAGAGTAAGGAACCTAATATTTATTTGCTTACGTGTCTCTCACGCTTTGTCGATTGTGACAAAGCGTGAGTGATAACAAAGCATGCGGTGATATAGATGATTGCGGAGTGTAGTCCTTCGCTTTGTTCACATGAGAACATAGCGTGGGAATTAATGATTTGAGAGAAGTGGAAATCAGAATTTTAACATCCTCATGCTATGTTTATTTGTGAACATAGAGTGAGGCCGCTTGAATTCTGAGAGTTCAAGTATGTAGAATTTGAAGTCATATTCTGAAAGATTGTCACGCTATGATTAACACAACATGGGTCTTCCAGAAACGTTGCATGGGTTTTGGTACTCGAACAGTGGCATATACATGCAAACAAGCAAATCAATCAAAAATGCAGTAAGCTTGAGTAACCATACTCACACATGCATCCAATGCAGATATTAAGAAAGCATGCAAAACCATTAACCTTAATATGCTGGGAAATGTGTGATGAAGCAAATCGGAGGCGGATTTTTAGAGCAGGTTTGTGATGTACATATGAAAAATTCATTCACAGAAGATTCAAGGGGTTAAACATTCTTCAAACACACACAAGCATGCTAGAAATTCGTAACAAAATAGAGATTTCAGCCAAAAGAATTAAATTGAATTTCCTCATAAGAAATTGTTCATTGGTTTGAAAACCTCAGTAACATAATCCTAAATTAATTCAAGGTACTAATTGAGTTTATTCCCGAAACGAGGATTTTTAATCCCATCAAAAGAATAACTTTCAAAATTTAATCTGATTTACTCAAGAATTGTATTCAAAAATATTTTCTTGCAGAAAATGACATCCTACTGATGAATTCTTCAAATAGATTCTTGTACCGAAATCGTAATTTTGGCTTTTAAAATGGAAAATTAAAATGTAACACGAAATCATGAAAACATAAACATAAAATTTCAAGAAGCATAACTAAAGAAAGCATTAAAAGTAGTGAAAACACCTGGAGTTCTGAATTTTAATGAGAAAATACAAAATTGAATTGATGATTGCGGATAAACAAGATGTAGAATCCGTCAGGTATTCCAATGAATTGGAATTCCTTTCGTGCGCAGAATTCTTCGTCCAGGCGATTCACAATTCTAAATCTACTTACGCCGGAAATTGAATCTAGCTAAATTACAACTTAAAACTAGAAGAATAATACAAAATTCCATACGAAATCTGAATTACAAGACCTTAAAAGCTGTAAAGTTTGATATGGAGTGTTTTGGACTGAAAAATCTGACCCCTAAAGTTGAGCTCTAGGTCTCTTATTTATAGGTGTTGTGGAATAATCGCCTTCCATCAGTTAAAATAACCGCCACTTGCGCTGTTCGTTGGCGGTGAGAACTTTGTTTCTTTCTTCACGCTTTGTGGAGAACAACGCGTACGATCATGGCGAGTATCTTTCTTCTTTTCATCAGTCTTGCTTTGCTCTATTCTTCATTTTCTTGACTTTATTCTCCGGTCTTGCCTTTCTCTCATGCTTTGTGTTCAAGCATCAATGCGTGTGACACTTGAGTCTTCAGAAAATTCTTCAGCTTTTATCTGGTAAATTCTCCCCACGCAATGTCTTCTTTTCTTTAGGCTCATGGCATAAGTAACTGATTCAGACTTTGTTCTTCTTCCCGACTCTGCTCTACACGATGTTTCTCTTGATTTTCCTCTGTACGTTTCTCCTGCTCAAGACAAAGTGTAGATTAGTTCCTGAAAAAAAAGGCGTAAGAAATTCTTTCTCATTTTCACCTAATTTTCAGATATTTTATCTTATTTCTTCTCTTTCTTAGAAATCACACTTCAGCTTCATTTCAAACATTCTTTTCCAAATTCCTTTCATAT
The DNA here is from genome assembly GCA_030278955.1 of Hygrophila difformis. Classification (NCBI taxonomy): domain Eukaryota; kingdom Viridiplantae; phylum Streptophyta; class Magnoliopsida; order Lamiales; family Acanthaceae; genus Hygrophila; species Hygrophila difformis. The sequence goes on along the minus strand of JAOANR010000015.1, from coordinate 26,280,870 downwards.
CTATGAGAATATGATCAAATTATGCCATTTTGGACACAAATTTAGACGAGTGTGACGTCAGTATTGACTGTCATCAGTCCTATTGAAAGCCCTTTATAGAAGTCATGGTATGAGGTTTGTGATGGCCCTTTGGATGTTCTAGCTGGAAAGGAACGTGCCGATTTTTAGAGGGAATGATAAGCCTCATTGTGTTTTTATGAAGGACATTAAGAACTTTTGGCTTGATGCTGAGTAGGCCAAGTCTTCTCCTTCCCCAAGGCAGTGTGTCCAGAGATTTTTGAATTGGAACATGCTGGGTTTTATTGGAAACATTTTACACGTGGACGAAAGTTTGTTCGGGAAAGTGTAATACCCGAGAATTTTATATCAATAAATACAATAAATAAAATAAATAATTAATTAAAAGAATAAAGGAGAAATGGAATTGAATCCAAGAAAGAATTAAAGTTAAAGATGATTTAATTAAATAAATGGTCCCAAGATAACCCAATATAAATGGACTCATAATTCAGACTCGGAATTTAACTAAGATCCAAATAAAATTAAAATAGGAATTTAGAGCCCAAAGATTAGCCCGAAAACCGGAGCCCAAGAACATAGGAGGATAGAAGTCCGAAAGAGAGGAGAAAAGGCCCAATGGATCGCACGACCCGGCCCGGACCGAAGTCCAGGCCAAGGCCGCGCGGTCTTCGCGCGTTCTGGAGCATTTTGCGTGCCACCACCACGCCAGCGGAGAAGAATGACCCGTGCAAGATTCTCTCGCCCGATTTCGGATTTTCCGACTTCGGTTGCTTACCTTGCGGCCCAAGACACTCCAAGACAGATCTTTGACGTCCTATGGGTCTCCTAGCTCTATAAATACTCGTCCCCTTCGACCACGGACGATTTTCAAACTCTTCAAAAACCCTACACGTTTCAAACTCTAAATTCCAAGTCGTCGGAGGCACGAAGGCAGCAGAGGACAAGCTTGTGGATGAAATACAGAGGTCTCAAGTCGTGGTTGGTAAGGGTTGTCCATATTTTTCCATTCAAACCTCGAACCATAATCTAACTTATTCCGTTTCCTTCCTAAAACCCCGATCCAGACGCGTAGAGGGAGAACAAGGGATCTCGGAGGACGAACGGAGGACGTGGAAGCAACGCCTACGAATTTGACGAGCCAGGAAATCCAATCTCAAGTAAGTTAATTACTTACGTGGTTTTGGGTGTTAAAAATCAACCAAACGTAAGATCCATAAAGAACTTAATAAAATCTGTCAAAAGAAAACCCTACGCGCGCAATGTTTGAATTTGAATTATTCGGACCATTTAAAATGTTCAAACGAGAAAACTTGAAATACAAAATGTGTTTCTAAGACGCCGATCTATTACCTGTAAAAATTTCATAATTTTTGGTTAAGGTTTGATACTCGAAAATTGAACTAGAAGAACCTGTTTTTGTTTTGGATCTTGAAATGGGACAGAATCATATTTCGAAATTGTTGGTGATTTTTACGTTAGATCTAAGCCGATTTAGGATTAGTGTTAAACATAAAATTGGAGATCTATAAGTCTAAAATACCGCTGTAAAAGTTTAGAATTTCTCGTCAAGTTTTGAACCTCCGAATCCGAACCGAACCAACCTGTGTTTTCTTCGAACTTCTAAAAATTGACAATAGGTTTCTGAACTTAATCCAATTTTCGTAATTGATCCGGTTGGAATTAGGCCTTGAGTTCTAAACGGAAGTTGTAGATAATTGTATTAGGATTAAGCCTGAAAATTTTCATTAAGTTTTGTGTGCATTTGATATGTTATAACTTTAAATCTTTGAAAACTACTATGTCTGAATCCGGGCATAACACTATTTCTGTACAAAATCTCATTTTTGACTTATTTCCTTAACCCGGATTGGAAAAGTTAAAACATGAAACTTGCTCGTTAGTGTGTTGGCGAGCTACGGCTCGAATTTCAAAATTTTTGGTCGTGATATAGATTTTTAAATGATATTGGAGCGAACAGCGTCCTAAGATAATATACCTTTGAGAAACTTACTAAGTTAGGGAAATTGACTTTATTATACAAACAAGTTAATTCTTTTGAAATTAAATAAACAAAACATTTTCGAAAAATCCCCTTTGCAACTTGATTGAAATTAAAATTAAGGGGTGAGTGCTCTGCAGTGTGCCCTCCTAACTGCGTTGTGCCTGATTGGACGACGGGATTGAGATATGTGAAATTATACCAAAACGGTGGGATATTTTTGGGCCAACACTCTCGGGAGTATCCGTATGGGTTTCCCGAGGCTCCGGAGTGGTATTGGGTATGGCGGATTTGGCTTAGGGCAAGGCTACTTGAAAAAATGTAGAGATTGCAATGCAATTGAGAAAAACTTGAGATACATGATCTTAGAGTAATTGGGAATAATTAAAAGACTTTTATTTATTGTTTTATTTAAATTAATTATCGCTTTCATTTAAAGTATGCTATGAGTTATGATTAGCTAGAATCTATATTTTACATTATGCCATTTATTTATTAATTAAATTAAATTGTTTATTATCCATTAGCATGTTTTATTTAACTTTAATTAATGGTTTTAAAACCCCTTAATCATGCTAGGTGTTAACTTACTCAGTACGTTTGCTGAACCAAACCATTTTTCCCTTTTCTTTCAGAGTATGAGGATTTTGCATGATCACATGCATACATGGGCACATTAGGGGGAAAACATTATTTTTACTTAAATTCTGTTCGTAGTACATTCGCATAAACAGGCCTGTTTAACCCGTGTTTTGGCCATGTTGGCCCAATTTTAAATTCGCTGCTATCTATATAATTAAATATTATTTTCCGCTGCAATTTACATATTATTATTTTCGAGTTATGTACAATGGGCTGTTTTATTTATTTAAAATGTTTTAAATACTGCAATACCATAGCCTTGCATCTCTCTAGCAAGCTTGAAGAAGTCATGTCTTTTTAGGGAGGTGTGGCGGTGACATCCCGACCTGGGTTATAAAAAACCGGGGTGTTACAAAAAGTGGGAGAGCAAGATTTTGGTTTGTCGTGCGAGAGGAAAATGGTCAGTGGCGAGGAGGTGGGTGTGGTTTTCTTGGGAATACCTCTATACTTTGCGAAGCTCTCCGCCATTGCTTTTGGTTTAGAGTATGTGGTTGGGCTTGAGATCAAATCTGTCAAAGTTTACTCTGACTCTCAGTCAGCCATTAGCATGTTTGATGTCATGTATGCTTCTCATTGTAATACCCGCAATTTTTAGGATATAAAATAGAATTTAATCCGATGAGAAAAGAGGTTTTGTTTCCGAGAACCCGAAAAATCGGAAATGCACGGAAGTCAATAGACGACGATTTAGAAGCCGACGAATCCAAAACCGACGGACGTAAGATTTCAAACACGAAATCAATTTAAGTCGGAATAAATTTAGGATGAGAATCGTAATCCGAGAATGACTCGGGTAATCGAGTCCGAAAACGTGCAAGGATAGAAGTCCGAAAGAGATGTGGAAAAGACCCGACGGATCGCACGGACCGGTCCGGACCGCAGTCCAGACCGGTGCCGCGCGCTGTCCGCGCGGTAACGCGCCGAGCCCGCGCCATCACCCAGAATGCGGCAGATCGCGCGATCATGGCGATTTCTTGCCAAAATTTCGACTACCGATTATGGTAAGTAAATTTTGGACGGGGGAAAGCTTTTAGGGATGAATTAGGGCTGCCTCCCCCACCCTTTCATCAGTCATCAAGCCTCTCTTCACTCCCAAACTCTCCCAAAGCCAAAACACCTTTCCTACGACCTTCCGGCGACCTTCCGACGAGTTTCCGGCATCCAACGACGACCGATGAAGGGTGTAGATCAAGGATTACAGCCTTTGGATCATTGGTAAGGATTATATTAGGTCCCTTTCTCATTTTTAATGTCAATCCTCATTCTAACTTATGGATCTTTGACTTGCAAACACGTTCGCGGCCGAAGGAGAAGGAGAACGTGTGCGTAGATCCGTTCGTGGTGATTTTGGACGAGTGAAGTGACCCTAGGACGACCAAGAACACCATTACAGTAAGTTGATACCTTTCATATCAATACGGGTGGTTTAGGGGCGTCCGAATTAGTGACTTTGTAACGAAACGTAAAAATCGAACCCTAAAACCCCAACTCGCGCATTTTCTGAAATCCGTTTAAAACCCCTATTTCGAGAGTTCAAACCGAAAAATTCAAAACTAGACTTTTGATCCTAACACCTTAAGCTATGTTGTGTAAAAAGTTTAGAGATTTTCATCAATGTTTACTACCTCAAATTGCGTCGAACACAAACTGTATTTTCAAACGTTTTCGAAAAACTGATAGCATGTGTGTCCGAACTTGATGAGCATGTTTCTATGATTTCTATTCCGAATTAATATTTGCAATGTAAATGAAAATTGTAGATAATCATGTCTAGTATATGTCACCAAATTTCAGAATTTTTAAAGTCCGTTTAATATGTCAAAAAGTCGAATCTTTGAACTGTGTCAAAACTGAATCCGGACAGCACACTGTTTGTGTAGTAAACTCGATTTTTGATATGTTCCTCACCTTATTTTGAAATCGTTAAAACATGAAAGTTGTTCGTTAGGATGTTTTTGATACACTATAAAAATTTCAGATTTTTCAGACTTGAAATGAATTTTTAAATTAAAAAGGCGTAAACTGTGACGTCAAACGATTTTAAATTGATGAGATTTTGAAATTTCGAAGCAAACGATCGAAACCTTGATATACGATAAGAATATATTTTTCAAAAATCCCGTTACACTAAGTTGAAACGATATCGGATACTTAGGTAGGGGGTGAGTGCTCTGCAAGGCGCCCTCTAGCCTTTTTCGGCGTGCCTATAATGGACGCAAGATACTTGATTGAAAAACTACGCCAAAACAGCATGAGATATATAGCCTACACTCTCGGGAGTATCCGTATGGGTTTCCCGAGGCTCCGAAGTGTTACTGAGTACGGCGGATACGGTTGCGGCCGCCGGACGACCGGCTACATAAGAAAGTTACAAAACGGCTGCGGCCGCCGGACTACCGGCTAAACCTAATATTGTTGAGATGGTGATGTAACGGGAGAAATTAAAAGACTTAATCCTTTTCTTTTATGTATTTATTTATTTAAGTCTTTAACTATGCATTTAAATTATGTCTTAAATTTATACCATGCTTAGTTTCTTATTTATGAAATTTAAATGCATGTTTAAGAATACAAATTAAATTCTTATTGTTTTAAATTGGTAAATGAACCGTTGTATGCATGATTAGGAGTAAAATTTAATTATTTAAATAAACCCCTTTATTGCTATGTTAGGATCGACTTACTCAGTATTTTATAATACTGATAAAATTGTTGTTTTTCCCTTTTTTTTTTCAGAGTATGGAGAAAATGCATAAGCATGTGCATTCAGGGGACATCTTTTTAAACATTGAATTGTCGTGTTTATGATACTTGCATATCGGGCCTGTATAACCCGAGTTTTGGCCATGTCGGCCCCATTTTTATTATTTCCGCTGCGATATATTATTATTACTATTATGTGTGGATGACTACATCATTATGTTTAAATAAATTCCGGACTTGTTTTAAAACTCTTTTCAATACCCATAACCTTGCATCTCTTTAGCAAGCTCGGAGAATCCATGTCTTGTTAGGGAGGTGTGGCAGTGGCATCCCGGCCTGAGTTATCAAATCCGGGGTGTTACAAGTTGGTATCAGAGCCAGGTTTATTTTAAAGCTACTATTATTATTTTTAAACCATTATTTTAAACCTAATATTATTTTTAAATTTATTATTTTTAAAACTACTAGTATTATTTTTAGCCCCAAAATTTTAGCCCAAAATTTTTATTTACTTGGTGCAACTTTTTAAGCCCAAATATTTTGGACCAATACCCATGTTTTTGTTGCATTTTCCCAAACTATTATTTTCGGCCCAATATAGAGGCCCAACTTTTTAATTACTATAATCCATGAATTAAATTTAATTTAAAAACACATGAATTAAATATTTTTTTGGGGGGATTGCATATGCATATTTCATGTAGATTTAAATTCCTGCATATCCTAACCTTGTTGAAATATGTCTAACTCTAACCTCCCTTGTTGACATTAGATGGCCGAACCCAACGCGAACATGATCAACCTTATGATGAGATTGATCGAAGCACATCTCGAAACCCCACAAAATGTAAACAATTTCAAATTGCGGGTAGAACAAATGGAGGCTAACCTAGGCCACCTAGCGAATCTGAGGGAAGCGGATCAACCCGACCTGACCTAACTCAAGGTCCAAGTCGGTGAACTCCAAGCCCGCGAGGCTGAACACCGGGCCAGGAGTAATGACATAGAGACACAAGTAGGGAACTTGGAAAATGAGCTGATTAGCCTGACTGATACCTTGTTCCCACATGCCCCTATTAGCCCGGGAGCTCCTCCTGCCGCTGACCCCGTTGCTAACCCCGCCGCTGTCCCCATCGCCGTTCCTCTTCCTGTTGCTGCCTCTGATCCTGCTCCTGCTGTTGGGCCCAATTGGCCAGCAAGCCCAGTGTTCCATGGACCCCTTGGCATGGGCACTATTGAGGGATCGAGTGATGAGGACGATCCCATGGAGGATCCGGCCACCTACGCTCCCTAGACTTAGGGATCATTTGTCGCATTATTCCCATTATTTCCGTTCCTATTTTCCGGACTAATCCTAGCTTTGCGATTCGTACAGCTTGTATCGAATAATGTTTTCCTATCAAGCAATAAATTACAAGCATTTATATTATATCCTACTTCCATTATCTAAATTACCCCATGTATATTTAAAATCATTTTCTACGTCCAAACACCTGGAGGGGTTCAACCAAACAAGGGTACAAGGTATTAATAAGCAAACAACACATATATAGAAATGACAATCAAACAGGGGTACCTCAAACCCTAAACCCTGGAATCCCGAGTCATCAATCAACTGCATAACCTAAAGCAAAACAATCCAACCGCATCTCTAGTGACAATAATCAAAACAGATAACTAGGCAGTTATACAACGAAAGCATAAACTACGAATCACAGTGTAACACCCCGGATTTGATAACCCAGGCCGGGATGTCACCGCCACATCTCCCTAGCAAGACACAGCTTCCCGAGCTCACTAAGGAAATGCAAGGCTTGTGGGTATGTAAAAGGTTTAAAAACATTTCAAGATTTAGTCCGGAAATTTATAATACTTGATTCAAAATACGATAGCAATAATCATCATGCGCGAAATTAAATAGAGTAAATGCAGCGGAAAATAAATCACGACCAACATGGCCAAATCCTCGGGTTTAACAGACCCGGTAAAAACAGTACGATGCAGAATTTAAAATGTCCATAATGTTTTCCCCCAAGTGCATATGCAATGCGTCACTCGACATACTCTGTAAAAGAAAAATAACAACGGTTTATCAGTATAAAAATATACCGAGTAAGTTAATCCCTAACTAGCAATTTAAGGGGTTCCATGTGTTTAAAAACTAAAGATTCACTTGTCATGCATTACTTTAAAAATCCATATTTTATTCGCAGCGGAAAACATGATTAAATTATCCAAGACGAAAATGCATAATTTAAAAGACTAAATTTTTAAAAGCGGAATTTAAAGGCATAATTTAATGACATAATTTAAATGCGTAATTTAAAAACATGGTAAATAAGATTTAAGCGTAATTAACACACACAAGTCTTTTATAATTTATCCCGCAAACTAAGAAGAGGACACCATACCAGGAGATCACTAACGAGGCAATCTCAACATAGGACCACTAACGAGGCAGTCCACAACAATGGGAGACCACTAACGAGGCAGTCTCAAAAGATAGTAGGACCACTAACGAGGCGATCCAAAACACAGCGTGCGAGATCACTAACGAGGCAATCTCAGATAGTAAGGAGACCACTAACGAGGCAGTCTCAAAGATAATGACTAGCATGAAGATCGGCTCAGCCTAGTGCATGGGATTTTTCGAAAGTTCGTATTTCAAGTGATCAAAAGATTCGGTATCGTGTTTCATAGTTCGAGTTTTCTCAAGTTCGAAAAATCCGATTTGACGCAGTTTGCGCCTTTCTTAATTAAAAATTCATTTTTACACCAAAAATTCTGAAATTTATGCAGTAGCTCAAAAACACACACACGAACAACTTTCATGTTTTAAGTTTTTGGAAATAAGGTTTCGAAGTGAGTCAAAATTTGAGTTCTTTACAAAAGATAATTTCTGTCTCAAAAACGGATTTCGTCACAGGTTCGTGCGACGCCGATTAAAAATTCATTTCAAAGCCAATTGATCCAAAATTTTTACAGGAGATACACCACACATTAAGGAACAACTTTCATGTTTTAAGAAATTAGAAATAATGAATTTTAGGTGTTCAAAAATCGACCACAACACGCTGTACACGCGCGGACTCAAAGGATTGCTTAAAACAGGTTCTGAAATTCGGCCGTTTGACATATCAAATGAACTCCAAAATCCATGAAATTTTACATGCATAATCTAGACACATTTATATACAACTTTTGTTTAGAAATGCAAAGTTAAGTTCATTCTAAAAACGGGTGAAAAACATGCATCAAGTCGAGTAATGAAATCTGTCAACGGTTTCAAATGTTCGGTTTATCACAGAACGTTTACGGCAAGATTCGGGATAGCAAATCTTAATGTCAATGGATGAAATTTGGGCACAAGATATATTAAAGTCTTAGGAACAAAATCTATGTTGAAAATTTTTCGGATTGAATTCCCGAAGGTCGAGTTTTAGGCGAGTTTTTGAAATTGGACGAAAATAGGGTTTTTGAAAATCAATTTTTGTTACGGGTATAGATCTCGAGTTTCAAACAACAATAAACCACAAAAATTTATGAGTAAGGTCTTAACTTACTTAGTTAGAGTTTTGAGTCGCTGGAAAGGGTTTCCGGGCATCCTAGGGTTGCAACGAACGGCCAACTTCTCCGATCGTTTTTTGTTCGTTTTCCGATGTGAATTCGTAGCAAAGGAAAAGGGTTAGAATTCGAGTTTTGGAGACCTATGGACGGATGAAACACTATATTAAGACTTACCAAGGTTCTATGAGGTAGTGGCTCCGTCCCGTTCGCCTCGTCGATGCCGGAATGTTCGCCGGAAAGTTTCGTCGGGGGAGTTTGGCTTGGATAGGAAGTTTGGGAGTATTGTGGGGATTGGTTTTTGTGGGATTAGGGTTTTTGAGGTGCCCCAGCTGTCCTTAAGCCTTCCTTAAGAATGGAATCCGGTTTCCCTCGAAGGGAATCGTAATTTAGGCAAGAAAATCATCCCCCGAAGGAAAGATTACACCTTCAGCTCCTCTGGCGCGGCGGTGGCGCGCACCCACGCCTATGCCCGCGCGGATCACGCGTGCCAGGCCTGGCGTCGCAAAGCCTTCGTCCGTGCGGTGGCCGCGCGGCAGCGCGCGGCGGGCGCGGGCCGGCCGGACTGGCCGGTTCGGCGTTCGCGTGTTCAGTCGGGTCTTTCCTTGCTTTCCTCTATCGGTCTTCTACCCCCTACGTGTTAGTTCGACTCCTCGGGTCGTCTCTGGTTCGGCATCTTCACCTTCAACTTGTTACGAGTTCGGCTTATCGCTCGTAACATTTCCGTGGCCTAAGTAGTCTAGTTTAAATTAGTTCCAACTCCTCCTATCGTCCTTGCGATCGATCTTGTGATTTACCTCGTGATTTATTTTATGATTTAATTTGTGATTTAGTTTGTGATTTTATTTCGTGACTGAACTTAGAAATTAGTTCCAAGCTGCCTACGTACCCTGTGAAGGGATCAAGTCATGACGTAGTTTAAAACAATTTGAATTTGTTTTTCTCGGGTGTTACATCCTCCCCCCTTAAGAATACAGTTATGTCCCCATAACTGTGGTCGGCTCATCTTGGAAGAGGGTAGGATAACGTTGTTTCATGTCGGCCTCCAACTCCCACGTTGCCGTCTCCGTCTCGTGGTTGGACCAAAGGACCTTGACCATTCTCACGGTCTTATTCCTCGTTACTCTCTCCTTTGTGTCAAGTATTCGCACCGGAACTTCCTCGTAACTCAAGTCATCCTCAAATTCGACTTCTTCCGGTTGGAGTACATGGGTCGGATCGTGTACATACTTCTTCAATTGGGAGACGTGGAATACGTCGTGAACACGAGCAAATTGGGGGGGTGACGCTAGTCGATAAGCGGTTTTCCCACTCTTCACAGCATTTCTTATGGTTCCTATGTTTTCTTCGTTCCGAGGGTTTTCTGTTGCCTTATAAAAAGAAAATGCGAGGCAATTCTACTGTCTTTGTCAGGAATGATGTCGGTGATACCCCATGTTGTTGTATCTCACCGCCAATGTATGCTCGAGTTAAGTGAGGGGTTTATAGCAAAAGAGATTAAGCAAAACAGAAAAAAAAAATAAAACTCCCTCAGGGTCCCGCGCGGTGGCCGCGCGGTGAGCGCGCGACCGCACCTGTTCGAAGAAAATAGGGCTCGCGCTCCGCGCGAGCCACTTTCCCCATTTCCCATTCGTGACCACACCCCCAATTCTCTCTAAATCCAGCGAGTTACCTACCTGTTTGCTTGATTTCGACTTCAATTTCACTCACCAAAGTATGAATCTACTAAATCCACTTACTAATTTCAATTTTTATGCTTTGAATGACTTGATTTGTGAAGAGATTTAGGAATTAGGGTTTATGTACAAAAATTGGGGGTTTGTTATCTTTAGGCTTGATTTGTGCAAATTAGCAAGTGTACGTGGTAATTGTTGTTACTCTTATTGCCTTGCTTGTATTTATGCCATAATGTGTTTATGTTTTTGGCAAATTCTTGTTGGATTTGAATCCTTAGAAAGGCTATGAAGTTTTTGATGTTTGGTTGTTATTGGGGTGTGATTATTAGTTCGTTTCCTTGTTGTTTGGTGCTGTAAGGAATTGCTGTGTTGTTATTAGAGTGATTGTTTCATTTTGTGGGCAATCTTCCGTGTGTTTGTTAGTAACTTAGGTTTTGGTTTATTGCGCACATAACGTGCTCGACAAAATGTCACAAAGGTTTTGGGAATTAATTTGAGCATATCCTTTGCCCAGATTACCTTCCGGTTTGTCTTAGTGAACAGTAAGATTCGATGTTCTTATGGCGTAGTCACCTTGGAAGATTATATTGATGTCCCTTACGTATTCCTGCTTGAGTTTTGTGTGGAATTTAGTCTTATGATTGGTATTGGATGATTTGCAGGATGTTGCTCTTTTTGTGGGTCGTTTTGGCGTCTCTCATGTGTCCTCCGAGGACTAGGAGACGAGTTGCTGATGAGGCTGGCCCCAGCCATGCCGCTCCGGCGATGCCTGACTTCGACGAGAGCGAGTCAGAGGAGGACGAGGAGCAGCGGGGCCCGAGACTCAGGGGTCTCCCTGACGAGGTGCGTCCTCACCGGCACGACAGGTTCCGGTTTAGGACGAGGGCTGCTCAGGACTTCTATTTCGACGAGCTTCGTCGAAACAAGGCTTATGTTCCTGAGAGAGGCATATATCCTCATCATCTGAGCGATGGCAGGGTCAGTGCAGTCTTGGAGCATTTGCAGTGGACCGGTCTTGCACGTCATCCCGAGGGCGTTGCCTCCGGTTATCTGGCTATGGAGGTTATCGCCAACATTAGCGGTCTCGGGGAGGGTCACGACCTATCTCGGGTATGGGTTCGTCGTCGCTATCTCGACTTCAGTGCTCGGGCGATCAATGTTTATTTTGGCTTGCCTGACGATGGCGCATTCCGCCCACAGCCCGAGGGACGAGTTCTTGCTCCTGCGTGGGATACCTTGTGCACCATAGTGCCTCCTCAGCTCGAGCACAGTCATGAGCTGCGTTTGACGACGATGGACTCCCCTTGGCGAGAGCTTGCTCAGCTATGGTTAGGGCGCGTCCGGCCGATCAACCGGAGCCACATTGTCCTGGATCACGTCTACGAGACCATTTGCTTTATCGCGCGAGACGGTAGGGTGAATGTAGGAGCTTGTATCGAGGACAACTTGCGGGGTATACGGAGAGGACGAGGGAGTAGGGTGATTACCCATGTCCACCTCATCTGTGGTTTGTGCGCGGCGCAGGGGATCCGCACGACACCGGAGACAGATCCGCACGATCTAGTGGCGGGCAGTTGCTACCGTATCCCGACTTACGCTCCCCGGCGTAGCGCCTTACGTCATGGGGCTCCCCGTGCTGTACTTCGCCCGCAGCCTGATGATGGCGGCTTGATCCTTGTTGTGCCACCGGAGCAGCCACCCCCTCCTCCAGTAGTTCCACCTCCTGCAGTGGCACCTCGGGGACAGGAGATGGCTCAGATGCTGCAGATGATGCAAGAGATGCGGGTCGGCATGGATGCCAGGTTTGCAGCTGGGCAGGCTCGTTATGATGCCATAGATGCTAGATTGGACTTCTACCAGACCCGTATGGATTCGTTTGCTACGAGGCAGGCTCAGCAGCAGGCCACCATGTCCGACATGTACGCCTATATGCGGCAGATGGACGACTACATGCGTCGGCAGTTCCCGCCTCCCGATCAGTGATGTTTTTCCCTTCCCTGTTTTCGTTTCCGTTTAGGCCCTGCATTAGACGTACTTTGTTTAGTTTCCTCCTTATGAGGACGTTGCTGTTGTCTGGGATTTGTGATTTATATTTTCGTTATGTTATTGCTTAGTTATGTGTTTGACAGGTGTTAGTAGTCTATTGCTGTTTAGAAACATGGTTCAATTGTTCTGCCTATTTTGTGGTTTGAGATGTTATGGATTTACTGTTACTTTTCTATCGTATCTACATGTGTGTGGGTTGCCCAACAATACTTGCGCCGTTGCTTGACTAAACCGCTTCAAGGAACTTAGATAAACTAGTGTGATAAGATATACGGGGTAGAGTTTACATGTTAAATAAATAGCTGCTTGCAAGGGGAAAATTTTATTGAATGAAGATTAGTCTTTTGATAGGTATCAATTTATTTGGGTCTGTTTGTAGAGGTTGCTGGAACTTAGATAAAATTTATTTATTTATTTATTTTTTTGGTTCAGTAATCTGTTCGGTTTTTTTTTTTTGTAGGTTCCCCCCTTTGATCATGGTAGTTAAAGAATTAAATAAAATGTGTGGAATAAATTTAAATAGGCTTGTATTTTTATTACTCAAGAAATAAACTTTGGGTTACAAGCATTCGAAACGGAAATAGTAAGAGTGCATCAGTATAGGTCCATAAGTCTAGAGTGACTAGGCAGGTACATCCTCGATGGGATCGTCCTCGTCGCTGGATATGTCAATGGGAATGGGTGTCCCCACCGGGCTCGGGCTCGGAGGAAATATGTCAGCCTCTAGGCCCAGCAGCTCAGCTCCTAAGTGTCCTATTTGCATCATCAGTTCGTTATCCTTGTTTTGGAGTGTGACCACTTGGGTTTGGAGTTCGGCGACTTGGGCCTTGAGTTGGGTTATTTCATGATGGTCAGCTTCCCTAAAATGTCTCAAATAGTCCACGTTACTCTCTAGATGCCCCACTCGAGCCTTGAAGTGATTGATATGCTGTTGGGACTCGAGGTATGCGTTGGTCAGTTTCATCATCAGGTTGGTCATGTTCGCGTTGGGTTCGGTCATCTAATGTCAACAAGGGAGGTTAGCGTTAGACATATTTCAAGTAAGGTTAAGATATGCAGAAATTTAAAACTATGTGAAATATGCTTATGCAATATGCAAGTGCAAATCCCCCTTTCCCCATTTAAAATGTAATTTATCTGTGTATTTTAAAATAAATCTACTACATAGGTAAGAATACAAGTTGGGCCTCTATAGTGGGCCAAAAATTTAATATTTCCTTTGGGCTAAGATTTTGGGCTATGAAAAAAAATAAGCTCTTGGGCTAAAATAATACTAGTAGTCAAAATAAATAATTTAAAAATAATACTTGGGTTTTAAAAATAATGGTTAAAAATAATAGTAGTAGCTAAAAATTTCCGGGCTCTGATACCAACTTGTAACACCCCGGATTTGATAACCCAGGCCGGGATGTCACCGCCACATCTCCCTAGCAAGACATGGCTTCCCGAGCTCACTAAGGAAATGCAAGGCTTGTGGGTATGTAAAAGATTTAAAAATATTTCAAAATTTAGTCCGGAAATTTATAATACTTGATTCAAAATACGATAGCAATAATCATCATGTGCGAAATTAAATAGAGTAAATGCAGCGGAAAATAAATCACGGCCAACATGGCCAAATCCTCGGGTTTAACAGACCCGGTAAAAACAGTACGATGCAGAATTTAAAATGTCCATAATGTTTTCCCCCAAGTGCATATGCAATGCGTCACTCGACATACTCTGTAAAAGAAAAATAACAACGGTTTATCAGTATAAAATATACCGAGTAAGTTAATCCCTAACTAGCAATTTAAGGGGTTCCATATGTTTAAAAACTAAAGATTCACTTGCCATGCATTACTTTAAAAATCCATATTTTATTAACATCGGAAAACATGATTAAATTATCCAAGACGAAAATGCATAATTTAAAAGACTAAATTTTTAAAAGTGGAATTTAAAGGCATAATTTAATGACGTAATTTAAATGCGTAATTTAAAAACATGGTAAATAAGATTTAAGCGTAATTAACACTCACACAAGTCTTTTATAATTTATCCCGCAAACTAAGAAGATGACACCATACCAGGAGATCACTAACGAGACAATCTCAACATAGGACCACTAACGAGGCAGTCCACAACAATGGGAGACCACTAACGAGGCAGTCTCAAAAGATAGTAGGACCACTAACGAGGCGATCCAAAACACAGCGCGCGAGATCACTAACGAGGCAATCTCAGATAGTAAGGAGACCACTAACGAGGCAGTCTCAAAGATAATGATTAGCATGAAGATCGGCTCAGCCTAGTGTACGGGATTTTTTGAAAGTTCGTATTTCAAGTGATCAAAAGATTCGGTATCGCGTTTCATAGTTCGAGTTTTCTCAAGTTCGAAAAATCCGATTTGACGCAGTTTGCGCCTTTCTTAATTAAAAATTCATTTTTACACCAAAAATTCTGAAATTTATGCAGTAGCTCAAAAACACACACATGAACAATTTTCATGTTATAAGTTTTTGGAAATAAGGTTTCGAAGTGAGTCAAAATTTGAGTTCTTTACAAAAGATAATTTCTGTCTCAAAAACTAATTTCATCACAGGTTCGTGCGACGCCGATTAAAAATTCATTTCAAAGCCAATTGATCCGAAATTTTTACAGGAGATACACCACACATTAAGGAACAACTTTCATGTTTTAAGAAATTAGAAATAATGAATTTTAGGTGTTCAAAAATCGACCACAACACGCTGTACACGCGCGGACTCAAAGGATTGCTGAAAACAGGTTCTGAAATTCGGCCGTTTGACATATCAAATGAACTCCAAAATCCATGAAATTTTACATGCATAATCTAGACACATTTATGTACAACTTTTGTTTAGAAATGCAAAGTTTAATCATTCTAAAAATGGGTGAAAACATGCATCAAGTCGAGTAATGAAATCTGTCAACGGTTTCAAATGTTCGGTTTATCGCAGAAAGTTCACGGCGAGATTTGGGATAGCAAATCTTAATGTCAATGGCTGAAATTTGGACACAAGATAGATTAAAGTCTTAGGAACAAAATCTATGTTGAAAAGTTTTCGGATTGAATTCCCGAAGGTCGAGTTTTAGGCGAGTTTTTGAAATTGGACGAAAATAGGGTTTTTGAATATTGATTTTTGTTACGGGTATAGATCTCGAGTTTCAAACAACAATAAACCACAAAAATTTATCAGTAAGGTCTTAACTTACTTAGTTAGAGTTTTGAGTCGCTGGAAAGGGTTTGCGGGCGTCCTAGGGTTGCGACGAACGGCCAACTTCTCCGATCGCTTTTTGTTTGTTTTCCGATGTGAATTTGTAGCAAAGGAAAAGGGTTAGAATTCGAGTTTTGGAGACTTATGGACGGATGGAACACTATATTAAGACTTACCAAGGTTCTATGAGGCAGTGGCTCCGTCCCGTTCGCCTCGTCGACGCTGGAATGTTCGCCGGAAAGTTTCGTCGGGGGAGTTTGGCTTGGATAGGAAGTTTGGGAGTATTGTGGGGATTGGTTTCTGTGGGATTAGGGTTTTGAGGTGCCCCAGCCGTCCTTAAGGCTGGAATTCGGTTTCCCTCGAAGAGAATCGTAATTTAGGCAAGAAAATCATCCCCCGAAGAAAAGATTACACCTTCAGCTCCTCTGGCGCGGCGGTGGCGCGCACCCACGCCTATGCCCGCGCGGAGGTGTTCCGTCGGGTCTTTCCTTGCTTTCCTCTATCGGTTTTCTACCCCCTACGTGTTAGTTCGACTCCTCGGGTCATCTCCGGTTCGGCATCTTCACCTTCAACTTGTTACGAGTTCGGCTTATCGCTCGTAACATTTCTGTGACCTAAGTAGTCTAGTTTAAATTAGTTCCAACTCCTCATATCGTCCTTGCGATTGATCTTGTGATTTACCTCGTGATTTATTTTATGATTTAATTTGTGATTTAGTTTGTGATTTTATTTCGTGACTGAACTTAGAAATTAGTTCCAAGCTGCCTACGTACCCTGTGAAGGGATCGAGTCATGACGTAGTTCAAAACAATTTGAATTTGTTTTTCTCGTGTGTTACACACAGTCATGGGAGTCATCGTCATACAGTCTCATAGGGAAACAACTGAATAAAACATTTCTACTACGAACCCTAAATGAAGAGGCAAAGATGAAAGATCACTGATCAGGAGGTGGGAACTGCCGACGCATATACTCATCCATCTGTCGCATATAGGCGTACATGTCAGTCATAGTGGCCTGCTGCTCCAGCTGTCTCGTAGTAATCATATCCATGCGAGCCTGGTAGAGATCCATTCGGGCATCCAAGACGTCGTATCGAGCATCATAACGAGAATCAATCCACCATCGTCGGGTTGCGGGCGAAGTACAGCCCGAGGCGCTCCGCGTCGCAAGGCATTACGCCGGACAGTGTAAGTCGGAACACGGTAATGCTCACCTGCCGCTAACTCGTAAGGGTCCGTCTCCGGCGTCGTACGGATCCCCTGGGCAGCGCATAAACCACAAATGAGGTGAACGTGAGTGATCACCCTACTCCCTCGCCCTCGTCGCAAGCCCCTCAGATTGTCCTCAATGCAAGCTCCCACATTTACCCTACCGCCCCGGGCGATAAAGCAAATGGTTTCATAGACATGATCTATGACGATATGGCTCCGGGTAATCGGCCGGACGCGTCCTAACCATAGCTGAGCGAGCACACGCCAAGCAGCGTCCATCGACGTCAACCGCAGCTCGTGGTCGTGCTCAGTCCGCGGGTGTGCATCGGTGCACAAGACACCCCATGCGGGAGCAAGTACACGACCCTCAGGCTGTGGCCGGAATACGCCGTCGTCAGGCAGACCGAAATAGAGGATGATCGCCCGAGCACTGAAGTCCAGGTAGCGACCACGAACCCAGACTCGAGACAAGTCGGCGTGCTCCTCAAGACCGCCAATGTTGGCAATGACCTCCATAGCTAGATAACCGGAGGCAACGCCCCCGGGATGACGTACGAGTCCGGTCCACTGAAGATGCTCCAAAACCGCACTGATCCTGTCATTGCCCACGTGATCGGGAAACATGCCTCTCTCAGGAACATAAGCCCTGTTCCGACGAAGCTCGTCGAAATAGAACTCCTGAGAGGCCATCGTCATCAATCGATGCCTATCGTGCCGGCGAGGACGCTCCTCGTCAGGGAGATACCTGAGTGTCGGACCCCGCTCCTCGGCCTCCTCAGACTCGCTGTCGTCTATATCCGGCATCACCGAGGCTGCAGCACTAGAGCTAGCCTCGCCCCGCCGTGTGGTCCGTATCTTGGCCCCCGGAAGAACCATGAGAGACGCCCAGACAACCCATAAGAAAAGCAACATTCTGCAAATACCCAATACCAATTATAAGGCTAATTTCCACACAATAATTACCAAGCGTAAATACGCAAAAACAGCAAATATAGGCTTCTAACGTGAGCAAACCAGGAGGACATCAAATCCAATAGTTCATCAATACAAACCGGAAGGTAACCAAACGAAAAGAATGTGCCCAAACAAATTCCGAAACCCATTGTGACATTTAGTCGAACACGTTATGTGCGCAATAAACCAAGTCCAAAGTTTACTTACAAACACATGGAAATTGTCCACAATTAAAACAATTCCTCAAGCAACGACTCATCATCAAAATGTGGCAACCAACAACAACCACGAACTCATTTCCATGCCCGCAATACCAACATAAATCAAAAATTCCATATACTTCCTAAAAATAAAATAAAAAAATCTAGTAGGATCTTTCCCAAGTTAGGCATATATTGGTGCACAAACACTTCCTAAACAATAAAAATAGCATCAAGTATCATATAAACCCGCTAATTCGCACGAATCAAGCCTAAAAATCACAAACCCCCAATTCTCACACATAAACCCTAATTTCAAAATCCTCCCAAAAATCAAGTCATTCCACTACTCAGAAGTAGTTTTTTTTAATTTATTTTTGATTTATCTTATTTTCTTTTGCTTTACACTACCCACTTAGCCCGAGCGTACATCGATAATGTGGTACGACGACATGGGGTACCACACGACATCATTTCTGATAGAGACAGTAGATTCGTCTCTCATTTTTGGACAAAACTGCAAGATGCCCTCGGTACGAAAATAAAGATGAGTACCGCGTTCCACCCCATGATGGATGGACAAATAGAAAGAACGATCCAGACGTTGGAGGACATGCTAAGGGCATGCGTACTAGAGTTTAAAGGAAGTTGGGAAAATCATTTACCCTTAATTGAATTTTCCTACAACAATAGTTACCATGCTAGCATCGGCATGACACCTTTCGAGGCACTGTATGGACGAAGGTGCCGAAGCCCATTGAGTTGGGAAGAAAACGATAGGACTATGGTAGTTGGACCACAACTTGTTGAGGACATGGCTTAATGAATCAAGATTATCCAAGGAAAGATGAGAGCCGCTCAAGACCGGCAAAATAGCTATGCCGATGTGAGACGACAAGACTTGGAATTTCAAATCGGCGATAAAGTCATGCTGAATGTATCACCAATGAAGGGTGTGATTCGCTTTGACAAGCGAGGGAAACTGAGTCCACATTACATAGGACCGTATGAGATCCTAGAGAGAGTGGGAAATCTAGCATATCAGCTAGCATTGCCGCCACAATTTGCTCGTGTCCACGATCTGTTCCATGTCTCACAATTGAAGAAGTATGTACAGATCCGACCCATGTACTCCAACCAGAAGGTTCTTTGGTCTAACCACGAAGCCGAGAAGGCAACATGGGAATTAGAGGCAAACGTGAAGGAACGTTACCCGACACTATTCCAAGACGAGACAACCACAGTTATGGGGACATAATTGTAGTCTTAAGAGGGGGAGGATGTAACGGCCCGAATATTTTTGTATCCCAAATAAATAAATTCAAATTGTTTTGAACTACGTAATGACTTGATCCCTTCACAGGGTACGTAGGCAACTTGGAAATTTCAATTCTGGGTTCAGTCAAATAATAACAAACAACAACACACAATAATACAATCACTCAATCAAACAATTCCCGAACTCGCGAAATGATAAAGCGCAACTTCGAGGACGAAGTTGATTCTTAAGGAGGGTAGACTGTAATACCCGCAACTTTTAAGATATAAAATAGAATTTAATCCGATGAGAAAAGAGGTTTTGTTTCCGAGAACCCGAAAAATCGAAAATGCACGGAAGTCAAAAGACGACGATTTAGAAGCCGACGAATCCAAAACCGACGGACGTAAGATTTCAAACACGAAATCAATTTAAGTCGGAATAAATTTAGGATGGGAATCGTAATCCGAGAATAACCCGGGAAATCGAGCCCAAAAACGTGGAAGGATAGAAGTCCGAAAGAGATGAGAAAAAGACCCGACGAATCGCACGGACCGGTCCGGACCGCAGTCCAGACCGGTGCCGCCCGCTATCCGCGCGGTAACGCGCCGACCCCGCGCCATCGCCCTGAATGCAGCAGATCGCGCGATCATGGCGATTTCTTGCCAAAATTTCGACTCCCGATTATGGTAAGTAAATTTTGGACAGGGGAAAGCTTTTAGGGACGAATTAGGGCTGCCTCCTCCACCCTTTCATCAGTCATCAAGCCTCTCTTCACTCCCAAACTCTCCCAAAGCCAAAACACCTTTCCGACGACCTTCCGGCGACCTTCCGACGAGTTTCCGGCATCCAACGACGACCGAGGAAAGGTGTAGATCAAGGATTACAGTCTTTGGATCATTGGTAAGGATTATATTAGGTCCCTTTCTCGTTTTTAATCTCAATCCTCATTCTAACTTACGGATCTTTGACTTGCAAACACGTTCGTGGCCGAATGAGAAGGAGAACGGGTGCGTAGATCCGTTCGTGGTGATTTTGGACGAGTCAAGTGACCCTAGGACGACCAAGAACACCATTACAGTAAGTTGATACATTTCATATCAATACGGGTGGTTTAGGGGCGTCCGAATTAGTGACTTTGTAACGAAACGTAAAAATCGAACCCTAAAATCCCAACTCGCGCGTTTTTTGAAATCCGTTTAAAACCCCTATTTCGAGAGTTCAAACCGGAAAACTCAAAACTAGACTTTTGATCCTAACACATTAAGCTATGTTGTGTAAAAATTTTAGATATTTTCATCAATGTTTACTACCTCAAATCGCGTCGAACACAAACTGTATTTTCAAACGTTTTTGAAAAACTGACAGCATGTGTGTCCGAACTTGATGAGCATGTTTCTATGATTTCTAGTCCGAATTAATCTTTGCAATGTAAACGAAAGTTGTAGATAACCATGTCTGTATATGTCCACCAAATTTCAGAATTTTTGGAGTTCGTTTGTTATGTCAAAAAGTCAAATCTTTGAACTGTGTCAAAACTGAATCCGGACAGCACACTGTTTGTGTAGTAAACTCGATTTTTGACATGTTTCCTCACCTTATTTTGAAATCGTTAAAACACGAAAGTTGTTCGTTAGGATGTTTTTGATTTACTGTAAAAATTTCAGATTTTTCGGACTTGAAATGAATTTTTAAATTAAAAAGGCGTAAACTGTGACGTCAAACGATTTTAAATTGATGAGATTTTGAAATTTCGAAGCAAACGATCGAAACCTTGATATACGATAAGACTATATTTTTCAAAAATCCCGTTACACTAAGTTGAAACGATATCGAATA
The DNA here is from genome assembly GCA_030278955.1 of Hygrophila difformis. NCBI lineage: Eukaryota > Viridiplantae > Streptophyta > Magnoliopsida > Lamiales > Acanthaceae > Hygrophila > Hygrophila difformis. The sequence continues at coordinate 26,259,533 of JAOANR010000015.1, read as the reverse complement.
CTTAGGTAGGGGGTGAGTGCTCTGCAGGGTGCCCCTCTATCCTTTTTCGGCGTGCCTATAATGGACGCAAGATACTTGATTGAAAAACTAGGCCAAAACGACATGAGATATATGGTCTACACTCTCTGGAGTATCCGTATGGGTTTCCCGAGGCTCCGGAGTGTTACTGGGTATGGCGGATACGGCTGCAGCATCCGGACGACCGGCTACACAAGAAACTTACGAAACGGCTGCGGCCGCCGGACTACCGGCTAAACCTAATATTGTTGAGATGGTGACGTAACGGGAGAAATTAAAAGACTTAATCCTTTTCTTTTATGTATTTATTTATTTAAGTCTTTAATTATGCATTTAAATTATGTCTTAAATTTTATACCATGCTTAGTTTCTTATTTATGAAATTTAAATGCATGTTTAAGAATACAAATTAAATTCTTATTGTTTTAAATTGGTAAATGAACCGTTGTATGCATGATTAGGAGTAAAATTTAATTCTTTAAATAAACCCCCTTATTGCTATGTTAGGATCGACTTACTCAGTATTTTATAATACTGATAAAATTGTTGTTTTTTCCATTTTTTTTTCAGAGTATGGAGAAAATGCATAAGCATGTGCATTCGGGGGACATCTTTTTAAACATTGAATTGTCGTTTTTATGATACTTGCATATCGGGCCTGTATAACCCGAGTTTTGGCCATGTCGGCCCCATTTTTATTATTTCTGCTGCGATATATTTTATTACTATTATGTGTGGATGACTACATCATTATTTTTAAATAAATTCCGGACTTGTTTTAAAACTCTTTTCAATACTCATAACCTTGCATCTCTTTTGCAAGCTCGGAGAATCCGTGTCTTGTTAGGGAGGTGAGGCGGTGGCATCCCGGCCTGGGTTATCAAATCCGGGGTGTTACACTCATACCCTCTGAAACTTTTGACAATTTCTCGCACGAGCGTTTTCTAAGATATACCAGGTTAGATTTATTAAAAGAAAAGAGTTATGATTCACGGGAAAGTGTTTAGGGATATATATTAAGATTATTAATCTTTTTATTACTCAAGTGTGGTGCTTTGGTTTCAAATGGCGCTGTGGTCCTCTCTGTCATGAAATGTTGACAAATCTCATGGCATAGCCGGGATAGGTTGACCTTCAGCCTGTCACACTGAGGATCCCCGGCAAATATGCCATGACACTTCTCATCAATTCTTGCCATAAGATTTCCTGCCATGAAACTTTTGACAGATCTCCACTCCCTGAGTATTTTCTGAAAAAAATCATGATCCTGGTTTAGGTTTTACTTAATGAAACCAATTTATGATGGCGGAGTTGTGATTAGGGATAAATTCATAAGTAGTCATGTTTTTATTGCTCGTGTGTAAGAAACTGTGGCCCGAAAGCGCACGGTGTCAAAAATTGCAGTAATTTATAGTAAGACCGGATCGTTCACTGGAGGATGTGCGATAGAAGCAGGGCCCACGTCGTTTTACTAGATTTTCCATTCGTATTGCTCAATAGGTTTGAAAGGTGATTAACAACTACTGACATGAATTTAAACTAGGCTATGAAAGCGTTTAAATCTTACTCTACAAAGCGGATAAATCTATTCTAAAAAGCGGGTAGAAATTATTCTAAGAATGCGATAAACATTATCTATGAAAGCAGGAAAAATTACATTGTGCCAACCGTGAAGCTGAATCACAATGTAGACAGAAGGGACAGGAAGAAAAGAATGAAATTGGACAAGATTTAGATAAAGCAGTATTAGACTTCCATTTTCATACACAGATCTTTGTTTGGGATAATCCTTTCAGATAGCTAATTCTCATGCTCTCAATTATGCTTTCCCTTTAACAGACAGGTACTTACAATATGAGTTTACATGTTCTTAAGACCGCAAATTCTAAGATACCACAGATTTGTAACTGCCCTGGCCTGGGTGTGTTACTTCATCTGTGGTGGAAAAGCAACACCCGACAGATCATTTATTGAAATGCCAAGTACTACTATCATTCTCCCATGTCACACCCAAAGATTATAATCAAGTTCTGAACTATCCCTTAACTGTCAATCCTAGTAGCAGTTACACAACTCTCAATACAACCGAGTGACCTCTAATGAAAGCGGTTAAAAGAAGGCAGTAAAGAAAGCATTTAAAACCTATCACTCGGAGGTTTTGAAAATCTGACCCTGGTAGTAAAAGACAGCTCCCCATCAGGATGAAGGAGTATGGATCAAGAATTCCCGGCTCTTGGTGAACCACTAGTGTGTTCACTTCCTTCCGGGTGATTATAAGATACAAACTAATGAAACGAACTAATGATTTAGTTCGTTCCGGATGCACTCACTCAGGACTCAAAAATAGGCTTTGGCAGAAGAGGATAGAAGTTGAAAGAAAACTCAACCCTATCTTAGAAAATAACCAAGGCCTGGATGATGTTCCTCTGAGATTATTTACTACACTGTATTTGAGTCCAAGTGGACCCCATCTCGGTATAGTATTCAATCTTAGATTTCCAACAACCAGCAATTTTGGGAAAATAATGGATTTGAAAATCATTCCCTATCAGGTACTAGATTCTCAGTTAAAACACAGACCCTTTCAGTCTAGGCGAGACCTAATCACTGAATCTGTTTCTAGTTTCCCAAAATACAACCCTTGACAGAATATGAATAAGTCATAACTGAGGAATGTATCCCTTACTCAGATCCGGATTTTATAAAGAGATTTTTGTTGGAAATTTATTAAGCAATATCTATTTAAGATCTAGACTTCTATTGTCCAAGGGAAGGATCCCAAAATAATTGCAGACCACGAATGTACATAATATTATCATGCATAAGGATATAGGGAAGTGTAAAATTAATTGACCCAAAATATAGATGCGGGTCTAGACAGAAGGTGAAACACAGATACGAAATGATCAAGAGACCAAAGTAATGGCAGAATAATCAGGTGGGCTGTAAACATCTACTGTCCAATTTCCCAATTACTCGGATGGAGCGGATTGAGACAGCTTAGACCCTGTAATGGCAGTGTCAATACCAGTTGGGTCTCCACTGTCTGTGAATTCGGGTAAAAACCTACATGCTTCCCTTCTATAATGATCGTCAGTTGGCATTGACTGATGCCAACTGACTCCCATTACAGATTGGAATTTGGGTTTGGAGATTAAGGTAAGAAAATAAAACTGTATCTGGATGGGAGTCAGCCGAGCAGCTATTATAACCCCGGATGGGCGAACCGCCAAGGCTTCCACTGACAGTCATCCAGACCATGCAAAATAACGCTTAGTAATTTATACTCAGCTTACGAGCTAGTTATCCATGAGGGAATACCCGCCAACATTAATCTGATATATTCTTTACTAATTGTTACACACAACACGCAAAGACAAAATCAATAAAAATAAAAGAAGATTCCTTGTATGAGAGACATTGGTTTCTCATGCAAGGTTGTGGATTGGGTCCACGATTGATGGTCTTAAATAATCCTTCCTACCATAATTAATTACAGTCCGGATTATCTGTTTAAGCCATCAAGATTTTGTTTATAGAAGAGTGTTTTAATGGCAATTGAACTAAGGTCCTTTAATCATGATGATTGTTGATGTGTAATTATTGCTAATCTCACTCTTTAATCATTAATGACTCAAGGGTTCAATTAATTAAGTGATGCAAATGGAGAATCAAAATTTGGGCAGCATAACACCCTATATTGCAATTCCAGAATGTTACACCTTAACCCGTGGGGTTATGATGTGAGTGTTGCAATATAATGTAGGAAGAGAATGGAGGTTGTTTGAGATTAAATAGAGAGAGGGGAACCTTTGTCGCGATACCATAAATTTTGTCGCGGACCGAGGTTCATGACATGGGTATCCCGACAAGTTTTTAGAATTTTTGGCAGCATAACGCCTCTTTGTCGCTATGCAAGATTTTGTCGCGGAACGTGGTTCCGCGACAATAGTGTTTCGCGACAAAGAATTTTCTGAAAATTCTTAAAGCATTTGAACCTTTGTCGCTATGCATGGAAATTCTGTCGCGGAACGTGGTTCCGCGACTAAGTGGTTCCGCGACAAAGTGTTCAAAGGATAAAGAACATGGCATAATTTTTCTGTCTCAGAATGAGATTTTGTCGCGGAACGTGGTTCCGCGACAAGATGATTCCGCGACAAAAAGCCATGCAGACAAAATGCAAGAGTTTGGCTCCTTTGTCGCTATGCATGGAAAGGTTTTGTCGCGGAACGTGGCTCCGCGACAAGGTGTTCCGCGACAAAGGGTTTTAAATATGGAGACAAGTGTCCTGAAACACCTTGGTCGCGGAACAACCATTTTGTCGCGGAACGTGGTTCCGCGCCAAAAGGCGTTTGGCGCCCAAGGTGGTTCAGGACAAAAGTCAGAAAAAGCAGAAATGAACAGTGGCATGCAAACAGCGTGATCTCACCCTATTTCAGATCAAAAAGCTATTCTAAGCTAAAAACAAACAAGAAATATTCAAAATAAGGAAGAACATGCTTAAGCAAAAATAAACAGAGCTGGGCAGAATATTAAAAATAAAGCAAGAGTCCTAATCTGGGGTTTGATCACACATACACACAACATTATCCATAAAATGCTTAACAGTAAACATAAAATAGCTTAATGGGGGTCAAGTGACCCCAAAATGGAAAAGAAAGCATAAATCCATGGGGTGTGAGACCCATTTCATGATTTGGGACACAAATGATGAATGTTTTCCCATATTATTGAAGGGGTGTTGTTAATACCCATGATTTGGGTATTACAAACCCTAAAACAAGAGTTTAGAAACCAAAACATGGTATAAAAATGGCTATCTAGGTAACTGTGAACAGTAAAAAAAAAAACACTAAACTAAGCTAAGCTAAGAGCAAAAATTAAATAATACATGAAAATAAACCTAAACTACACTACCTAAGGGAGAACTCCTACTGCTTGCCTTCAAGAGAGCTCAACAAAATTCCAATTTTTCCAACTCTTAGCTTATGGGAGACACCTCATATTTATAGAAGTGTAACCCTAAGCCCATGGGCCTTGATTCTAGCCCATTGTGTCTTAAGACATCACACACATCACAGCTTTGTCTCGGAGCATCAAGTTTGGTCGCGGAACACACTGCATGTGGCAAGGCTTCTCGACTGGGTCTTGTGTCTCTAATTGGTGCATCTTGGTCGTGGAACATGCCTTTGTCGCGGAGCATGCCATCGCGACAAAGGGCTTGGCTGGTTTCCTTCTTCATCTGAGCTACTTGGTCGCGGAACCCTCCTTTGTCGCGGAACACTGCATCGCGCCAAAGGGCTTCCGCGACAAAGGTGTTCCTGGGCCTGCTGGATTGGGCCAGATGGGCCGAAGATGTTCTTTTTGTGGGATTTTCCATCTTTTTCCCCATCTTTTGTATTTTGTGGGCTTGCTTTATTCTTTGCCCATCTTTTCATTCCTTTTTCTTTTCTTTTCTTTTTCTCATGTTTTTGGATTTTTCTAACATAATTATGTAATAAAATTACATATTTATGCCTTTTTCACACCAGCTTATTATTTTTACAATTATGCATAAATCAGTCCAATTCGACTGCTTTCTTACTTAATGTAAGACCGGAATGCGATCAAATGCCCGTTTAAGACACGGAAATGGATTGAAAATAATGGTCATTTCTGGCCATTATCAACATCCTCACATTTAATACTGATCGTCCTCGAGCAGTCAGAGTCAATGTTCGTAAGAACACGGACTCTACATATTCAATTCATTTTCGTGGCTTCATAAATCACATCCTTTTTGGATTGGGATAAGACAATCAAAAATTACAAGTATTAAATTCCCTTGATTGCAGTGTTTAATGAAATGATACTTGCTCACTATATCGGGCCTACAAATCAAACATTATTATCAACCCTTCATGAATATCATGTTTGAAAGATGCAACGATTAAAAATTAGAAATAAGGCATGACATGAACATGTGCAATAAGACAAAGCCTCACATATAAGAGAATCGGAAGTTTCGCTCACTCTCAATTGGGTTTATCATGACCGCTCAAAATTAAATTTAATTAAATTATCCCATAAGCTTGCAATCAGACCAACTCGCCACCGGCTCATTTCTTCAAATCGAGATCACGAGGTCTTATTTAAGGGTTATAACGGGGCATACAGTTGTAACATTCGGTAGGTGATAATGGCCAAAAATGACCATTATTTTCAATCCATTTCCGTGTCTTAAACGGGCATTTGATCGCATTCCGGTCTTACATTAAGTAAGAAAGCAGTCGAATTGGACTGATTTATGCATAATTGTAAAAATAATAAGCTGGTGTGAAAAAGACATAAATATGTAATTTTATTACATATTTATGTTAAAAAAATCCAAAAACATGAGAAAAAGAAAAGGAAACAAAAAGATGGGAAAAAGATAGAAAAGCCACAAAAAGAATATTTTCGGCCCATCTGGCCCAATCCAGCAGGCCCAGGAAGACCTTTGTCGCGGAAGCCCTTGGCGCGATGCAGTGTTCCGCGACAAAGGCATACTCCGCGACCAACTGGCCCCGAATGAAGAGGAGACCAGCCAAGCCCCTGGCGCGATGACCTTTGTCGCGATGGCATGCTCCGCGACAAAGGCATATTCCGCGACCAAGATGCACAAATAGAGACACAAGCCCCAGTCGAGAAGCCTTGCCACATGCAGTGTGTTCCGCGACCAACTTGATGTTCCGAGACAAAGCTGTGATGTGTGTGATGTCTTAAGACACAATGGGCTAGAATCAAGGCCCATGGGCTTAGGGTTACACTTCTATAAATATGAGGTGTCTCCCATGAGCTAAGGGTTGGATGGTTGGAAGTTTGAAATTTTGAGAGTTCTTGAAGGCAAGCAGTAGGAGTTCTCTCTTAGGTAGAGTAGTTTAGGTTTATTTTTATGTATTATTTAATTTTTGCACTTAGTTAGTTTAGATTAGTGTTTTACTGTTCACAGTGCTTAGATAGCCATCTTTATACTATGTTTTGTTTTCTAAACTCTTGTTTTAGGGTTTGTAATACCCAAACCATGGGTATTAACAACACTCCTTCAATAAAATGGGAAAACATTCATCATTTGTGTCCCAAATCATGAAATGGGTCTCACACCCCATGGATTTATGCTTTCTTTTTCATTTTGGGGTCATTTGACCCCCATTTTGTTATTTTTATGTTCACTGTTAGCATATTATGGATAATGTTGTGTGGATGTGTGATCAAACCCTAGATTAGGATCCCTGCTTTATTTTAATATCCTGCTCAGTCTTGTTATTTTTGTTTAAGCATGTTCTTCTTTATTTTGAATGTTTCTTGCTTATTTTTAGCTTAGAATAGCTTTTTGATCTGAAATAGGGTGAGATCACGCTGTTTGCATGCCACTGTTCATTTCTGCTTTTTCTGACTTTTGTCCTGAACCACCTTGGGCGCCAACCGCCTTCTGGCGCGGAGCCACGTTCCGCGACAGAGTGGCTGTTCCGCGACCAAGGTGTTTCAAGACACTTGTCTCCATAATTTAAAACCCTTTGTCGCGGAATACCTTGTCGCGGAGCCACGTTCCGCGACAAAACTGTCCATGCATAGCGACAAAGGAGCCAAACTCTTGCATTTTGTCTTCATGGCGTCTTGTCGCGGAATTATCTTGTCGCGGAGCCACGTTCCGCGACAAAATCCCATTCCGAGACAGAAAAATTAAGCCATGTTTCTTAGTCTTTGAACACTTTGGCGCGGAACACCTTGTCGCGGAACCACGTTCCGCGACAAAGTCTCCATGCATAGCGACAAAGGTTCAAATGCTTTAGAATTTTATGAAAACACTTTGTCGCGATGTCACCCTTGTCGCGGAGCCACGTTCCGCGACAAAACCTTGCATAGCGACAAAGAGGCGTTATGCTGCCAAAAATTCTAAAAACTTGTCGGGATGTCCATGTCGCGGATCTCGGTCCGCGACAACATTTATGATATAGCGACAAGATTCCTCCCCCTCTATTTAATCTTAAACAAATTTCATTCTCTTTCCATTTTATGTTGCAACACTCACATCATAGCCCCACGGGTTAGGATGTAACATTCTGGAATTGCAATATAGGGTGTTATGCTGCCCAAATTTTGATTCTCCATTGGCATCACTTAACTGATTGAACCCTTGACTCATTAATGATTAAAGATTGAGATTAGCAATAATCAAACTTCAACAATCATCATGATTAAAGGACCTTTGTTCAATTGCCATTAAAACACTCTTGTATAAACAAAACCTCGATGGCTTAAACAGATAATATGGACTGTAATTAATTATGGTAGGAAGGATTATTTAAGATCATCGCATGTGGACCCGATCCACAACCTTGCATGAGAAACCAATGTCTCTCATACAATGGACCTTCTTTTGCTTCTTGTTTATTTTGTCTTTGTGTATTGTGTGGAACCATTAGTAAAGAATACATCAGAATAATGTTGGCGGGTACTCCCCCATGGATAACTAGCTCGTATTCTGGGTATTAGTTACTAATTGTTATTTTGCATGGTCTGAATGGCTGTCAGTGGAAGCCTTGGCGGTTTGCCCATCCGGGGTTACAATAGCTGCTCGACTGACTCCCATCTAGATACAGTTTTATTTTTATTATCTTAATTTCCAAACCTGAATCCCAATCCGTACTGGGAGTCAGTTGGCATCAGTCAATGCCAACTGATGATCATTATAGAAGGGAAGCATGTAGGTTTTTATCCGAATTCACAGACAGTGGAGGCCCAACTGGTGTTGACACCACCATTATAGGGTCTAAGCTGTCTAAATTCGCTCCATCCGAGTGATTGGGAAAATTGGACAGTAGATGTTTACAGTCCACCTGACCATTCTGCCATTATTTTGGTCCCTTGACTATTCCATTCTGTGTTTCACCTTCTGTCTAGACCCGCTTCTATATTTTGGGTCAATTAATTTTACACTTCCATATATCCTTATGCATGATAATATTATGTACTGCTGTGGTCTATAATTATTTTGGGATCCTTCCCTTGGACAATAGAAGTCTAGATCTTAAACAGATATTGCTTTATAAACTTCCAACAAAAACCTCTTTATAAAATCCGGATCTGAGTAAGGGATAAATTCTTCAGTTATGACTAATTCATATTCTATCAAGGGTTATATTTTGGGAATTAAGAAGCAGATTCAGCGATTAGGATTAGGTCTCATTTAGACTGAAAGGGTCTGTGTTTTAACTGAGAGTCTAGTACCTGACAGGGAATGATTTTCAAACCCATTATTTTCCAAAATTGCTGGTTGATGGAAATGTAAGATTAAGTGCTACACCGAGATGGGGTCCACTTGGATTCAAATACAGTGTAGTAAATAATCTTAGAGGAACATCATCCAGGCCTTGGTTATTTTCCAAGATAGGGTTGAGTTTTCTTTCAACTGCTATCTTCTTCTGCCAAAGCCTACTTTTGAGTCCTGAGTGAGTGCATCCGGAACGAACTAATTTATTAGTTCGTTTCATTAGTTTGTATCTCATAACCACCCGGAAGGAAGTGAACACATTAGTGGTTCACCGAGAGCCGGGAATTCTTGATCCATACTCCTTCATTCTGATGGGGAGCTGTCTTTTACTACCAGGGTCAGATTTTCAAAACCTCCGAGTGATAGGATTTTAAATGCTTTCTTTACTGCTTTCTTTTAATCGCTTTCATTAGAGGTCACTCGGTTGAATTGGGAGTTGTGTAACTGTTACTAGGATTGACAGTTAAGGGATAGTTTAGGGCTTGATTCAAACCTTTGGGTGTGACATGGGAGAATGATAGTGGTACTCGGCATTTCAATAAATGATGTGTCAGGTGTTGCTTATCCACCACAGATGAAGTAACATACCCAGGCCAGGGCAGTTACGAATCTGTGGTATCTTAGAATTTGCGGTCTTAGGAACATGTAAACTCATATTGCAAGTACCTGTCTGTTAAAGGGAAAGCCTTATTGAGAGCATGAGAATTAGCTATCTGAAAGAATTATCCCAAACAAAGATCTGCGTATAAAAATGGAAGTTTAATATTGCTGTATCTCGCTCTTGTCCAATCTTCATTCTTTTCTTCCTGTCCTTTCTGTCCACATTGTGACTTAACTTCACGGTTGGCACAATGCTCCTTTTCCCTGCTTTCGTAGATAATGTTTACTGCATTCTTAGAATAATCCTTATCCGCTTTCTAGAATAGATTTATTTGCTTTGTAGATTAATTTAACTGCTTTCTAGATCTAAATTACATTCATGTCAGTAGTTGTTAATCACCTTTCAAACCTATTGAGCAATACGAATGGAAAATCTAGTAAAACGACGTGGGACCTGCTTCTATCGCACATCCTCCAGTGAACGATCCGGTCTTACTATAAATTACTGCAATTTTTGACACCGTGCGCTTTCGGGCCACAGTTTCTTAAACACGAGCAATAAAAACATGACTACTTATAAATATATCCCTAATCACAACTCCGCCATCATAAATTGGTTTCATTAATAAAACTTAAACCAGGACCATGATTTTTCGGAAAATACTCATGTAGTGGGAACTTGCCAAACATTTCGTGGCAGGAACTCTCATGGCAAGAATTGATGAGAAGCATCATGGCATACTTGCCGGGGATCCTCAGTGTGACAGGCTGAAGGTCAACCTATCCCGGTTATGCCATGAGATTTGTCAACATTTCATGACAGAGAGGACCACAGCGCCATGTGAAATTAAAGCACCACACTTGAGTAATAAAAAGACTAATAATCTTGATGTATCCCTAAACCCTTTCCCATGAATCATAACTCTTTTCATGTAATAAATCTAACCTGGTATATTTTTAAGAAAATGCTCGTGGGACGGAAATTGTCAAAAGTTTCATGGCGCCGTTGCCGGGGAGGATGCAACGCCGTTTTATTTAGAGAATTACATTCCTCATTGCTCCTAGAGTAGCCTATACATATAATTATAAATATTCACCTTCAGAACCACTTCTAACCTGGGGATTGTACAGGTACTGTCATTATTGAAGCCGTTGTTCTATGCAAAGGAGGAAGCAGACGCCAGCCGAGATCCCGTTTAATTCAGAGATAGAAAAGACAGCTCGACGTCTTAGGGCGGAGACTAAACGAAGAAGGGAACGGGAACGACAGGCATTACTTTCGCCAAGCACCAGCAGCGATATCTCCGAGATGGCAAACCCTGACATCCCACCAATCATTCAACCCAACCCCCCACTTCACAACATTGAGGAAGATCCCGAGGATGCTGATCATGATGAATTGGATGATCCCCCTCCCCAGATCATACAAGGAGGTGGGAACCCACCAAACATGGACCAGCAGCACTTCGAGGCACCCCCTCCCAACCCGAACCAAAACCCACCAAACAACCAAAACCAACCAAATCAGCAAAATTTCCCAAACCAACAGAATCAGCAATACCACAACCCCCATCAGAATCCCCCGAATCCGAATGATTTCAATGATCCGAGGAACTATTTCATGCCTCAGAACTACTACCCACAACAATACCAAGGCGGGCCTGAGAACAATCATCAAGCAGCAGCTGCCGCTGATTACATGCAGCCGATTTTAGAGCCATATCTGAACATTCCTGGACAAGCTCCATTCTTGGCCAGGAATTTCGAACTGAAACCGGCCCTAATCAATCTAGTCCAGAGCAACCAGTTTGCCGGAGCAAGTCATGAAGATCCCCATGATCACCTGCAAACCTTCCTAGAATTGTGCGACACGATCAAAAATCGTGATGTACCCGCAAACACCATTCGACTAAGGCTATTTCCCTTCTCTCTGACAAGCGGAGCACGAACATGGTACAAGTCACTGCCCGTAAATCAGAAGTCTACATGGGAAGATGTGATCAGAAACTTCCTAGCAAAATACTTCCCGGAGTCCAAGGTGGATGAATGCCGTTCCAAAATTGCGGAATTCAAGATGAAACCCGACGAGTCCCTGTATGATGCAAAGGAAAGATTCTTCAACCTACTCAGAAAGTGTCCTCAACATGGTTTCCATGACTGGGAGAGACTGAGAAAGTTCTACAGTGGTCTGACCCCAGCATGGAAATCCATGCTTGATGCTGCCGGTGGTCAACATTTGCTCTACATACCAATGGACCAAGCCTGGGCAAAGATTGAAGCCATGAGTGTCAACCGTTCTGTTCTAACTGATGATGGTAATCCCACTCCCCCTCGTGGTTTGTGTGTTGTAGGTACAGTAGAGAAGTCAGACATTGAAAAGCTTCAAGAGCAAGTGGCAGCGTTGTCTGTAAATCAAGGAGTTGGAAGTTCTGCGCAGGGACAGCAAACTGATGTAATCTGTGGACTGTGTCAAGGTGCTCATGCAACTGACACATGCGAGCAAGTCACAGCAGAGAGCTGTAACTATGCAGGAGCTTTTCCGAATAGACACCCGAATTTGTCTTATTCAAACAACAACGCCTTGAACTCACATCTCTTGAACAAGCCACAGCAACAACAGTTCAACCCTCAGCAGAATCAGGGATTCAATCAGAACAGGGGCCAACATTTTCAGAATCCAGGTTTCCAACCTCAGATCCAGCAGAGGCCGCCTCAGAATTTCCAGAACTTTCAGCCCAATCAGAATTTCCAGCCTCAGTTTGTCCCAAACCAAGGCCAGTGGAATCAGAATCAGCAGCAAAATCAGAATCAGAATCAAAAGCCCCCTTCAAGGCTTGAGAATCTGATGACTGATTTCATCACTAGTCAGAAAGAGATCAACAATCAACTGCAGGCCTCCATCAGAAATGTGGAGACCCAAGTTACACAGATGGCTAATGAGATGCAGAAAAGGGACAAAGGAACATTGCCTAGCACTGCGGAAAAGAACCCGCAATGCAAGGCAATAACCTTGAAATCTGGGAGAGTACTAGCTGGACCAAAGGGAGCGGATACTGGAGCAGAAGTTGAAGAAGAGGATATTGTTGACAATGCTGGTAAGGAAGCTGATAATGGGAACGAAGCAGAAAAAGAGACAGCCGAATTGCAGACTGAAGCTGCGCCTGAAACGGCTGAACCAGATAAGGGTACAGGTGAAGGTACAACTTCCTTCCCTTCACCACCAAAAATTGCTAATAACAAGTACATGCCCAGGATTCCTTATCCTGCGCGGCTTAAAAATAAAGAACATGATCTTAAATTCAAGAAATTTCTGCAACGATTAAAGTCCGTAGAGATAACCATTCCTCTCACAGAAATGATTTCCGAAATGCCCATCTATGCTAAGTTCTTGAAAGAATTGATTTCAGGAAAAAGGCAGGTTGAGCAGGAAGAGGTAATTATTCTCAACAGCACGTGCAGTGCCATTGTTCAGAGGAGAATGCCTGAAAAGAAAGAGGACCCCGGATGTTGCACACTTCCAGTACAATTCGGAAAGGCCAAAGTGAGTATGGGGCTTTGTGATTTAGGATCAAGCATCAATGTGATGCCACTAGCTATGGCTGTTCGCCTGAAGCTTGGAGAAATTCAACCGGTCAAGATGAGACTGCAACTTGCAGACAGATCGATCACTCAGCCCGTAGGAATTCTCAAGGATGTTGTAGTCAAAACCGGGCAGGTTCTTTTCCCGGTCGACTTCATCGTCCTCGACATTGAGGAGGATTCTGAAATGCCACTTATCCTTGGACGCCCATTTCTAGCCACTGGTGGTGCACTGATTGACGCCAAATCCGGAAAAGTCACCCTAAGGGTCGATGGCGAGGAGATCATCTTTGATATGGAGAAATTGCAGAAATTTCCGAATGACAGTTCTTGTTTTTCATTTGAAAATGTAATAGTTAGGGAAGAGCTTGACTCTGAACTTGAGTGTGAAATGATGCTGGATGAACCATCAAAGCAGGTACTGAAGCCTGCTGGCGTGGAGCACAAAGAATGCAAAGCCGTTCACTTCGCCGATCCCGAAGCAGGGGATTTGGAGGAATTCGATGGCATGGACTTCCATGAGGACGCCAACCAAGAGGAGGAAGAGGATCCTGTACTGATGCAGGATCCCGAAGGTAAATCTGTTCTCCCACTACCCAATTCTCGCAAACTACTCCCTTCCGTTGAATGTCCACCAGAGCTTGAACTTAAAACACTACCCGATCATCTCAAGTACGCGTTTCTCGCAGAACATAAAAAGTTACCTGTGATTGTTTCGGCTAAGCTCTCCCAAGAGCAAGAAAATGCTCTGGTGGTCGTTCTTAAGAAACATGTACATGCAATAGGTTGGACCATTTCTGATATAAAAGGAATAAGCCCTTCTATTTGCATGCACAGGATTCTAATGGAAGAAGAGTTTAAACCCTCCCGTCAACCTCAGAGGCGATTGAACCCCCTTATGCAGGAAGTGGTGAGGAAAGAAGTTATCAAGCTCTTAGATGCTGGTATAATCTATCCTATCTCTGATAGCAAATGGGTTAGCCCAGTGCAGGTCGTACCCAAACGAGGAGGGATGTGCATAACCAAGAATGAGCAAGGAGAAGAGGTTGCAACCAGGCCAGTGACCGGATGGAGAGTTTGTATCGACTACCGGAAGCTGAACGAGGCCACACGCAAGGACCATTTTCCATTGCCATTCATTGATCAGATGCTTGAGAGGTTGGCAGGGAGAGAGTTTTATTGCTTTTTGGATGGTTATTCTGGTTATAATCAGATTGTTATTTCCAGTGAGGACCATGATAAAACCACTTTTACTTGCCCGTACGGCACTTTTGCCTATCGACGGATGCCTTTTGGTTTGTGCAATGCACCTGCTACTTTTCAAAGATGCATGATGTCTATTTTCTCTGAATTTATCGAAAAATGCATTGAGGTCTTTATGGATGACTTCTCTGTGTATGGAGATACGTTCGAAGATTGTTTGACCAATCTTGCTAAGATTTTAAAGAGATGTGAGGATACCAATCTTGTTTTAAATTGGGAAAAGTGCCATTTTATGGTCACTGAGGGCATAGTGTTAGGTCATCGCATTTCTCGTGCAGGCATTGAAGATGATCCAGCCAAAGTTTCCATCATCTCCAATCTCCCTCTCCCCAACTCGATCAAATCAGTGAGGAGCTTCTTAGGACATGCCGGTTTTTACCGGCGATTCATTAAGGATTTCTCTAAAATTGCCAAGCCGCTCACTAATCTGCTTTGTAAAGAAAATCCTTTCTTAATAAATGAAGCGTGTGTCCAAGCCTTTGACACGCTCAAGAAGATGTTGGTTTCTGCACCGATAGTGCAACCACCCGATTGGTCACTGCCTTTCGAGGTAATGTGCGATGCTAGTGGTCTCGCCGTAGGCGCAGTTCTTGGACAGCATAAGGATGGGAGACATTGCGTAATTCATTACGCAAGTCATGCCCTGAATGAAGCCCAAATTAACTACACCACAACGGAGAAAGAGATGTATGCTGTAATCTTCGCGTTTGATAAATTCAGACAGTATCTTATAGGTACGAAGACTATAGTGTACACCGATCATTCTGCATTGAGATACTTGTTTAGCAAACAAGATGCAAAACCTCGATTAATCAGGTGGGTACTTCTGTTGCAAGAATTCGACATCATAATAAAAGATAGGCGAGGTCGAGATAATGGTGCTGCTGACCACTTGTCTGGATTAGATAATGATAAAAAGGAAAAAGCCGTCAATGAAGAATTTCCGGACGAACAATTGTTCGCATTGCATCTGCATAATCAAGCTTGTCCATGGTTTTCCGACATCGCTAACTTCTTGGCATGCGGAATAACCCCACAGTTTTCGAATTATCATCAGAAGAGTAAGTTCAACCGAGATGTATTAAGTTACTTCTGGGAAGAACCTTACCTCTTCAAACACTGCGCCGATTCAATAATCAGGCGATGTGTGACCGAGCATGAAGCCTATCAAATTGTCAGAAAATGCCATGAATCAGAATATGGAGGTCACCATGGTCCCGCTCGAACGGCCCACAAGGTCCTCGAATGTGGATTTTATTGGCCTTACATCTATGAGGATTGCAGGACATTTGTTAAGGGCTGTGACAGATGCCAAAGATTAGGAAACATCTCCAAGAGGGATGAGATGCCTCAAAAGGGGATTCTCACACTTGAGATCTTTGATGTATGGGGCATTGACTTCATGGGACCGTTTCCACCATCTGGTGGAAACTACTATATCTTGGTAGCTGTCGATTACGTATCCAAATGGTTCGAGGCTGTCGCATTACCAACCAATGATGGTAGCCAAGTCATCAAGTTCCTCAAGAACAACATTTTCAGTCGATTTGGCGTACCTAGGGTGGTGATATCTGATGGAGGAACACACTTTATTAATAAAGCTTTTGAAACTCTAATGAGTAAAAATGGGATCCTCCATAAGATAGGCACGCCTTACCATCCTCAGACTAGTGGTCAAGTCGAAGTATCCAATCGCGAAATCAAACACATACTCGAAGCCACTGTCGGGATAACCCGTAAGGATTGGGCACGTAAGCTCAATGATGCTCTATGGGCATACCGCACAGCATATAAGACTCCCATTGGGATGTCTCCATATAGGCTGGTCTTCGGAAAAGCCTGTCATTTGCCCGTAGAGCTAGAGCATAAAGCTTACTGGGCCGTTAAAATGCTTAACTTCGATCCGAAAGTTGCTCAGAGCAAACGTAAGTTGGACCTCAATGAAATTGAGGAAATACGAGCGCAAGCTTATGAAAGCTCTCGAATTTACAAGGAGCGGACCCAGAAGTTACACGATCGCCGGATTAAACCTAAGTATTTTTATGTTGGTCAACAGGTATTATTGTTCAATACTAGGTTGAAGCTGTTCCTCGGAAAGCTCAAATCTAGATGGGAAGGACCGCATGAAGTACTAGAGGTGTTCAAAAATGGAGCTGTCAGGATCCGAACTGATAGGGGCGATATAGTGGTGAATGGACAACGATTAAAAGAGTACCTCGGACAGTTCGATCCGGAGAAAGAAAGCCAAGCAGTGGCAGACCCGGCTTACACTCAATAAGAAACAGCATTTAAAAATACAAAATTTCAGTTTATATATATAGTATATAGTTACAGTATTTATTTCATGGCAAGAAAGTACCCAAAGATCAATTAAACATTTAGAGTACTAAGACTCTAAATGTGAGGATGTTGATATTTGGAGAAAATCTGATGCGTCTTATTTGTCTGTCTTGCAGAAGTTCGGAACCACCAAAAAGAAGGAGCAGATAACAGCAACATGGAAAACCAGGTTCTTGGTTGGATTAGTTCTATAAATCTGAGAAAATGTTCTCGGGAATTGAAGAAAATTCAAGACCCGAAACAAAACTCACAGATAAAATGGAACTGACCCAACCTAATTTTATGCAAGTGGATTATTTAATATTTAGCCCTGCATTTTGAATCTACTTGGACTAAATTTATTCAGCCCAAGTCAAATAAAATGGACGCAGGCCCAATACCACACTCGGGCCCAGTCCAAGAATATTTGAAAATTCAAAATCCTTTGTCGCGGAAGGACCTTTGTCGCGATGTCATGCATCGCGACCAGGCCCTGCTCCGCGACAAACTCCCTCTCTCCTTCTTAACCATTTCCCCACATCCTGTCGCGATGCACCTTGTCGCGGAGCATGACTCCGCGACCAAGCCCTGCTCCGCGACATGACCTGCGTTGACTGTCTCCATACTGAACTCTGTCGCGGTAGCCTTGTCGCGGAGCATGACTCCGCGACCAACCCTCAACTCTGCGACCACTCTAATGTCGCTATGCCTTGTCGCGGAACCTTGTTCCGCGACAAAGTCTCGGATTCCGCGACAAAAGTTCAAGTATTTATACCCCCCCCCCCACCCCCTCCAGTTTCTTTTCACCTTCCTCCTGTCATTTCAACTTCTCTCAGTGTCTTCATCTTCCTTTCCCCCATTTTTCTCTCATCCGAACGAACACCACGTGTTCTTCGCACTCTTGCACGCCATTTCTAAGGGAAACTATGGACCGATTTCATGGACCCCTCCCAATCCTTGGACCCGCGCCTAGACCCGAGCCAAGGAGGAGAGGGTAAACCCTATTTCCACCTTGGTCATAGCCCCCCTTCGGACCCCTTAGTTCTTTTATTTTATTTTGTTATGTTCGTGGTGTGGTGTTGTTAGTGTGCACATCCAACTTCAGATTTTTGGAGGTTTTGAGTGCCCTCGGCTTTGAGCACCATTTTGAAGTTTTTGAGAACTTGCTTTGAAAACTGATTAATGGAGTTAAAACTGTTAATGGATAAGATTTTTGAAGTTTAAAACTGGAAAGAACAAACTGATAAACATTCGGGTGTTGTTTTGAATATCTTGATGTTATTGGTTTGATTGATCCTGATGTGATGTGCACAGTGTGGGTGGTGTAATAGAGATGGAAGATCTTTTTGGGCACATTTGTCCTCATGTTAGAAATCTCATGGGAATAAATGTTTGTTTGTTTATGGAAACATAGTACAAACACCCAATAGGAAGCTTCCACTTTTAATAAAAGCAACCTTTTAGAAAAAGACAAAAAGAGTTATTTTTGTTTAATGTTTGACTTGAGTTTTGTTCCCAATGGAACACTAGTGTGAGTAAGATAGCAGTATTTTGTCACCTAACTGCTATCCTTTTCAAAAATCAAAAATGGGACCACTCACATCCCACTTTTATTAAATAAAACAAGTCAACCATTTGTAAAATCAAAAACAGTGTTTGCAAATTTTTGGATGCTAAAACTGTCCAAACAGTCCAAGCTATTCAGAAACAGCAAATCCGTTCCGCCACGTCTCCATTGCACATTCCAATATTCGAGCATTCCATTTCCACCTATTCATCTCATTCCACTTCCAACAAGTGTCTCGGACTTGTTTAATAAACTGAAAACTTTTAGGCCCTATGGCCCATTGAAAAGATTTTAGGCCCAATGGCCAATTTTATTTCATTTTGGGCTCTCTAGCCCATTTAAAACCAAATATTATTTACATATGCTTTAAATAAAAATTCAAGTCAGAAATTTAATAATCTCACATCTAGAGCAAAGCTCTAAATGTGAGGATGTTGGTTTCTAAACTTGAATAATTTCCGAAAATTATATAAAAATTGGATTCATCACTTCTTATCTTTTCAGGGGTAATCCTCCCATTCCAGACCCTGCTCCAGAAGGAACCAAGTTGCTGGACTTGCCGGTCGAACTCCTTGGTGAAATTCTCTCCCGGATAGGAGAGGATGAAATCAAGGGGGTGTTTACTGCACAACGTGCATGCAAGAAACTCAGGGATGCTGGGAACCTTACTATCGTGTACAAGCGATGTGAGGTTATCACTTCCACGGTGAAGAGATGGCAAGAAAGGATCCGGCGGCAGAAGGAGAGATTCCTGCAAATATGCACAGCTGCAGGAAACTTCAACCTTCAGCTCATTCCAGCACTCAGGGCATTTGCAGAGGGGAATGAGGAGCGTGCTTGTGAACTGCTACGCCCGGGAATTGAGGACAATCATAAAGCGACAATCTTTGCCTACGGGTTGATGCTCATGAGCAAGGAGGACACAGGGCAGGTCGAGCAGGGAATCAGGATGATTGACAGGATAGTGACAAGATGGTCAGTCTTCCAAGACACAGCCGTCAATGTCCTCGAATGGATGGTTGACCAACCAGACACCCCATTCCTATGGGCTGATCAGGAAGGCAGAGTTTACTGCCCCAGGGATCACGAGGCCATAACAGATCCCAATGATTGGTGTCTGCGGTGTGAGCTATCCAGCTATCTCCACTGGGCTAGTTACATGTTCTGAAGGAAAGGAAGAAGCATGAATCCGAATTTACCCTGCTTTATTTTATTTCCAGTCTAGTAGTAGTAATCTGCAAGGGATTTCCTCCTTTTGTGTGTGCAGGTTCGTATTAACTGCACGAGAATCCCTTGCCTCGGATGTATTTAATTGCTTTCCCTAAAATTGGAACTCAACTTTTGAGACCACTGAACAATTCTTTACTGCTTTCCTTTGAAAAGATGTCTGTACAGTCCGAGATGAATAAGTGACTGTCAGACCAAAAATATGCTGTTGACATACTCAGTATGTCAGCAGTGCTTCTTTACTGCTTTCAATTAAATAACCAGCAAAAATATGCATAAACTTGCTCTAAATTCACAGGTTGAATTTAGGCTTATGATTGAATCTTCAGACTTTTAAATTAGGATAATATAATTGAGAACATGCATGAAATGAATTCCTGAGGTTTTGAGCTATAAAAATTTAATGATGCAATCAGCTTATTGGGTAATAAATCTGCATGTTAGAGATTTTGACTGAATAAATTGTTAGAATTAAGCTTTGATTAAATTTGAGAATATTGTATGACATGAATCAACCCAACCTTGTGAGATTTGAGCCATGAGTCATTTTTACTCATTCATTTACTTTGATGTGTGAATCATTTTAATTAAAGGAAACTAGAACTTGCGATTGGGATCGATTCAAGACCATGCCATATTCCCGAAATCGAGCATATGATCGAGGCACTTAGAAAAACCCAAATTTTTGGCCTTCGTTTGAAATCCAAACCCAAAAATATTTTCCCTTTAGGATTAACCAAGTTGAGCCTTTAAGCCTAATTTTTCTTTGAAACCCTCTATATTATTCCTAGCTTTACAAAAAGACCAAGAAATTCAAATCCAAGTGTGCAGGAATGAATTCTATCAAAGGCATTAAGTTTGTGATCATCAATGAAAACTATAAATCGGTATTCTATAAACCGATTCATCAAAAAAAAAAAAAAAAAAAAAAAAAAAAAAAAGAGAGATGTTGAATTCCAGTCAACAACACATAAGTTGCGAATGACAAAGCAATTAGACAATAGTCTAATGTCAATGCAATATGAAAAAAGCAAAAGGAAGAAACATTGATGATCATAAATTTTAAATAAAAATGCCAAGTTATGATGGAATTAAATTCTTGCCACTACCTAGCCTAATAATTTCCCTTTCCTACCTAATGTTACAACCGTACGCCCCGTTATAACCCTTAAATAAGACCTCGTGATCTCGATTTGAAGAAATGAGCCGGTGGCGAGTTGGTCTGATTGCAAGCATATGGGAGAATTTAATTAAATTTGATTTTGAGCGTTCATGATTAAACCCCAATTGAGAGTGAGTGAATTTTCCGATTCTCTTATAAGTGAGGCCTTTTCTCATGACACATGTTCATGTCATACCTTAATTCTAATTTTTAATCTTTGCATCTTTCAAACATGATATTCATGAAGGATTAATGATAATGTTTGATTTGTAGGCCTGATATAGTGAGCAAGTATCATTTCATTAAACACTGCAATCAAGGGAATTCAATAATTGTAGTTTTGATTGTCTTATCCCAATCTAAAAAGAATGATATTTATGAAGCCACGAAAATGAATTGAATATGTAGAGTCCGTGTTCCTAGGAACATTGACTCTGACTGCTCGGGGACGATCAGTATTAAATGTGAGGATGTTGATAATGGCCAAAAATGACCATTATTTTCAATCCATTTCCGTGTCTTAAACGGGCATTTGATCGCATTCCGGTCTTACATTAAGTAAGAAAGCAGTCGAATTGGACTGATTTATGCATAATTGTAAAAATAATAAGCTGGTGTGAAAAAGACATAAATATGTAATTTTATTACATATTTATGTTAGAAAAATCCAAAAACATGAGAAAAAGAAAAGGAAACAAAAAGATGGGAAAAAGATAGAAAAGCCACAAAAAGAATATTTTCGGCCCATCTGGCCCAATCCAGCAGGCCCAGGAAGACCTTTGTCGCGGAAGCCCTTGGCGCGATGCAGTGTTCCGCGACAAAGGCATACTCCGCGACCAACTGGCCCCGAATGAAGAGGAGACCAGCCAAGCCCCTGGCGCGATGACCTTTGTCGCGATGGCATGCTCCGCGACAAAGGCATATTCCGCGACCAAGATGCACAAATAGAGACACAAGCCCCAGTCGAGAAGCCTTGCCACATGCAGTGTGTTCCGCGACCAACTTGATGTTCCGAGACAAAGCTGTGATGTGTGTGATGTCTTAAGACACAATGGGCTAGAATCAAGGCCCATGGGCTTAGGGTTACACTTCTATAAATATGAGGTGTCTCCCATGAGCTAAGGGTTGGATGGTTGGAAGTTTGAAATTTTGAGAGTTCTTGAAGGCAAGCAGTAGGAGTTCTCTCTTAGGTAGAGTAGTTTAGGTTTATTTTTATGTATTATTTAATTTTTGCACTTAGTTAGTTTAGATTAGTGTTTTACTGTTCACAGTGCTTAGATAGCCATCTTTATACTATGTTTTGTTTTCTAAACTCTTGTTTTAGGGTTTGTAATACCCAAACCATGGGTATTAACAACACTCCTTCAATAAAATGGGAAAACATTCATCATTTGTGTCCCAAATCATGAAATGGGTCTCACACCCCATGGATTTATGCTTTCTTTTTCATTTTGGGGTCATTTGACCCCCATTTTGTTATTTTTATGTTCACTGTTAGCATATTATGGATAATGTTGTGTGGATGTGTGATCAAACCCTAGATTAGGATCCCTGCTTTATTTTAATATCCTGCTCAGTCTTGTTATTTTTGTTTAAGCATGTTCTTCTTTATTTTGAATGTTTCTTGCTTATTTTTAGCTTAGAATAGCTTTTTGATCTGAAATAGGGTGAGATCACGCTGTTTGCATGCCACTGTTCATTTCTGCTTTTTCTGACTTTTGTCCTGAACCACCTTGGGCGCCAACCGCCTTCTGGCGCGGAGCCACGTTCCGCGACAGAGTGGCTGTTCCGCG
This sequence comes from Hygrophila difformis, assembly GCA_030278955.1. NCBI lineage: Eukaryota > Viridiplantae > Streptophyta > Magnoliopsida > Lamiales > Acanthaceae > Hygrophila > Hygrophila difformis. The sequence goes on along the minus strand of JAOANR010000015.1, from coordinate 26,236,713 downwards.
ACCAAGGTGTTTCAAGACACTTGTCTCCATAATTTAAAACCCTTTGTCGCGGAATACCTTGTCGCGGAGCCACGTTCCGCGACAAAACTGTCCATGCATAGCGACAAAGGAGCCAAACTCTTGCATTTTGTCTTCATGGCGTCTTGTCGCGGAATTATCTTGTCGAGGAGCCACGTTCCGCGACAAAATCCCATTCCGAGACAGAAAAATTAAGCCATGTTTCTTAGTCTTTGAACACTTTGGCGCGGAACACCTTGTCGCGGAACCACGTTCCGCGACAAAGTCTCCATGCATAGCGACAAAGGTTCAAATGCTTTAGAATTTTATGAAAACACTTTGTCGCGATGTCACCCTTGTCGCGGAGCCACGTTCCGCGACAAAACCTTGCATAGCGACAAAGAGGCGTTATGCTGCCAAAAATTCTAAAAACTTGTCGGGATGTCCATGTCGCGGATCTCGGTCCGCGACAACATTTATGATATAGCGACAAGATTCCTCCCCCTCTATTTAATCTTAAACAAATTTCATTCTCTTTCCATTTTATGTTGCAACACTCACATCATAGCCCCACGGGTTAGGATGTAACATTCTGGAATTGCAATATAGGGTGTTATGCTGCCCAAATTTTGATTCTCCATTGGCATCACTTAACTGATTGAACCCTTGACTCATTAATGATTAAAGATTGAGATTAGCAATAATCAAACTTCAACAATCATCATGATTAAAGGACCTTTGTTCAATTGCCATTAAAACACTCTTGTATAAACAAAACCTCGATGGCTTAAACAGATAATCTGGACTGTAATTAATTATGGTAGGAAGGATTATTTAAGATCATCGCATGTGGACCCGATCCACAACCTTGCATGAGAAACCAATGTCTCTCATACAATGGACCTTCTTTTGCTTCTTGTTTATTTTGTCTTTGTGTATTGTGTGGAACCATTAGTAAAGAATACATCAGAATAATGTTGGCGGGTACTCCCCCATGGATAACTAGCTCGTATTCTGGGTATTAGTTACTAATTGTTATTTTGCATGGTCTGAATGGCTGTCAGTGGAAGCCTTGGCGGTTTGCCCATCCGGGGTTACAATAGCTGCTCGACTGACTCCCATCTAGATACAGTTTTATTTTTATTATCTTAATTTCCAAACCTGAATCCCAATCCGTACTGGGAGTCAGTTGGCATCAGTCAATGCCAACTGATGATCATTATAGAAGGGAAGCATGTAGGTTTTTATCCGAATTCACAGACAGTGGAGGCCCAACTGGTGTTGACACCACCATTATAGGGTCTAAGCTGTCTAAATTCGCTCCATCCGAGTGATTGGGAAAATTGGACAGTAGATGTTTACAGTCCACCTGACCATTCTGCCATTATTTTGGTCCCTTGACTATTCCATTCTGTGTTTCACCTTCTGTCTAGACCCGCTTCTATATTTTGGGTCAATTAATTTTACACTTCCATATATCCTTATGCATGATAATATTATGTACTGCTGTGGTCTATAATTATTTTGGGATCCTTCCCTTGGACAATAGAAGTCTAGATCTTAAACAGATATTGCTTTATAAACTTCCAACAAAAACCTCTTTATAAAATCCGGATCTGAGTAAGGGATAAATTCTTCAGTTATGACTAATTCATATTCTATCAAGGGTTATATTTTGGGAATTAAGAAGCAGATTCAGCGATTAGGTCTCATTTAGACTGAAAGGGTCTGTGTTTTAACTGAGAGTCTAGTACCTGACAGGGAATGATTTTCAAACCCATTATTTTCCAAAATTGCTGGTTGATGGAAATGTAAGATTAAGTGCTACACCGAGATGGGGTCCACTTGGATTCAAATACAGTGTAGTAAATAATCTTAGAGGAACATCATCCAGGCCTTGGTTATTTTCCAAGATAGGGTTGAGTTTTCTTTCAACTGCTATCTTCTTCTGCCAAAGCCTACTTTTGAGTCCTGAGTGAGTGCATCCGGAACGAACTAATTTATTAGTTCGTTTCATTAGTTTGTATCTCATAACCACCCGGAAGGAAGTGAACACATTAGTGGTTCACCGAGAGCCGGGAATTCTTGATCCATACTCCTTCATTCTGATGGGGAGCTGTCTTTTACTACCAGGGTCAGATTTTCAAAACCTCCGAGTGATAGGATTTTAAATGCTTTCTTTACTGCTTTCTTTTAATCGCTTTCATTAGAGGTCACTCGGTTGAATTGAGAGTTGTGTAACTGTTACTAGGATTGACAGTTAAGGGATAGTTTAGGGCTTGATTCAAACCTTTGGGTGTGACATGGGAGAATGATAGTGGTACTCGGCATTTCAATAAATGATGTGTCAGGTGTTGCTTATCCACCACAGATGAAGTAACATACCCAGGCCAGGGCAGTTACGAATCTGTGGTATCTTAGAATTTGCGGTCTTAGGAACATGTAAACTCATATTGCAAGTACCTGTCTGTTAAAGGGAAAGCCTTATTGAGAGCATGAGAATTAGCTATCTGAAAGAATTATCCCAAACAAAGATCTGCGTATAAAAATGGAAGTTTAATATTGCTGTATCTCGCTCTTGTCCAATCTTCATTCTTTTCTTCCTGTCCTTTCTGTCCACATTGTGACTTAACTTCACGGTTGGCACAATGCTCCTTTTCCCTGCTTTCGTAGATAATGTTTACTGCATTCTTAGAATAATCCTTATCCGCTTTCTAGAATAGATTTATTTGCTTTGTAGATTAATTTAACTGCTTTCTAGATCTAAATTACATTCATGTCAGTAGTTGTTAATCACCTTTCAAACCTATTGAGCAATACGAATGGAAAATCTAGTAAAACGACGTGGGACCTGCTTCTATCGCACATCCTCCAGTGAACGATCCGGTCTTACTATAAATTACTGCAATTTTTGACACCGTGCGCTTTCGGGCCACAGTTTCTTAAACACGAGCAATAAAAACATGACTACTTATAAATATATCCCTAATCACAACTCCGCCATCATAAATTGGTTTCATTAATAAAACTTAAACCAGGACCATGATTTTTCGGAAAATACTCATGTAGTGGGAACTTGCCAAACATTTCGTGGCAGGAACTCTCATGGCAAGAATTGATGAGAAGCATCATGGCATACTTGCCGGGGATCCTCAGTGTGACAGGCTGAAGGTCAACCTATCCCGGTTATGCCATGAGATTTGTCAACATTTCATGACAGAGAGGACCACAGCGCCATGTGAAATTAAAGCACCACACTTGAGTAATAAAAAGACTAATAATCTTGATGTATCCCTAAACCCTTTCCCATGAATCATAACTCTTTTCATGTAATAAATCTAACCTGGTATATTTTTAAGAAAATGCTCGTGGGACGGAAATTGTCAAAAGTTTCAGTAGGAAAGGGGAATTATTGGGCTAAGAAGTGACAAGAATTAATCTATCATAACTTGGCATTTTTATTTAAAATTCATGATCATCATTGTTTCCTTTCTTTTGCTTTTCTTTTCTATTGCATGACATTAGACTATGTCTAATTTGCTTTGTCATTTGCAATTTATTGTTGTTGAATGAAACTCAACTTTTTTTTTTTTGAATCGGTTTATTGAATACCGATTGGCATGGATTGATGATCATAAGTTTAATGCCCTTGATAGAATTCATTCCTGCACACTTGGGTTTGATTTTCTTGGTCTTTTTGTAGGTTAGGAAAATATAGAGGGTTTCAAAGAAAAATTAGGCTTAAGGCTCAAAGTGGTTAATCCTAAAGGGAAAATATTTTTGGGTCTGGATTTCAAAAGAGGCCAAAAATTTGGGTTTTCTAGGTGCCTCGATCATATGCTCGATTTTGGGAATATTGCATGGTCTTGAATCGGTCCCAATTGCAAGTTCTAGTTTCCTTTAATCAAAATGATTCACACATCAAAGAAAATAAATGAGTAAAAGTGACTCATGGCTCAAATCTCACAAGGTTGGGTTGATTCATGTCATACAATATTCTCAAATTTAATCAAAGCTTAATTCTAATAATTTATTCAATCGAAATCTCTAACATGCAGATTCATTACCCAATAAGCTGATCGCATCATTAAATTTTTATAGCTCAAAACCTCAGGAATTCATTTCATGCATGTCTCAATTGTATTATCCCAATTTAAAAGTTTGAAAATTTAATCACAAGCCTAAATTCAACATATGAATTTAGAGCAGGTTTATGCATATTTTTGCTGGTTATTTAATTGAAAGCAGTAAAGAGGCACTGCTGACATACTAAGTATGTCAACAGCATATTTTTGGTCTGACAGTCACTTATTCATCTCGGACTGTACAGACATCTTTTCAAAGGGAAAGCAATAAAGAATTGTTCAGTGGTCTCAAAAGCTGAGTTCCAATTTAGGGAAAGCAATTAAATACATCCGAGGCAAGGGATTCTCGTGCAGTTAGTACAAACCTGCACACACAAAAGGGGGAATCCCTTGCAGATTACCACTACTAAGACGGAAATGAAACAAAGCAGGGTAAAATGAGGTTCATCCTTCTTCTTTCAGAACAAATATCTGGCCCAGTGGATGTGACTGGTCAACTCACACCGCAGACACCAGCCATTATGGTCCCTCATGGGCTCGTGCCTCCTTGGGCAGTAGACTCTGTCTCCTTGATCAGCCCATAGGTATGGAGTGTCTGGGTTGTCCGTCATCCATCCGAGGACGTTGGTAGACGTGTACTGAAGAATGGACCGATCTGTTACCATCCTTTCGATCATTCTGATCCCTTGTTCAACTTGCCTTTCATCCGTCTTACTCATAAGCATCAGTCCTCGGGTGAAGATTGACGCCTTATGGTTGTCCTCAATTCCTGGGCGCAGCAGTTCACAGGCTTGCTCCTCATTCCCTTCTGCAAATGCCATGAGTGCTGGAATGATCTGGAGGTTGAAGTTTCCTGCTGCTGTGCATGTTTGCAGGAATCTCTCCTTCTGCCAACGGATCCTTTCTTGCCCTCTCTTCACAGTGGAGGAGTCAACCTCGCATCGCTTGTACATGATGGCAAGGTCCCCAGCATCCCTGAGCTTCTTGCATATCCGTTGTGCGGCAAACACCTCCCTGATTTCATCCTCTCCTATTCGGGAGAGAATTTCACCAAGGAGTTCGAGCGGTAAGTCCAGCAACTTGGTTCCTTCTGGTGCAGGATCTGGAATGGGAGGACTGCCCCTGAAAAGATAAGAAGTGATGAATCCAATTTTTATAATTTTCAGAAATTATTCAAGTTCAGAAACCAACATCCTCACATTTAGAGCTTTGCTCTAGATGTGAGATTATTAAATTTCTGACTTGAATTTTGATTTAAAGCACATGTAAATAATATTTGGTTTTAAATGGGCTAAGGAGCCCAAAATAAAACAAAATTGGCCATTGGCCTAAAATCTTTTTAACGGGCCATTGGGCCCAAAAGTTTCTCAATTTTATTAAACAAGTCCGAGACACTTGTTGGAAGTGGAATGAGATGGACAGATGGAAATGGAATGCTCGAATATTGGAATGTGCAATGGAGACGTGGCGGAACGGATCTGCTATTCTTGGATAGCTCGAACTGTTTGGACAGCTAGGGCATCAAAAATTTGCAAACACTGTTTTTTAATTTTAAAAAATGGTTGACTTATTTTATTTAATAAAAGTGGGATGTGAGTGGTCCCATTTTTGATTTTGAAAAGGATAGCAGTTGGGTGACAAAAATACTGCTATCTTACTCACACTAGTGTTCCATTGGGAACAAAAGGCTCAAGTCAAACATTAAACAAAAATAACTCTTTTTGTCTTTTTCTAAAGGGTTGCTTTTATTAAAAGTGGAAGCTTCTCATTGGGTGTTTGTACTATGTTTCCATAAACAAACAAACATTTATTCCCATGAGATTTCTAACATGAGAACAAATGTGCCCAAAAAGATCTTACCTCTTTTATTACACCAACACAACACTGTGCAAGTCACATCAAGATCAATCAAACCAATAACATCAAGATATTCAAAACAATACCCAAATGTTCATCAGTTTGTTCTTTCCAGTTTTAAACTTCAAAATCTTTATCCATTACCAGTTTCAAAATGGGGTTTCAAATGTTTCAAAATGGTGCTCTCAACCGAGAGCACTCAAAAACCTCCAAAAATCTAAAGTTAAACGTGCACATTCACCACATCACACCAAGAATCACAACAAAATAAAAACAAAACAAAGGGTCCGAATGGGTGCCATGAACATGGCGAAAATAGGGTTTACCCTGCCCTCCTTGGCTCGGGTCTAGGCACGGGTCCAAGATTTGGAAGGAGTCCATAAAATCGGTCCATGGTTTCCCCTTAGAAAAAGAGTAAAGGTTGCGAAGAACACGTGGTGTTCGTTCGGATGAGAGAAAAATGGGGGAGAGAAGATGAAGAAGCTGAAGGAAGTTGAAATGACAAGTGAAAGTGAAAAGAAACTGGAGGGGGGTGGGGGGGTATAAATACTTGAACTTTTGTCGCGGAATCCGAGACTTTGTCGCGGAACAAGGTTCCGCGACAAGGCATAGCGACATCAGAGAGGTCGCGGAGTCGAGGGTTGGTCGCGGAGTCATGCTCCGCGACAAGGCTATCGCGACAAAGTTCAGCATAGAGACAAGGTCAACGCAGGTTGTGTCGCGGAGCAGGGCTCGGTCGCGGAGTCATGCTCCGCGACAGAGTGCATCGCGACAACCTGCGGAGAAAGGTTAAGAACAAAAAGGGGGTTTGTCGCGGAGAAGGGCCTGGTCGCGATGCATGACATCGCGACAAAGGACCTTCCGCGACAAAGAATTTTGAATTTTCAAATTTCTTTGGACTGGGCCCGAGTGTGATGTTGGGCCTGAGTCCATTTTATTTTGATTTGGGCTGAATAAATTCAGTCCAAGTAAATTCAAAATGCTGGGCTGAAAATTAAATAATCCACTTGCATAAAATTAGGTTAGGTCAGTTCAATTTATCTGTGAATTTTATTTCGGTTATTGAATTTCTTCAATTTCCGAAAACGTTTTCTCAGGTTTATAGAACTAATCCAACCAAGAACCTGGTTTTTCCATGTTACTCTTTTCTGCTCCTTCTTTTTGGTGGTTCCGAACTTCTGCAAGACAGACAAATAAGACGCATTAGATTTTCTCCAAATATCAACATCCTCACATTTAGAGTCTTAGTACTCTAAATGTTTAATTGATCTTTGGGTACTTTCTTGTCGTGAAATAAGTACTATAAATATATACTATCTATATATATATATACTGAAATTTTTGTGTTTTTAAATGCTGTTTCTTATTGAATGTAAGTCGGGTCTGCCACTGCTTGGCTTTCTTTCTCCGGATCGAACTGCCCGATATACTCCTTCAATCGTTGTCCATTCACCACTATATCGCCCCTATCAGTTCGGATCCTGACAGCTCCATTTTTGAACACCTCTAGTACTTCATGTGGTCCTTCCCATCTAGATTTGAGCTTTCCGGGGAACAGCTTCAACCTAGTATTGAACAATAACACATGTTGACCAACATAGAAATACTTAGGTTTAATCCGGCGATCGTGTAACTTCTGGGTCCGCTCCTTGTAAATTCGAGAGCTTTCATAAGCTTGCGCTCGTATTTCCTCAATTTCATTGAGGTCCAACTTACGTTTGCTCTGAGCAACTTTCGGATCGAAGTTAAGCGTTTTAACGGCCCAGTAAGCTTTATGCTCTAGCTCTACAGGCAAATGACAGGCTTTTCCAAAGACCAGCCTGTATGGAGACATCCCGATGGGAGTCTTATATGCTGTGCGGTATGCCCATAGAGCGTCATTGAGCTTACGTGCCCAATCCTTACGGGTTATCCCGACAGTGGCTTCGAGTATGTGTTTGATTTCGCGATTGGATACTTCGACTTGACCACTAGTCTGAGGATGGTAAGGCGTGCCTATCTTATGGAGGATCTCATTTTTACTCATTAAAGTTTCAAAAGCTTTATTAATAAAGTGTGTTCCTCTATCAAATATCACCACCCTAGGTACGCCAAATCGACTGAAAATGTTGTTCTTGAGGAACTTGATGACTTGGCTACCATCATTGGTCGGTAATGCGACAGCCTCGACCCATTTGGACACGTAATCGACAGCCACCAAGATATAGTAGTTTCCACCAGATGGTGGAAACGGTCCCATGAAATCGATGCCCCATACATCAAAGATCTCAAGTGTGAGAATCCCCTTTTGAGGCATCTCATCCCTCTTGGAGATGTTTCCTAATCTTTGGCATCTGTCACAGCCCTTAACAAATGTCCTGCAATCCTCATAGATGTAAGGCCAATAAAATCCACATTCGAGGACCTTGTGGGCCGTTCGAGCGGGACCATGGTGACCTCCATATTCTGATTCATGGCATTTTCTGACAATTTGATAGGCTTCATGCTCGGTCACACATCGCCTGATTATTGAATCGGCGCAGTGTTTGAAGAGATAAGGTTCTTCCCAGAAGTAACTTAATACATCTCGTTTGAACTTATTCCTCTGATGATAGTTCGAAAACTGTGGGGTTATTCCGCACGCCAAGAAGTTAGCGATGTCGGAAAACCATGGACAAGCTTGATTATGCAGATGCAACGCGAACAACTGTTCGTCCGGAAACTCTTCATTGACGGCTTTTTCCTTTTTATCATTATCTAATCGAGATAAGTGGTCAGCAGCACCATTATCTCGACCTCGCCTATCTTTTATTATGATGTCGAATTCTTGCAACAGAAGTACCCACCTGATTAATCGAGGTTTTGCATCTTGTTTGCTAAACAAGTATCTCAATGTTGTATGATCGGTGTATACTATGGTCTTCGTACCTATCAGATACTGTCTGAACTTGTCAAACGCGAAGACTACAGCATACATCTCTTTCTCCGTTGTGGTGTAGTTAACTTGGGCCTCATTCAAGGCATGACTTGCGTAATGAATTACGTAATGTCTCCCATCCTTATGCTGTCCAAGAACTGCGCCTACGGCGAGACCACTAGCATCGCACATTACCTCGAAAGGCAGTGACCAATCGGGTGGTTGCACTATCGATGCAGAAACCAACATATTCTTGAGCGTGTCAAAGGCTTGGACACACGCTTCATTTATTAAGAAGGGATTTTCTTTACAAAGCAGATTAGTGAGCGGCTTGGCAATTTTAGAGAAATCCTTAATGAATCGCCGGTAAAAAACCGGCATGCCCTAAGAAGCTCCTAACTGATTTGATCGAGTTAGGAAGAGGGAGATTGGAAATGATGGAAACTTTGGCTGGATCAACTTCAATGCCTGCACGAGAAATGCGATGACCTAACACTATGCCCTCAGTGACCATAAAATGGCACTTTTCCCAATTTAAAACCAAGTTAGTGTCCTCACACCTTTTTAAAATCTTAGCAAGATTGGTCAAACAATCTTCGAACGTATCTCCATATACAGAGAAGTCATCCATGAAGACCTCAATGCATTTTTCGATAAATTCAGAGAAAATAGACATCATGCATCTTTGAAAAGTAGCAGGTGCATTGCACAAACCAAAAGGCATCCGTCGATAGGCAAAAGTGTCGTACGGGCAAGTAAAAGTGGTTTTATCATGGTCCTCACTAGAAATAACAATCTGATTATAACCAGATTAACCATCCAAAAAGCAATAAAACTCTCTCCCTGCCAACCTCTCAAGCATCTGATCAATGAATGGCAAAGGAAAATGGTCCTTGCGTGTGGCCTCGTTCAGCTTCCGGTAGTCGATACAAACTCTCCATCCAGTCACTGGCCTGGTTGCAACCTCTTCTCCTTGTTCATTCTTGGTTATGCACATCCCTCCTCGTTTGGGTACGACCTGCACTGGGCTAACCCATTTGCTATCAGAGATAGGATAGATTATACCAGCATCTAAGAGCTTGATAACTTCTTTCCTTACCACTTCTTGCATAAGGGGATTCAATCGCCTCTGAGGTTGACGGGAGGGTTTAAACTCTTCTTCCATTAGAATCCTGTGCATGCAAATAGACGGGCTTATTCGTTTTATATCAGAAATGGTCCAACCTATTGCATGTACATGTTTCTTAAGAATGACCACCAGAGCATTTTCTTGCTCTTGGGAGAGCTTAGCCGAAACAATCACAGGTAATTTTTTATGTTCTGCGAGAAACGCATACTTGAGATGATCGGGTAATGTTTTAAGTTCAAGCTCTGGTGGGCATTCAACGGAAGGGAGTAGTTTGCGAGAAATGGGTAGTGGGAGAACAGATTTACCTTCGGGATCCTGTATCAGTACAGGATCCTCTTCTTCCTCTTGGTTGGCGTCACCATGGAATTCGATGCCGTCAAACACCTCCAGATCCCCTGTTTCGGGATCGGCAAAGTGAACGGCTTTGCATCCTTTGTGCTCCACGCCAGCAGGCTTCAGTACCTGCTTTGATGGTTCATCCAGCATCATTTCACAATCAAGTTCAGAGTCTGGCTCTTCCCTAACTATTACATTTTCAAAAGAAAAACAAGAACTGTCATTCGGAAATTTCTGCAATTTCTCCATATCAAAGATGATCTCCTCGCCATCGACCCTTAAGGTGACCTTTCCGGATTTGGCGTCAATCAGTGCGCCACCAGTGGCTAGAAATGGGCGTCCAAGGATAAGCGGCATTTCAGAATCCTCTTCAATATCGAGGACGATGAAGTCGACCGGGAAAAGAACCTGCCCGGTTTTGACCACAACATCCTTAAGGATTCCTACGGGCTGAGTGATCGATCTGTCTGCAAGTTGCAGTCTCATCTTGACCGGTTGAATTTCTCCAAGCTTAAGGCGAATAGCCATAGCTAGTGGCATCACATTGATGCTTGATCCTAAATCACAAAGCCCCATACTCACTTTGGCCTTTCCGAATTGTACTGGAAGTGTGCAACATCCGGGGTCCTCTTTCTTTTCAGGCATTCTCCTCTGAACGATGGCACTGCATGTGCTGTTGAGAATAATTACCTCTTCCTGCTCAACCTGCCTTTTTCCTGAAATCAATTCTTTCAAGAACTTAGCATAGATGGGCATTTCGGAAATCATTTCTGTGAGAGGAATGGTTATCTCTACAGACTTTAATCGTTGCAGAAATTTCTTGAATTTAAGATCATGTTCTTTATTTTTAAGACGTGCAGGATAAGGAATCCTGGGCATGTACTTGTTATTAGCAATTTTTGGTGGTGAAGGGAAGGAAGTTGTACCTTCACCTGTACCCTTATCTGATTCAGCCGTTTCAGGTGCAGCTTCAGTCTGTAATTCGGCTGTCTCTTTTTCCGCTTCGTTCTCATTATCAGCTTCCTTACCAGCATTGTCAACAATATCATCTTCTTCACATTCTGCTCCAGTACCTGCTCCCTTCGGTCCAGCTAGTACTCTTCCAGATTTCAAGGTTATTGCCTTGCATTGCGGGTTATTTTCCGCAGTGCTTGGCAGTGTACCTTTGTCCCTTTTCTGCATCTCATTAGCCATCTGTGTAACTTGGGTCTCCACATTTCTGATGGAGGCTTGCAGTTGATTGTTGATCTCTTTCTGACTAGTGATGAAATCAGTCATCAAATTTTCAAGCCTTGAGGGAGGCTTTTGATTCTGATTCTGATTTTGATTCTGATTCTGATTCCACTGGCCTTGGTTTGGGACAAACTGAGGCTGGAAACTCTGATTGGGCTGAAAGTTCTGGAAATTCTGAGGCGGCCTCTGCTGGATTTGAGGTTGGAAACCTGGATTCTGAAAATGTTGGCCTCTGTTCTGAACGAATCCCTGATTCTGCTGAGGGTTGAACTGTTATTGCTGTGGCTTGTTCAAGAGATGTGAATTCAAGGCGTTGTTGTTTGAGTAAGACAAATTCGGGTGTCTATTTGGAAAAGCTCCTGCATAGTTACAGCTCTCAGCTGTGATCTGCTCGCATGTGTCAGTTGCATGAGCACCTTGACACAGACCACAGATCACATCAGTTTGTTGTCCCTGCGCAGAACTTCCAACTCCTTGATTTACAGACAACGCTGCCACTTGCTCTTGAAGCTTTTCAATGTCTGACTTCTCTACTGTACCTACAACACACAAACCACGAGGGGGAGTGAGATTACCATCATCTGTTAGAACAGAACGGTTGACACTCATGGCTTCAATCTTTGCCCAGGCTTGGTCCATCAGTATGTAGAGCAAATGTTGACCACCAGCAGCATCAAGCATGGATTTCCATGCTGGGGTCAGACCACTGTAGAACTTTCTCAATCTCTCCCAGTCATGGAAACCATGTTGAGGACACTTTCTGAGCAGGTTGAAGAATCTTTCCTTTGCATCATACAAAGACTCGTCTGGTTTCATTTTGAATTCCGCAATTTTGGAGCGGCATTCATCCACCTTGGATTCCGGGAAGTATTTTGCTAGGAAGTTTCTGATCACATCTTCCCATGTAGACTTCTGATTTACGGGCAGTGAGTTGTACCATGTTCGTGCGCCGCTTGTCAGAGAGAAAGGAAATAGCCTTAGTCGAATAGTGTTTGCGGATACATCACGATTTTTGATCGTGTCACACAATTCTAGGAAGGTTTGCAGGTGATCATGGGGGTCTTCATGACTTGCTCCGGCAAACTGGTTGCTCTGGACTAGATTGATTAGGGCCGGTTTCAATTCGAAGTTCCTAGCCAAGAATGGAGCTTGTCCAGGAATATTCAGATATGGCTCTAAAATTGGCTGCATGTAATCAGCAGCAGCTGCTGCTTGATGATTGTTCTCAGGCCCGCCTTGGTACTGCTGTGGGTAGTAGTTCTGAGGCATGAAGTAGTTCCTTGGATCATTGAAATCATTCGGATTCGGGGGATTCTGATGGGGGTTATGGTATTGCTGATTTTGCTGGTTTTGGAAATTTTGCTGATTTGGTTGGTTCTGGTTGTTTGGTGGGTTTTGATGGTTCGGATTGGGAGGGGGTGCCTCGAAGTGTTGCTGTTCAATGTTTGGTGGGTTCCCACCTCCTTGTATGATCTGGGGAGGGGGATCATCCAAATCATCGTTATCAGCATCTTCGGGGTCTTCCTCAATGTTGTGAAGTGGGGGATTGGGTTGAATGATTGGTGGGATGTCAGGGTTTGCCATCTCGGAAATATCGCTGCTGGTGCTTGGCGAAAGTAGTGCCTGTCGTTCCCGTTCCCTTCTTCGTTTAGTCTCCGCCCTAAGACGTCGAGCTGTCTTTTCTATCTCTGAATTAAACGGGATCTCGGCTGGCGTCTGCTTCCTCCTTTGCATAGAACAACGGCTTCAATGATGACAGTACCTGTACAATCCCCATGTTAGAATTGGTTTTGAAGGTGAATATTTATAATTATATGTATAAGCTAATCTAGGAGCAATGAGGAATGTAATTCTCTAAATAAAACGGCGATGCATCCTCCCCGGCAACGGCGCCATGAAACTTTTGACAATTTCTCGCACGAGCGTTTTCTAAGATATACCAGGTTAGATTTATTAAAAGAAAAGAGTTATGATTCACGAGAAAGGGTTTAGGGATATATATTAAGATTATTAATCTTTTTATTACTCAAGTGTGGTGCTTTGGTTTCAAATGGCGCTGTGGTCCTCTCTGTCATGAAATGTTGACAAATCTCATGGCATAGCCGGGATAGGTTGATCTTCAGCCTGTCACACTGAGGATCCCCGGCAAATATGCCATGACACTTCTCATCAATTCTTGCCATAAGATTTCCTGCCATGAAACTTTTGACAGATCTCCACTCCCTGAGTATTTTCTGAAAAAAATCATGAACCTGGTTTAGGTTTTACTTAATGAAACCAATTTATGATGGCGGAGTTGTGATTAGGGATAAATTCATAAGTAGTCATGTTTTTATTGCTCGTGTGTAAGAAACTGTGGCCCGAAAGCGCACGGTGTCAAAAATTGCAGTAATTTATAGTAAGACCGGATCGTTCACTGGAGGATGTGCGATAGAAGCAGGGCCCACGTCGTTTTACTAGATTTTCCATTCGTATTGCTCAATAGGTTTGAAAGGTGATTAACAACTACTGACATGAATTTAAACTAGGCTATGAAAGCGTTTAAATCTTACTCTACAAAGCGGATAAATCTATTCTAAAAAGCGGGTAGAAATTATTCTAAGAATGCGATAAACATTATCTATGAAAGCAAGAAAAATTACATTGTGCCAACCGTGAAGCTGAATCACAATGTAGACAGAAGGGACAGGAAGAAAAGAATGAAAATTGGACAAGATTTAGATAAAGCAGTATTAGACTTCCATTTTCATACACAGATCTTTGTTTGGGATAATCCTTTCAGATAGCTAATTCTCATGCTCTCAATTATGCTTTCCCTTTAACAGACAGGTACTTACAATATGAGTTTACATGTTCTTAAGACCGCAAATTCTAAGATACCACAGATTTGTAACTGCCCTGGCCTGGGTGTGTTACTTCATCTGTGGTGGAAAAGCAACACCCGACAGATCATTTATTGAAATGCCAAGTACTACTATCATTCTCCCATGTCACACCCAAAGATTCTAATCAAGTTCTGAACTATCCCTTAACTGTCAATCCTAGTAGCAGTTACACAACTCTCAATACAACCGAGTGACCTCTAATGAAAGCGGTTAAAAGAAGGCAGTAAAGAAAGCATTTAAAACCTATCACTCGGAGGTTTTGAAAATCTGACCCTGGTAGTAAAAGACAGCTCCCCATCAGGATGAAGGAGTATGGATCAAGAATTCCCGGCTCTTGGTGAACCACTAGTGTGTTCACTTCCTTCCGGGTGATTATGAGATACAAACTAATGAAACGAACTAATGATTTAGTTCGTTCCGGATGCACTCACTCAGGACTCAAAAATAGGCTTTGGCAGAAGAGGATAGAAGTTGAAAGAAAACTCAACCCTATCTTAGAAAATAACCAAGGCCTGGATGATGTTCCTCTGAGATTATTTACTACACTGTATTTGAGTCCAAGTGGACCCCATCTCGGTATAGTATTCAATCTTAGATTTCCAACAACCAGCAATTTTGGGAAAATAATGGATTTGAAAATCATTCCCTATCAGGTACTAGATTCTCAGTTAAAACACAGACCCTTTCAGTCTAGGCGAGACCTAATCGCTGAATCTATTTCTAGTTTCCCAAAATACAACCCTTGACAGAATATGAATTAGTCATAACTGAGGAATGTATCCCTTACTCAGATCCGGATTTTATAAAGAGATTTTTGTTGGAAATTTATTAAGCAATATCTATTTAAGATCTAGACTTCTATTGTCCAAGGGAAGGATCCCAAAATAATTGCAGACCACGAATGTACATAATATTATCATGCATAAGGATATAGGGAAGTGTAAAATTAATTGACCCAAAATATAGATGCGGGTCTAGACAGAAGGTGAAACACAGATACGAAATGATCAAGAGACCAAAGTAATGGCAGAATAATCAGGTGGGCTGTAAACATCTACTGTCCAATTTCCCAATTACTCGGATGGAGCGGATTGAGACAGCTTAGACCCTGTAATGGCAGTGTCAATATCAGTTGGGTCTCCACTGTCTGTGAATTCGGGTAAAAACCTACATGCTTCCCTTCTATAATGATCGTCAGTTGGCATTGACTGATGCCAACTGACTCCCATTACAGATTGGAATTTGGGTTTGGAGATTAAGGTAAGAAAATAAAACTGTATCTGGATGGGAGTCAGCCGAGCAGCTATTATAACCCCGGATGGGCGAACCGCCAAGGCTTCCACTGACAGTCATCCAGACCATGCAAAATAACGCTTAGTAATTTATACTCAGCTTACGAGCTAGTTATCCATGAGGGAATACCCGCCAACATTAATCTGATATATTCTTTACTAATTGTTACACACAACACGCAAAGACAAAATCAATAAGAAATAAAAGAAGATTCCTTGTATGAGAGACATTGGTTTCTCATGCAAGGTTGTGGATTGGGTCCACGATTGATGGTCTTAAATAATCCTTCCTACCATAATTAATTACAGTTCGGATTATCTGTTTAAGCCATCAAGATTTTGTTTATAGAAGAGTGTTTTAATGGCAATTGAACAAAGGTCCTTTAATCATGATGATTGTTGATGTGTAATTATTGCTAATCTCACTCTTTAATCATTAATGACTCAAGGGTTCAATTAATTAAGTGATGCAAATGGAGAATCAAAATTTGGGCAGCATAACACCCTATATTGCAATTCCAGAATGTTACACCTTAACCCGTGGGGTTATGATGTGAGTGTTGCAATATAATGTAGGAAGAGAATGGAGGTTGTTTGAGATTAAATAGAGAGAGGGGAACCTTTGTCGCGATACCATAAATTTTGTCGCGGACCGAGGTTCATGACATGGGTATCCCGACAAGTTTTTAGAATTTTTGGCAGCATAACGCCTCTTTGTCGCTATGCAAGATTTTGTCGCGGAACGTGGTTCCGCGACAAGAGTGTTTCGCGACAAAGAATTTTCTGAAAATTCTTAAAGCATTTGAACCTTTGTCGCTATGCATGGAAATTCTGTCGCGGAACGTGGTTCCGCGACAAAGTGGTTCCGCGACAAAGTGTTCAAAGGATAAAGAACATGGCATAATTTTTCTGTCTCACAATGAGATTTTGTCGCGGAACGTGGTTCCGCGACAAGATGATTCCGCGACAAAAAGCCATGCAGACAAAATGCAAGAGTTTGGCTCCTTTGTCGCTATGCATGGAAAGGTTTTGTCGCGGAACGTGGCTCCGCGACAAGGTGTTCCGCGACAAAGGGTTTTAAATATGGAGACAAGTGTCTTGAAACACCTTGGTCGCGGAACAACCATTTTGTCGCGGAACGTGGTTCCGCGCCAAAAGGCGGTTGGCGCCCAAGGTGGTTCAGGACAAAAGTCAGAAAAAGCAGAAATGAACAGTGGCATGCAAACAGCGTGATCTCACCCTATTTTAGATCAAAAAGCTATTCTAAGCTAAAAACAAACAAGAAATATTCAAAATAAGGAAGAACATGCTTAAGCAAAAATAAACAGAGCTGGGCAGAATATTCAAAATAAAGCAAGAGTCCTAATCTAGGGTTTGATCACACATACACACAACATTATCCATAAAATGCTTAACAGTAAACATAAAATAGCTTAATGGGGGTCAGTGACCCCAAAATGGAAAAGAAAGCATAAATCCATGGGGTGTGAGACCCATTTCATGATTTGGGACACAAATGATGAATGTTTTCCCATATTATTGAAAGGGTGTTGTTAATACCCATGATTTGGGTATTACAAACCCTAAAACAAGAGTTTAGAAACCAAAACATGGTATAAAAATGGCTATCTAGGTAACTGTGAACAGTAAAAAAAAAACATTAAACTAAGCTAAGTTAAGAGCAAAAATTAAATAATACATGAAAATAAACCTAAACTACACTACCTAAGGGAGAACTCCTACTGCTTGCCTTCAAGAGAGCTCAACAAAATTCCAATTTTTCCAACTCTTAGCTTATGGGAGACACCTCATATTTATAGAAGTGTAACCCTAAGCCCATGGGCCTTGATTCTAGCCCATTGTGTTTTAAGACATCACACACATCACAGCTTTGTCTCGGAGCATCAAGTTTGGTCGCGGAACACACTGCATGTGGCAAGGCTTCTTGACTGGGTCTTGTGTCTCTAATTGGTGCATCTTGGTCGCGGAACATGCCTTTGTCGCGGAGCATGCCATCGCGACAAAGGGGCATCGCGACAAAGGGCTTGGCTGGTTTCCTTCTTCATCTGAGCTGCTTGGTCGCGGAACCCTCCTTTGTCGCGGAACACTGCATCGTGCCAAAGGGCTTCCGCGACAAAGGTGTTCCTGGGCCTCCTGGATTGGGCCAGATGGGCCGAAGATGTTCTTTTTGTGGGATTTTCCATCTTTTTCCCCATCTTTTGTATTTTGTGGGCTTGCTTTATTCTTTGCCCATCTTTTCATTCCTTTTTCTTTTCTTTTCTTTTTCTCATGTTTTTGGATTTTTCTAACATAATTATGTAATAAAATTACATATTTATGCCTTTTTCACACCAGCTTATTATTTTTACAATTATGCATAAATCAGTCCACTTCGACTGCTTTCTTACTTAATGTAAGACTGGAATGCGATCAAATGCCCGTTTAAGACACGGAAATGGATTGAAAATAATGGTCATTTCTGGCCATTATCACCCTCGCCCCTATTCTGCTCCAGATTAGGAACTTGAGGCTCTCCTTTGATTATGTTGGTATATAACATGTGCTCCGCGGGGGTAACAAAGTGGCGGATGGACTTTGTTGGGGCCACAAGAAGCATTGGGCCGCAAGGAGAATAATTGGGCCACGCAATATGGGCCGAAGAAGGATTTCTAAGAAGAGTTGGGCTTAAAATCGATTGGGCCGAGGAATTAAAAGGGAACGCTCCAAAACCCGAACGGAGGAAGATTTCGGAGGGAAGAGATTTCGGTCGAAATGAAGCTAAGTCAGCCGATAGGAAGGGAATGAAAATTGACTCGAGGGAATCGGCCGGAGGAGCGGTTACCAAGCTCCGGCTATAAATAGGGGATGCCATGCACAGAATCTGAGAGATCAATCCAACCCCTAAATCCCTTTATCAAATTTAATTATTTGTATCTTTACTGCTTTCATTACAGCTTTCCTTTACAGTTTTTCCTAGACTCTAGCTTAGCTTGTAGCGGTTACTTTCCAAGTCCACCGTTGTTTCTCAACAACTGGTAGTTTGGTTCCTTTTTCCGGTGAATTCGCCGTTGTTTCTTAACAACCGGTAGATTCTCCATTGTATTGAATTTGCCATTTATAAATTCAGAGAATATTCAGTCAAGTTTGTGCGCATTATTGTTAATCCGGACCCGTAATCGGTTTGATTCTTTTCCGATAGCCTCCCTTGATGAGAAAAAAGGTCCTTGGCTCATCACCAGCCAAACAGTGGCATGCCCAGTGGGACTCGAAATGGCATTTGAACAGACAACTCCAGCGATTAACACGGCGGCAAGGACCGATTTGCCGCCGATCCAGGAAAAACGCACAGCAGAACCAGGTGAATTCCCCCCGGGGTTCCCTGGACCATCAAACTTCCACAATCAGGAGTTTCCACACGACGATCTAACCCCGTGGTTCCGTGATCATGTCCAATTTATGGTAGAAGCGGCGGTTACTAATTCGGTTCGCCAGATAGAAGGCAATATCCTGGCAGCAATGTCAGCTATGTTCAGAGCCGAATTAGTGAGGAACATGTATCCGATGGGAACGCAGAATGCACAAATGGCACAAAATCCACCACCTGCGATGCAGAATCCTCACAACTTTCAACAGCAGGCCTATCGGCTGCTAGGAGGGCAAAGACCACGGCCTTTCATCCCTCCGCAACAAAGGCACGATCAGCAGCAGAATCAACCGCCTCAACCAGTAGTGCAACCGCCTGCTCCAGTGGTTCAACAACAATACTTACCACAGCAGCCGAATCCACCACAACTGGTTGACAGGGAATTAATTGCTGAGATAATTCGTACTCAGTTTGGAAATCTCATCGGCCAGGAAAACAGGCCGATGTATAGGAAGCCTTACCCCGAGTATATCGAAGAGCAGTATCCTCTGCCTAGAGGAGTAAAGGTTCCAGATTTCAATACTTTCTCTGGAGAGGTCGGCCGGTCTACGATTGAACATATTGGCCGATTCACAGCTCAATGCACCAGAATTGCGCAAAACGATTTTCATAAGTTGATATTGTTCAGCTTATCGTTAACTGGTCCAGCATTTGAGTGGTACATTAATTTACCAGCAGGATCGGTTAACACCTGGGCCGAAATGGAGCGGTTATTTCATGACCGATTATATAACACCAGTCCTGAGGTATCAGTGGTTGATTTAACATCAACCAAACAGAAAGCGGCAAAATCAGTCACAGAGTTTATAGAGAGATTTTATGCCGTAAAAGCTCAAATGAAGACAATGCTGCCAGAGCATGAATATATTCAAATCCTGAAGCAGAATTTGAAGTTCGCCATCAAGGACAGATTGATGGTCACAAGACCAAGGACTGTGGCCGAATTAACAGCCGAAGCTATAAGAATGGAGACTTACTTAGCGGAGCAAGCGGCTTTCAAATCGAGCCGAAGTCAAAGTGGCAGGTCACAGCCTATCCAGTCAGCGGCATCGTTTGCAGAATCTCTGGATAGATGTGAGATTGAGGAAGAGTATAATACGGATGATATTCCTTCTTTAGCCGAAGTAGCAAGGGCTGAACTGGTGATAAAAAAAAAACCCATGACATGTCCTACTCTTCGGCCAATCATAGGCAAGGAGAAAGAGGGAGAAGTTAGAGACGAATCTCAGAGGTTTTATTCTTTCGATCTATCTCAGATGGATGAAATATTTGATTATTTCCAGAAGAAAGGATTGTTGGAATTCAAAGGATATCACCCACAGCCAACCAAAGAGCAATTGGAAGCCGGGTGGTGTAGATTTCACGGATCGGCTACTCATT
The DNA here is from genome assembly GCA_030278955.1 of Hygrophila difformis. Classification (NCBI taxonomy): domain Eukaryota; kingdom Viridiplantae; phylum Streptophyta; class Magnoliopsida; order Lamiales; family Acanthaceae; genus Hygrophila; species Hygrophila difformis. Next base: position 26,216,199 of record JAOANR010000015.1, on the reverse strand, counting down.
CTAGAGCAGTTTGTGGACATTTCACGAAGCTGATCCAGAAGCATGTGGACGATGGGAAATTGAAATTCCCAGAAAGACTCATGGCAATTGATAAGAATCCGTTTCCTGTCGCTAGCATGGTAATGGTGCACCCCGATCAAAACAAGTCTGTATACGATCGTTTGGGTGACCAACCATCGACCAGTAAAAGCTCTGTGCATGATCGGCTAGGAAATCAGCCATCGGCTCATAAGAAGGCAGGAGTGTGGAGACGATTAGGATCTCCGAAGGGGAAAGAGAAGATTTCAGATGTTTTTGACCGATTGGGCAATTATGAAGTAAAGGAATGGATCAAGCAATCGGACAAACATCAGAAGGTCGAATTCGGAGATGAGAATGAGAAACCAACGTTGAAAATCATAACCAATGGTTGGGATTCAGAGATGAAGTTGACAGCCGATAAGCAGAACGGAAAGACTGTGATTCAGATCACAGTTCCCGAAGATGTTGTCACTCTCGAAATGAAGAAACTCAAAAGGCCACCAGCAAATACTCAGGTAGGCCGATGGGTTCAGAATTCCCCAGAGAAGAGGCATCTCGGCCAATGCCGATTTGAGAGGTCAGCCTGGAGGGTAGGGGAGGAAAAGACTCCGAAAGGAAAGGGATCGTATCGTACTTTCAAACGAAGGATGCAGCGGCTTAAAGCAGCTGGCGCATTTGAGCAAGAGGAGTGCGAAATGATGCATATGGAAAAGGACTTCCCAGACGATTGCTCGTCCTCTGAAGGTAGGATCCTTAATAAGGTGTTTTCGGCTCGATTGAAATCAGCCGAAGGGAAGGAAGAAAGAAAGCTGAAAGAAGGGCAGGATCGGTTGAAAAACAAAACTAAATTTCGGCCGAAAATAATACAGCCGAAAGTTGATAGTGAACAGCCGAAGGTAAAAGAGGAGTGGAAGCCTAGACCAGTCCGAACTCGGGAATGGAAACCGAAAACAAGCATCGTCCCGAATAGTGACATACAAAAAGGGAAAGGACAATGTGGTCGCAGATGCTTTGTCACGAAGAGCAACATTGGCTGCCATGGCGACGACACATTTGCTGGGATTTGAGAATATAAAAACTTTGTATGCTACTGATCCTGATTTTGAGGAAGTGTACCGACAGACTGAGGTACACTCATTTAAAGAGTTTTCCAGGCTTGATGGTTTTCTCTACCGGGAGAATCAGCTATGTATTCCACGAGGTTCTATCAGGGAATTACTGATTCAAGAAGCACATAATGGTCAACTGATGGGACACTTCGGAAAGAATGCCACAGCTGAAATATTAGCCGAAAAATTCTATTGGCCCGGGCTGAGAAAACAAGTCGAAGAATTCATTTCTAAGTGCATCGTCTGTTTGAAGGCGAAATCCACGGTCAAGCTGCATGGGCTTTATCAGGCATTACCTGTTCCAGCTGGACCGTGGTTGGACATTTCTATGGACTTCGTGTTAGGTCTACCTCGAACTGCACGTGGAAAAGATTCAATCTTTGTCGTGGTAGATAGATTCTCAAAGATGGCACATTTCTTACCCTGCACGAAGACCAGCGATGCACTTCATATCGCGAAGCTGTTTTTCAAGGAGATCGTGAGATTGCATGGGATTCCGAAATCCATTGTTTCTGATAGAGATGTGAAGTTCATCAGTTACTTCTGGAAATCCCTCTTGAGCGAAATTGGAACGAAGCTGCTGTTTTCTACTGCATTCCACCCGCAGACTGATGGCCAAACTGAAGCTGTTAATCGGGTGTTAGGTAATCTGCTTCGTATTATTACTTCTTCAAATTCGAAGAGTTGGGATGAATGTTTGCCGTATATTGAATTTGCATACAACCGGCACATTCATAGTGCAACTCACATATCTCCATTTGAATGCGTTTATGGTTTTAACCCCCTATCCCCGATTGACCTTCTGCCATTGCCAAGCAATGAGCATTTAAATGTTAATGGCAGAAACAGGGCTCAAGCGATTAAGGAGATGCACAAGAATGTCAAAGAGAGCCTACAAAAATCGGCGGAAACGTACGCGAGGTACCATGACCGGGGAAGAAAGAAGCTGGTGCTGAAGCCAGGAGATTGGGTGTGGCTTCATCTGCGGAAAGAAAGATTCCCATCAAAGAGACGCAGCAAACTATCTCCGCGAGGAGATGGGCCCTTTAAAATTCTTGAACGGATTAATGATAATGCGTATAAACTAGAATTACCCAAAGAATATGGAAACATTAATCCGTCTTTTAATGTTGCAGATCTTGTACTGTACGAAAGGGACGAACAGGACGAGTACGATGCTTGTCGGTTGATCGCTCAACCTCCTCAAGGGGGAGGGAATGGCGTGGAAGCCGGAACTGTAGCAACAATAATACCATTTCCAGATGGACCCTGTTCAAGGAAGCAGACAAAGAAGTTCACAACCCGAGTTGCTGAATTTTTCAAAGATCATTTTGATAAGGAGCTGAAGAAAATACCCGCAACCCGATCCAAAGCAACTTTGCTCTTACAGCTCGAGCAAGCAGATGTCCTGGAGCTGAATCCCTAAACCCGGAAGAGAGATTGGATGAAATAAGCTTGAAATAATTTAGAGAGATGAAGAGCAAACCAAACTGCCTAAGTTCGGTCTAGGTGGGTTCGGTCTAGACCGAACTCACACCATAGACCGAACTAACTCTCTCCTTCTCTCTTTTCCTTCCATTTCCCCTCCAACTACCTAGTTCGGTCTAGGCAGGTTCGGTCTAGACCGAACCTATGCCCTAGACCGAATTAAACCCATTTCCCCATCTTTCCTTCAACTCCTTTTTGCTAATTCGGTCTTTTTGGCTTGTAAACCGAATTACACATTTCGAACTAGCATAAATTAATTTTCCATTTCTTGTATTTTCCTAGTCAAGTACGTAGGGGCTTTGGCAAGTATAAATATGCCTCCCCCTTCACTTTGTAAGACATCTTTTGTTGAATAATAGACTTTGCCTTTTGCAAGCACTTCAAAAGATCATCCCCCTAAATGAGTGATTCATTTTAGGGTTTTCAAACACTTAGAGCTTGAAGGACTCTATGTTGTTCATCAATCAACAATTGTGAAGCATGGAACATGGAGGGTACGACGTAGGAGCGTTCTTGCCATGAAAGTGTCAACTTGAGTTGATTCTTCATCCTCTTGGACTTGAAGCTATCCAAGAGGATCATCACCAACAATTGAATCTAATGAAGTATTGAGGGCAAGACATAGGAGCTTGTTTGCTTACTCTTGTTAGGGTCTTGAGTTGGTTACTTTCCTATCCCTTTTCTTTTATTTTCTTTTGGTATCAACATACCACCTACTAGCTTGTTCATCTTTTGTATTTCAAGAATGTATCCTATGATTCATGGCATTAGTTTTAGAATTTTTGGTATCAGAGCCTAAGATAGGATCTTTCTTGAGTTTTTAGAACCAAAAACCCTAAAACACAAAATTTTCAAGTTTTAAAAATTCGGACAGAATCTGTTTTGGTCTTTTCTGAACTCAATACTTGGAGTCTTTGAAATCTGGGCATATATTTGAAATCCTCTCGTCGAGTAGATGAATTTTCATATATGGTATGCTTAATTTGGACTTCGTATGAGTAAGTTGTGATCAAATCAAGATTGTGTGTTGTTCTTGATCAAATCCGAATTTTTCACCATCTTTTGGACTTTGATCTTGTGTTTTGCATGTTATGGACTGTTATATGTGTTTATTATTGTAAGTTGATTATGTGTTTATGTTATTAATTGCTTGTTAGCATCAAAAATTCCAAAATCAAAATTGAGTGTTCATCTTGTTCTTGGTGATCTTCATAATCTTCATGAGTGTTCTTGTTGATCTTGAGCCTTGTGTTAAATTGATTTCATGACCATGATTTGCTGAAGATTTGGGGCGGTTGAAAGGAGACAAGGAGTGACATAATAGCCACCCTACTCCCTTGAAAAGAGGAACAATCATCATTTGATTGGAGATAAGGGTGAAGAAAAGTCAAAGATTGTGGCTACAAAACCTCAAATTCGGTCTATCTCCCATAGTTCGAACTATAAACCGAACTTCACCTCAAAGTAATCAGGAGAAAAGTTGAATTCAAGTTTTGGGCACCAAGTTCGGTCTACATACTTCAATTCTGTCTAAAAGACCGAATCCCTACTCCTAAACCGAACCTCACCCCAAATTGCCCAAGAAAAGAAACTTTGAACCAAGTTTTGGGAAACCAATTCGGTCTATCCCTCTCTAGTTCGGTCTATTAACCGAATCCCTACCCCATAGACCGAACTCCATCAATTTTTGTCCAAAATTTTTTTTCCCAAGTATCCCAAACCGCACCCCTTGTTTATTTTGTGATCAAAATTTTTCCTAAGTTGGATACACACAGTTGGCACTTGGTTCCTTTACCATTGGTATGAACACTGAGTTGAAGCTTTAATCAGACAATGTTCTGCTCTTAAAGTTCCTCACTCAACAAGTGAAACCGAACTGTTGAAATTCCCCCGGGAAAATTTAAATCACATTATATTGGTGCATTGATTTTGTTGATACACAGATATATATTGGGAGCCTTGTGTGATCATTTGGGAGTCGAGTGCAGTAAGGATTCTTTTCAGAATTTTTAAACTCCACTCGATATTTTTAACCCTTTGTGAGGATTTGGAATTTGCAGTGCAATGGTGGTTAATCGCAGTAACATAGAATCCTTACATTGTGATCACATATTTTCAGTGTATTAACATCCATAATTATCTTTTCTTTACTTTTATTTCTATTTCTGTTGAGTCATAGTAGTGTGCAAACAACAGTCTTGCTTTCAACTTCAATTTCAAGTGTAGTTGATATTCTTACGGAAGCATCGGACCAAGTGATTGAAGACTGAGAGTGCTTGCCGAGAAAAATTTTACTGTTGTATAAGTGCTACTAACATCTTTATATATATAATTAAATTGTGTTGTGTAGAATTTTTCTGATCAAATGGCAGGAGCATCTGGAACATCCAACTATGAGATTATCAATTTCCTTCAGTCTTTAAATCAGAAAATGGAAAGAATTGATAAAAAGATTGAGGATATCAATAGCCGAGTGGACAGTCAGATCGAAGGCCTGCAAAAGGATCTTGATGAACGACTCCGGATTCAAGGAAATGCTGTGGAGCAACAAATTCATCGAGTGGCATTGAGGCATCAATTGGGAGATATTGGACTGCCAAACCCGAATGCTCCACACAACACCCCAGATACTGAACAAAGTGAAATTAATCCTGATGACGATATGGCCGAAGCCGAACAAGTACTTGAGGAACAGTACAATGCACAACGGGGACCCAGAGTAAATGCCGGACACAATGCTTATCCACCCCCACCAGCAGCAGCACCTCAAATACCGAGAGCACAAGGAGGCCGAAGGATTCCGAACAATCAGGATAATGAGGAGCAGGAAATCAAGGGCATTAAACATGATCTTCCAGTGTTCAAAGGAACACCTGATCCAGCAGAGTTTATTGAATGGAAAGAATCCATGGAATTGATTTTTGACTGCTACAATTATTCTGAACGTAAGAAGATACAGATCGCAGTTTCACAGTTCAAGGACTATGCTCTAGCTTGGTGGCAGAAAACCTTGAAGGAAGTCAGAGAACGAGGATTTAGGCCAACCGAGACATGGGACGATTTAGTCAGACTGATGCAACATAGGTTTGGACCATCTTATTACAGAAAGAGCTTGTACCACAAAATGGTAGCCCTGACTCAAGGCAACAAAACTGTCAACAAGTACTATCAAGAGATGGAAAAGTTGATGACTCGTTGTGGAGTACAGGAAGATGAAGACATTACCAATGCCAGGTTTATGGAAGGGCTGAGAAAGGACATCCGGGATGAAGTTGACTTGAGAGGTTACAACCATACCGAAGATTTGGTACACCTTGCGACCAAGATCGAGTCACAGCATAAGAATCGGATTCCACGGATCACTTTCGGAAGCAGTTCAACTGGACCAAGTAAATCTTGGCCTGGAAAAGAGTGGCCCAGAATTGAGGACAAGCCCAAACCGGCACAACCAAAGGGTTTCGAACTGGCAAAGGAGTTTAAGGTATACAAGCAACCTGTACAGAACCCCCAACCAGCAAGACCAAAGAGAGACATCAAGGATGTTATGTGCTTCAAATGTCAGAGGAAAGGACATTATGCCGATGAATGTCCCTTCACAAAGCGAGTGGCTGTGTTGGAAAGCGGTCATATCAAGATCATTGAGTCTGACGAGGAAGGATCGGCTGAGGAAGAGCAAGAGGAAATTGCTCCAATTAAAATCGAGGAAGTCAATGGTGATCATGAAGTAGTCGAGGAAACCGAGGAAAGAGTTTTAACTACTTTCGTGGCTATGCGAGTTTTGAATGCTGAGAAAAGCGAACAACCACCACCTGACGAGCAAAGAGAAAACTTATTTCACTGTCATTGTGATTTGAACGGTAATTTGGCTTCTATAATTGTAGATAACGGTAGTTGCACTAACGTTGTTAGTACATATACTATTCGCAGGTTAGAATTGCCTACCGAAGACCATCCAAGACCGTATCAATTGCATTGGATGAATGACAGTGGAGCACTGAAAGTGAGCCAGCGAGCGAAAGTTCCAATCAAGATTGGCTCGTACTTCGAAGAAGTCTTGTGTGACGTCGTTCCTATGACAGCCTGCCACATTCTGTTGGGAAGGTCGTGGTTATACGACAATGATGTCACGTATCGCGGGAAAGATAATTCTTTATCTTTCAAATTTTGCAATAAGATGTATACTGTAAAGCCTCTCTCGATCAAAACTGTTAAGATCGATCAAGAGAGATTGAGAGAAAATATGCGCAAGTCAGAGGAAGATTACAAGGCGAAGCAAAAAGGCAAAACAAAAATTTCCAGATTGGAAATTCATGATAAATCATCGGATCCTTGCCTTCTGCTGACAAAGAATGACTTTGAGCAAGCAGTGCAGCACGACAACCCAACAGGTCACTGTTTCTTAGCTTATTGTAAACCTGTTGAATTTATTATTAGAACTTGTCATACTGCACCTGAAATTCCTAATGAATTTTCTAGGATGCTGGAGAGAAACAAAGATATATTTCTAGTAGAAGTACCGGCTGGGCTACCACCTCTTCGTGGTATTGAACACCAGATTGACTTTGTGCCGGGTGCTTCTATTCCGAATCGACCAGCATATAGAATGACACCTGAAGAGACTAAGGAAATTCAGTCTCAAGTTCAAAAGTTGCTTGATAAAGGATGGGTGCGCGAAAGTTTATCTCCTTGCGCGGTACCAGTGTCACTTGTTCCGAAGAAAGACGGTTCATGGCGTATGTGCGTCGACTGCAGAGCCGTTAATGCAATTACTGTGAAGTACCGGCACCCCATCCCACGCCTTGATGACATGCTTGACGAGCTTTTAAGACCCGAATGAAACCCGGAGATGAATGGAAAACGGCTTTTAAGACCAAATTCGGACTTTACGAATGGCTGGTTATGCCATTTGGTCTCACCAATGCACCGTCAACATTTATGCGTCTCATGAATGAGACATTGCGCAGTTTTATAAATAAATTTGTTGTCGTTTATTTTGATGATATTTTAATTTATAGTGCAAACGAACCTGATCATGTATCTCATGTTCAACAGGTGATAAACAGGTTGCGGGATGTGAAGCTGTATGCTAATTTGGAAAAGTGTACATTCCACGCAACGGAACTGAATTTTTTGGGTTTTATTGTTGGACATGGAGGACTGAAAGTCGATGAGCAGAAAGTGAAGGCCATTTCTGATTGGCCACCCTTGAAATTTGTACATGAGGTTCATCAGTTTCTAGGACTTTGCGGATTTTTTCGACGTTTCGTTCCGCAGTTCAGTGTCATTGCCGTGCCCCTCACGACGCTACTTAAAAAGGATCTGCCTTTTAAGTGGGGGCCAACGGAACAGAAGGAGTTTACTGATTTAAAGGAAAAATTGACACATGCTCCGTTGTTAGCGTTGCCGAACTTCGATCTTCCGTTTGAAATTGAATGTGATGCATCCGGAACGGGAATGGGAGCAGTGTTAATTCAAGAAGGTCGTCCGATTGCGTACCACAGTGAGAAATTTGCAGGAGCGTCATTGAATTATTCCACCTATGATAAGGAACTGTTTGTTGTGGTAAGGGCATTCAGAGTTTGGCAGCATTATCTTCGGGGTAGAGAATTCGTTATCAATACGGATCATGAAACCCTAAAGCATATCCGTGGACAAGGACAGTTGAGTAAGCGACATGCGCGATGGAGTCAGTTCATCGAAGGATTTCCCTATGTGATCAGATACAAAAAGGGAAAGGACAATGTGGTCGCAGATGCTTTGTCACGAAGAGCAACATTGGCTGCCATGGCGACGACACATTTGCTGGGATTTGAGCATATAAAAACTTTGTATGCTACTGATCCTGATTTTGAGGAAGTGTACCGACAGACTGAGGTACACTCATTTAAAGAGTTTTCCAGGCTTGATGGTTTTCTCTACCGGGAGAATCAGCTATGTATTCCACGAGGTTCTATCAGGGAATTACTGATTCAAGAAGCACATAATGGTCTACTGATGGGACACTTCGGAAAGAATGCCACAGCTGAAATATTAGCCGAAAAATTCTATTGGCCCGGGCTGAGAAAACAAGTCGAAGAATTCATTTCTAAGTGCATCGTCTGTTTGAAGGCGAAATCCACGGTCAAGCCGCATGGGCTTTATCAGGCATTACCTATTCCAGCTGGACCGTGGTTGGACATTTCTATGGACTTCGTGTTAGGTCTACCTCGAACTGCACGTGGAAAAGATTCAATCTTTGTCGTGGTAGATAGATTCTCAAAGATGGCACATTTCTTACCCTGCACGAAGACCAGCGATGAACTAACTCTCTCCTTCTCTCTTTTCCTTCCATTTCCCCTCCAACTACCTAGTTCGGTCTAGGCAGGTTCGGTCTAGACCGAACCTATGCCCTTGACCGAATTAAACCCATTTCCCCATCTTTCCTTCAACTCCTTTTTGCTAATTCGGTCTTTTTGGCTTGTAAACCGAATTACACATTTCGAACTAGCATAAATTAATTTTCCATTTCTTGTATTTTCCTAGTCATGTACGTAGGGGCTTTGGCAAGTATAAATATGCCTCCCCCTTCACTTTGTAAGACATCTTTTGTTGAATAATAGACTTTGCCTTTTGCAAGCACTTCAAAAGATCATCCCCCTAAATGAGTGATTCATTTTAGGGTTTTCAAACACTTAGAGCTTGAAGGACTCTATGTTGTTCATCAATCAACAATTGTGAAGCATGGAACATGGAGGGTACGACGTAGGAGCGTTCTTGCCATGAAAGTGTCAACTTGAGTTGATTCTTCATCATCTTGGACTTGAAGCTATCCAAGAGGATCATCACCAACAATTGAATCTAATGAAGTATTGAGGGCAAGACATAGGAGCTTGTTTGCTTACTCTTGTTAGGGTCTTGAGTTGGTTGCTTCCCTATCCCTTTTCTTTTATTTTCTTTTGGTATCAACATACCACCTACTGGCTTGTTCATCTTTTGTATTTCAAGAATGTATCATATGATCCATGGCAAGCGTTCATCTCCGAAGCTCAGCCAAGCACGATTTTACCCCCGACTGCAAAGATGTATGAGCATATGAGGCCTTTGTATGTCAAGGGCTGGGTTAACGGGAGACCTCTCAGAAGAATGTTTATTGACGAAGAGCAACCGTCAATATTATGCCATTATCCACACTGACGAAGATAGGCCGTTCGAAGGAAGATTTGTTGCCCACAAGAATGAAAGTGTTAAGTTTCGTGGGAGCTCAAACGGCGGCCGAATGATGTATTTTAGTGGATGTAACGGTCGGTACAATCTCGATTCCGACCATGTTCTCTGTAGTGGACGCAGAGGTTCCGTATGCGGCCCTATTAGGCCGATGATGGATCCATACTGCTAGATGTTTACCATCAACACTTCACCAGAAGATATGGTTCTGGAAAAAGGATGGTTCAGTCGAAGAAGTGGATGGTGATCAGCCTCCGTTTCCAGTCAGCACAGCCGGCCAAATTGATGCGGTGTTATACGAAAAGTCCATACAACCATTTCTAGCAGTGGCAGGGGAACGATACCCGCAAGTCGTCGAATGTGACTGGACAGATTTGGGGTTTGAGGTCAGATATTAGGCCGATGTACGGCCGAACGAAGAAGAAAGTAGAGAATGAATGAAGAAGCTAAAGGAATAGTCGAGTTCAAATCGGCCGAACTCGGATCGACAGGAGAAAAGGCGAATTGGAGTGAACTCATGGACGCTATTCCAAAACGAACACCAGATTTCAAAGCTCAAGATCCTTTAAAAATGGTCAATGTTGGTACAGATGAGCACCCAAGGGAGATCCCATTGAGTGCGAATTTAGATCAGCAGACGACGAGCCGATTTAAGGAGGTGTTAGTAGAGTTCAAAGATTGTTTCACATGGGATTATACAGAGATGCCAGGATTGGAAAGATCGATTGTAGAACATAGATTGCCAATCAAGGAAGGGTTCAGGCTGCATAAACAGCGGCCAGGAGGGCAGCGCCCGAAATTGTTCTGAAAATAAAATAAGAAATAGAAAAGTTGTTAGCGGCCGGATTTGTTAGGACAGCTAAATATGTAGAGTGGTTGTCAAATATTGTTCCTGTAATAAAGAAAAATGGGAAATTGAGAGTTTGTATTGATTTTAGAAATCTCAATATAGCCACTCCCAAAGATGAATATATTATGCCTATTGTTGATTTGTTAATTGATTCGGCCGCAAAACAGGGAATGTTATCCTTCATGGATGGATATTCTGGATACAACCAAATCTTTATGGCCGAAGAAGATGTACATAAAACAGCATTCAGATGCCCTGGAGCTATTGGAATTTATGAATGGGTAGTGATGCCATTCGGGTTGAAGAATGCAGGAGCCACATATCAGAGGGCTATGAACTATGTTTTTCATGATCTGATAGGAGACTGCGTAGAGGTCTATATCGACGACGTCATGGTCCGATCCAGAGATGTGGAAAGCCATTTGGACGACGTACGAAGAGTATTTGCGAGAATGAGATTACACGGAGTTAAAATGAATCCAGCCAAGTGTGCTTTTGGAGTGCAAGCAGGGAATTTTCTTGGGTTCTTGGTACATAACAAAGGCATTGAAGTTGATGCAAATAAAACCAAGGCCATCCAGGAAGCTAGGCCTCCACACGATAAGAAAATTTTGCAAAAATTCCTTGGACAGATCGGTTTCCTGAGACGATTCTTGGCAAATGCGGCCGGGAAGTCGAAGCCATTAACCGATTTATTAAGGTTGAAGAAAGAAGAGGAATTCAAATGGGGAGTCGATCAACAGGAAGCCTTCGAGCAACTGAAACAGGCTTTGATCAATCCACCAGTATTGGTTCCCCCGATTTTGGGCCGACCATTGAAGCTATATATAGCAGCGGCCGAAGAGTCTATTGGAGCACTATTGGCCCAAGAAGACAATGAAGGAAGAGATCGGGCGATTTATTATCAAAGCCGAATCCTTAGGGATGCAGAGCTAAGGTACTCGTCGATTCATAAACTATGTTTGAGTCTTTATCATGCATGCCAGAAGCTAGAATATTATATTCAACCAAGGCAAGTGATAGTGGTGGCTTCGGTTGATATAGTCAAAATCTTGATGAATGATCCGATTAGTAGCCGAAGAATGGCTAAATGGGCCATGAGGTTAAATGCATATGATTCGAAGTATCAACCACTCAAGGCTATGAAAGGACAAATTGTAGCCGATTTCTTTGCTGATCACGCAATACCTTCGATGTCAGATGATATTGAAGAACATGTTCGGCCGAAAGTGATAGACGAAATTGGAATAGTGTATTACGCCCATGGGTAATGATGTTTGATGGTTCCAAAGCCGCCTCAGGAGTTGGGGCAGGGTTCACACTACAGACACCGGAAGGCAAGATACACAGGTACTTCGTACAATTACCGAACTCCTATACTAATAACCAAGCTGAGTACAAAGCGTTAATTTCGGGGCTGCAACGACTTATAGAAGAAGGAGTGAAAGCGGTTATAATCAAAGGAGATTCGCAAGTGGTTATTCAACAATTGTTAGGAGATTTTTCGGTAAAAAGCTCTCAGCGGATTAGATTATATGAAGAGGCAGTCGACTTACTAGAAGAATTCGACGAGGTATATGTTGAATACATCCCCAGAGAAAAGAATGAATTAGCAAACGAATTGGCTCAACACGCAGCCAGATATCGGCTAATGCCGATAGCAGGGAATGTGGAAATACATTTGGCCAAAACAGAGAAGGCCGAATGGATAAAAGAGATAGCACGAACATGGGAAGATCCATCCGAAGCTAATCCAGCTGAAAAGCGGAAGGCGATGGACTACACAATAATAGGAGGATTACTCTTCAAATGAGCCATCGATGGAGTGTTACTCAGATGTGTTGGAGAAGAGGACGCGAAAAGAGTAATGGGAGAAGTACACGAGGGAATATGCGGCGCACATCGAGCAGGAAAGTCGATGAAATGGAGTATCATTCGGCTAGGATACTATTGGCCGAAAATGAGAACAGTATTCGTGGAAGAAAAAGTCAAGGCCTTTGCAGACGAATATGGGATAAAGATTGTACATTCGTCGTCGTATTATCCACAAGGGAATGGGCAGGCAGAGGCCACTAACAAGCAATTGATCGGAATTATAAAAGAGATGATCGAGGATCAACCGAGAAAGTGGCATGAAAAGTTATCCGAAGCATTGTGGGCTTATCAGAATGCCAAGACCTCAGCAACAGGATTCACGCCATTTCGGTTGACATATGGGATGGACGCAGTCCTTCCAGCCGAAATAACGGTGCCGACTTTGAGAACAAGTCAAGCTGATTTGATGTTGGCCGAACAGTACGATCGATCAATGAAAGACGAATTATTAGAAGTTAATTCTGATCGGATGCAAGCATTTGAAAATTTGAAGAAAAATAAAGATATTGTGGCCGATTGGTATAATAAGCGAATTCGTGTTAAGCGATTTGAAGTCGGTGATTTAGTGTGGAAAGTTATATGGCCACCTAAGCAGAAGGATAGCCGATTAGGAAAGTGGAGCCCCAATTGGGAGGGGCCTTTTATTGTTCAGACGAAATTACCGAATGGAGCATACATATTAGTCGACGAAAATGGAGAACAAATGTCGAATTTCAGTTTGGGATTAAACATTAAGTGAACAGAAAGAAAAAGATTTTATTTCATGGACGAAATGTTACAAAGAGGAGCTACTTCGGCCGAAAGCGGCGTCGATAGTCCGAAATTACAATATACAAGGGAAATGTCCTAACCTAGGATGGCATATACAAGGGAAAGGTCCTAAGAATGGGAACTCTAGGATTGTATTAAACAACCTAGCCTTGTATAAAGCCGCCAGGATACACTGGTGGAGCCGAATGCAGTGGCGAGACCACTCATTCCGAAGTAGCACCGCCGATTGCCCCAACCACCAAGCCTAAAACTCTGGGAACGCTACAACGAATAGTACAATGTCCCAGAGATAGAAGTCGAACTCGGGTGCAACATCCGCACGATCGTAGATAAAATGAGGATGGATGCAACCGAGGCAAACGACCAAGGCGGTGGAAGGAAAAGAAGATGAGGGAACCACTAACAGAAGTGGGTTCCCCATTAGACAAGGTCCGACAGGATATGCAACTGCAAAGTAGAAGGGAATCCTGTCCGCATAGCAGTCGAGACCTTCATTTGGAAAAACAGTCAAAGATCCTCGCCCATACGAACATGGCGAAAAGGTTGTTAGCTGAGCTCGTGCCGCATGGGAAGAAGGTTTTCGTACCATGTTTGGAAACCCTTGCAGGAAGACACCAGCCAGAGACCAAGGGGGCACCGGAGACAGAGGGTCGAGCCAAGCAAGAGGAGGACTCATTTTACTAAAAGAAAAATGTGAAGAAGTAATGAATAAACATCAGTGAAGGCCGGGTATTTATAGGAAAGGGATAAGTATGCGGCATCAGAAACGGTCAATATTAAAAGTTATTTATGGGAAGACGTTATAGCTGATTCCCCATAAAAACTGCTAACATTCAGGAATTAATCAAGAAGACCGAAAATTACGGAATTCGAAGAAGATACGAATCTTATTGCAGAGAATAAAATATACGAATCTAGAAGTACATTTTTCGGCCAAGTACAAGCTACAAAAAGGGAAATGGCCGATTATCACTGGCAAAAGACAGCCAAAAAGGGAGAGCTAGAAGTACATCAAATGATACAACCAGAAGGAAAATCCAAAAGAGTTATAATAACTACATCCGAATAAAGGCGACAATAAAAAAAAAAAAAATCTCTCCCAATCTCCACTCAAGTCATAAGCAATGTCGTCATCAAAACCACCAGGAAGAACAACGGCCGAATTGCGGGCAGTAGCAGAGTTCAAGACCGATTGAAATTCTTGGAATGCTCGAGCTTCAGCTTCGGCCGAAACCGGAGGATCATCAGGTTGAGACAAGAGAAGATGTTCAGTGGCATCTTGAAGAAGTTCAGACTGAGCATCTAAGAAAAAGATCAAAATAGGATAACAACATAATCATCATGTATCGTTTTAAATATTACTGGAGTCTTTCGGATTATCCACTGCAGAAAGTCTAGCAACAGGGTTATCTGAAACCATGGAAGTATCCAGTACAGAATGAAGTTGAGCCACGATGGGACGAATTCGGTCAACCACAGCTCGAGTATCCGACCACAAACCACGGAAAATACCAATGATTTCGTCACTAAAGGACGTCTTCAAAGAAAGATAATCCATCTCTTCTTTGAGACTAGCAAGCTTATCTCTTGGAGCCTGGGCAGATTTATGGAGTTGCTTTACAAGACCTTGCAGGTGAGCCGATTCCTTGTCTACCTCAGCCAAGGCATTCTTCACGCTTTGCGCCTCATATTGGAGTCGGCTGATTTCCGAGTCAATGGCAGAAAGACGATCCGAATACTAGAGTCTAAGATTGTCATTAGCTGACAACTTATCCATATGAGCATGATAATCGGAAGTATGCTTATCAAATTCCAACTTGTGAAGGGTAAGAGAGGCTTGCTCATCATCAAGTCTTTTACGAGTAGCCAAGATATCGGGAAGCTCTAGGTCCAGCCGTAAAAGGCAAGTGAGCATTGCCTGATGGGCGTCTGCCAAACCAGAGGCTAGAAGTTCTTCAGAGAATGCCTGCTTAATGTGCGAAAGAAGCAAGAGGATGGGCTTAGTTTGAACTGAAAAGGCATCAGGCTGACAGGAAATTAGACGTTCCAATTCGTCCAAACAAGCCTTGAAGGAATTAGGAAATTCCGACGAAGGAAGAGAAAAGGAAGGGGAAAAGAAGTCTACTCTTGTCCGGAAAAGGAGAAGATTAACATCACTAATAGATGTCCTTTCCAGTCGAACACGAGCGAGTAAGGGGTCAGGAATAGAAATGGCGGAAGGGGAAGGTAAAGCATTCACCAAAGAGGTAGTCGAATTGGGGATGATTGAATCAATATCTCCGCTTCCAAGAGAGCGAGAAGTTGAGCCAGACCCCAGGCCAGCTGATGAAGCGGGAACCATATTGGAAACAGTAACAGGATCAAGAGACGAATGAGACGGAGTAGAAGAACGAGGCATATCATTCGGATTAGACCAAGGATGAGGCGATACAAAAGGACCAGATAAGACCGCAGCAGGATGAGCCTAAAAGAAAAGGAAATGAACATCAGTAAGATCAACAAGGGAGCAATTTAAAAAAACAAAGGGAGAGAGTTGCAGGAAACCTGATCGGCAGATATACCGGTCCAGGAAGAGGTGAACGAGTCGAACGTCGGAGAACCTTAGATGCAGGTTCACCTTTTGATTTCCCCGAACTCGGGGCAGTGCGCTTTCGTTTCGAGGAAGCAACAGGACCAGACGAAATACGCGAGCGAGATGAAAAAGATGAGACATCGTCCAAGGCCCCTGCAAAGCAAAAATGGGGAAAATTTTGAGAAAGATACACGATGCATGAAATAAGAAATCAAAAAGACTTACTAAGCAAAGGAAGTAAAGGGTCATCCTCTTGAGAAGAACAGGAGTAATCGGGGGCTGAACCGATAACCGAAAACATCATAATACCTGGGAAGCCACGAGAGATAAGGAAGTTCTGCAAATTAGTGCTGAAATTAGCACAAGAAATAACTTTGGCCCACCAGTCATCAAAGCGCTTGGTCGACAAACTAGGCGAAAGAATGGACTTCAAAATTACAAATTCAGAGGGCCCACGTTCGACAAAGATTTCGGCTATCCTCGGGGCCGAATCCTTTGAAGGATCTACTGTATCGATCCGGATCTCCACAAAGAGGAAGGACCACATCCTGAGCAAAGCCGAATTGCCGGCTAACCAGATGAGGATTATAAACTTTAGAAAGAATAGGATGTTCAGGAGGAACGGACAACGGACAGTTGAAAACATGACGAGGAATGATACAAGCATTCCAAACTTGAGCGAATCCCGTCAGAAGAGATTTACCAAAAGGGGGTATACCAATAGCCGAAACCCAACTATCCGGAGTACCAGAGTAAAGATGACAAGAAGAAGAGTCAAGAGGAGATCTGTTCATAAAATAATAAATCCATTGTTCAATATGCATATCTGGGAATCGAATTCAAAGAAGATCATTGGCCGAAGGATGGGTAGTATCAAAAGGCTGGGGCTCGAAACCGGAAATATCCCTAAAATGCCAGGCAAGCTAAAGATGAAGAAACCAAAGAGGGCCGTGAGATCGATTTAGATGACCATCAGCCCATCCGTATACCTGGGACAAAATACCAGAGTACAAGTGGACTAAAAAATAGTCGGTAAGAGGCAAGTGGGTACCATCCATAAGAGACTTAGCCAAACGAAAAGTCTCAAGAACAACATTCTTGGCGGGCGCGCACCAGAAAAATTGGCTGAGAAAGTGCATCATAAAAGCCACAAGTTCCGTCTGGGGAAGTTCAAGGCTTGGTACCACAATACCGATTAATCCACAGGGCAAAAGTAAGCCCCGAAGTATAGCCAGAAGATTTCGTTGAGGGTTTTTCGAAACCAGTAACACCTAAGAAATGTCTTCCAAGAGAGGGTAAATCTAAGAGAAGCTTGATATTTTCAATAGTTGGGGTCATCATACCCCAGGGAAAACAAAAGCAATTGATAGAAGAATTCCAAAAGCAGAGAAGGGCTTAAATATGCCGATACTCAGAAGGGAAGGGTTGAACGCTCAACTTAATCAAGAGATTGATGCCGGTAGACAACCAAATCGACCCACATTGAGGACGTACCCGTTCATACCAGGCAACATGTTCAGGAGTTACGAGGGGCAAAGTACTGATGGGACCGAAAAGTTTAGCGGAAAAGTAGTCCGAAAATAAAGGGATTGTCTTCGAATTACCAAAAAAAGTAGAAATAGAGGCGGCGGCCTCGGTGGAAGTTGCAAGAGGCCCGAGAGTTGTAAGGCATTCATCAGTAAGACGAAAGGAAGAGGTATCAGCAAAAGAATCGTCGATGTTCTTGATTTTTTGGGAAGAAGGCGAGAGAGTTGGTTGCGCCATTGAAGAGAGAAAATTACAAAGGAAGCAGAATGAGGAAAAGAAAAGACTAAAATATAAAGAATATGAGAGGCGTGGCCAGATTTCAAGGAGAAGTTAGCGCACTAAAAGGAGAAGTTGAGGGGATCGAATTTACTTGGGCTCTTTCAAGAAGATGAAAAATCGCCCAAGTAAGGAGGGCATCTGTTGGGGCCACAAGAAGTAGTGGGCCGCAAGGAGAATAATTGGGCCACGCAATATGGGCCGAAGAAGGATTTCTAAGAAGAGTTGGGCTTAAAATCGATTGGGCCGAGGAATTAAAAGGGAACGCTCCAAAACCCGAACGGAGGAAGATTTCGGAGGGAAGAGATTTCGGCCGAAATGAAGCTAAGTCAGCCGATAGGAAGGGAATGAAAATCGGCTCGAGCGAATCGGCCGGAGGAGCGGTTACCAAGCTCCGGCTATAAATAGGGGATGCCATGCACAGAATCCGAGAGATCAATCCAACCCCCAAATTCCTTTATCAAATTTAATTCTTTCTATCTTTACTGCTTTCTTTACAGCTTTCCTTTACAGTTTTTCCTAGACTTTAGCTTAGCTTGTAGCGGTTACTTTCCAAGTCCACCGTTGTTTCTCAACAACTGGTAGTTTGGTTCCTTTTTCCGGTGAATTCGCCGTTGTTTCTTAACAACCGGTAGATTCTCCATTGTATTGAATTTGCCATTTATAAATTCAGAGAATATTCAGTCAAGTTTGGGCGCATTATTATTAATCCGGACCTGTAATCGGTTTGATCCTTTTCCGATAGCCTCCCTTGAGGAGAAAAAAGTCATTGGCTCATCACCAGCCAAACAGACTTGCTCGTTATAGTGCCTCCAATGAAGAGTTCTATAGCACGTGGGTGTTTCCACCTGATCTTATCCGTGGCGAACTCTTTGCGTGTGCCTCAGGAACTTGGTTCACTAGGGAATGAACCACTTTGTTTGTCTTCTTCGTTTTCTTTATTTGCCTGATTTTTCCGTTTCTTTGCATGCTTCTCTGACCCTGGCTTATCAGAAAAAACTAGACGTATGCATGGATTATCGACCATAATACATGAGGCATTTTATTTTTTAAATGGGATATGAACAGATATAGTACTGCCGCAATTTTTTTTTATAAGTGAATACATTTATCTTTTTAGTACATTATTGCCTCAAGATTAAATCATTTCTAATACATAGTTACCTATGTTCTTAAATAACTGCACAATTTCTGTATTTCACGCAATTTAATGAATATTTTTAACCAGTAATAACTCATATTGTATACAAATAAAAATTAATAAAAAATTTGATATTCTAAAATTACGTGATTAGACGAATCTAACAAGATTACACTTGACTATGTTTTTTCTTATATAAATATGTTAAAAAAATTAATCAAAGTTATTCAATAAATAGTTACTACTATGCAAATTGATCAATGAAAAAAGAACGGAGGAAGTATATATATACGAAGCATATTATATTAATTCCATTGCAAGACTAATTTTCTAAACAACATTAAAAATGGTATGATTTTTATTAACTCAATAAAATTTATTGTTATATACTCATAGGTAATCTGATACTACCTGTTTATAATGGGTAGTGCTAAATAGATACCCCATTAACACCCTCTTTTAGAAATTAGCAAAGAGTTAGTCTTGAAAATAATGAAGTGAAGAGTTACAGAAATTTTTTAGACACTTAATTAAATACATGGCATAGGAATAGGGGAATATGCTAGGTTGACCTATACTTTCCTTTTTTATTTAGTACAAATGTTTGGTTTATCATATATCAAGAAAGAAGTCTACAGTCAAATAGAATGTAAATGTTACGTGTAGTTTAAGTAGTCAAATTTCTACATTTGGAAAGCAAAAAAATTACTCAATGTTTAACGTATAATTGTATAAATGGTAGGATGTAAGACAAGTGTATCATTATTATTTCTTGTGTGATTTCAAACAAAACAATCATTAGTATTTCTTTAAGGTTGTTTTAATGTATTAATTCTCAATTGCGACGAGGTGAGCAACTAACATTTTTCTTTTTATTTTTAATTTTTTATGCAATGATATTTAACGTTTTATTTAATACTCCCTCCGTCCCACCTCAAACGTCTTGTTACTATTGGGCACGAGAATTAAGATAAAGTTGATTTGTGAGTATATGATGGGGTCTACATAGTTATTGAAGGGGAAAATTATTTTTATTTATATAAAGAAGCCATTTGTAATGGGACATTCAAAAATAGTAAGTAGGACATTTGTAATGATACAGAGGGAGTATATAATTACTTAATAATTCCCAAATTTTGACTATTTTAAGGTTGAAACCTTAAGACATGTTATTCTAAATTGATTTTCGTTTCTTTAAAATATTTTTGTTATAAACTATTCTAACTATTATTTTTTTTGTCATAATTTGTAGGTGGTTCAAGAAAAATGTCAAATTTCTACAAAAATAACTTAAAAGGAATGCAATGGACCCTCTACAAATCAGAATTTTATACCAATCAGGTATAATATTTTATCATTGTGTTAATACTTTTTTTTTCGATAAAGAAGGAGGGCCGAAATCTTATTTTGTTCAAAAAACGCTCGCGAATAGCGCGAGAGCCATGTACATCATTCAAAAAAATATAAATAAGATTGTTGGAGGCCTGGAGGCCACTCCGTTGCAATGGTCATCATGCAACCTTTAATCAAAGAGTGGGTTGCGTTGTTACACTCCGAACATATTCCAGATTGGCATGCTCGTTGCCCTCTTCTTCCTTGGACCATGAAGAGAGTTTGCTATGTCCATGTGAGATTGCTGGTGTTCTTCCATTGGATCAGGAGGACATCCCCTATGGTGTGAGCCAAAGTTTCGAGCCCTCTTGCTTTGTTAGTCAAATTATTAAATCTTAGGTCTTCAAGTCTTATGAAGAGCTCATAGAATAAGTACGAACCGTAGCATTCTCTCTTTGTTATATCATCATAACAGGAAGATCAAAGGCAAATGAAAATGGTATCTTATGTCACACTTGTTTGTGATTGTGGTGGTGAATATAAAAGTAGAGAATCAAGCAAAACAATAAGTATAAAAAAAAAAGCTGCAAATTCAGTTAGTGGGTTATTATTTGACAAGATATGATGGGTGAATGTTCATGGTCATTTGTGATCAACATAACCATCCACCTACACAACACATGGAGGGACATGCTTATGCAAGATGGTTGAGAAGGCGAGCAAAAGTTGCTAGCTGATTTAACAAGTAAGAATGTTAACCACGTGACATATTATCAACGTTGAAGGAGAAAGACGAGAATAATGTTTCTACACTAAAAACCATATACAATGCTCGGCAAAAGCTTCGCTTGTCCCAAAATTTTGGAAAACTCCGATACATGTTCTTATGTTGCTTCTAAATGATAAACATTTTCTTACTGAGTTTTCAGAAAATAATGCTACAAATGATTTGGAGAATGTGTTATTTATTCATCCGCAATCATTGGATATGGTGTGCATTTCCACATGTTTTAATTGTAGATGCAACATACAAGACAAACAAATATGATATGCCTTTTGTTCAGAGTGTTGGTGTGACTTCAACCAACAAGACATTTAGTATAGCTTTTTCCTTTATTATTAATGAAAATGAGGAGAACTATACTTGGGCATTAACATGTCTAAAGGTGACTATAGAGGAGTGCATGCACCCACGCGTAATTGTAACAGACAGAGAGTTGGCTCTGATGAATGCCAGCTAACAAGTTTTTTCCAATGCCACTTGGTTGCTTTGTAGATGGCACATTACCGAAAATATTAAAAAGCATTGCATGCAATCTATCAAGCCGCAATATGAGTGGGACTCCTTCCGAACTATGTGGGCTATACTTGTTGAATCTCCGACGTTGATATTGTACTCCGAAAACTACAAAATACTTCAATCAATATTGAATGAATATCCATGTACAAATCAACTTATTATATAAAAACTGTTTACAATTTTAGAAAATATTACATATATAATTAATATTTATTTGTATAAATCCAGGTGTTTTAAAATACCTTGACCAAGTGTGGTTGAGCAAATATAAGAAAATATTTGTGTCTGTTTGGATTGATTGTAATCTCCACTTTGGAGAGCGAACTACCAATAAAGTTGAGAGCCAATATGCAAAGTTAAAGAAATATCTTTGTGCAAAAAATTTAAAAAAAAAATTCTCTGGATAAATTTGTTTGTTGTATCAATCGAATTGTGAAATTTCAACTTACATCGATCTATGAAAGTTTTGAAAAGAGAAAAATTGTCTTAAACATGAACACAATTTATTATGTTTAAATTACTGCGAGGTTTTGTTGCACTTGAAGCTTTGAATATCTTAAACATGAACAACAAGTTACTTGCATTCAGGTGGTATATTTAGTTATTATTTTCTAAATTTTCTTTTTATATATATTGAATTTTTATAAATTAATGGTATTTCAATGTAGTGAGTGTATTCCATTAGATTGGATAGATGTCTTCTAGAAGAAGCTTGATTTATCACCATCAACTTTTGAGGAAAATGAGGATATCTGTTCTGACGACGATTTAGAATGTTCAAAGAAAACTTCACTCACTCAAAAGTGGGGAGAAAAGTATGCTAAGAAAGCTCAGACTGCCGAGTATAACACTTTTTAAAGAAACCCAAAATTTTAAAAAATACGTGTGGACGACCAACCCTGAAAAACCAACATCAGAAACACATGGATTCTATAAGTCAAGCTCTCAGAAGACGTAGTTATTCAACCATGTAAAAATCTGTTGGGTTGGATGTGATGCATTTCAACAAAGAGCCAACAAGACATAGTTCATACATAACCAAGATTACAGACTTAAACCAAGAGCCATCCCAGGTTTCAGACTTCATAGACTTGAACCATATGCATCAATCATGTGACATTAATCCATTATGGAAAGAAATTTCAGATATATTCCATCCTTACATAACACATATACAAGATGCTAGAGATGATAGAAATTACGGATTCCGAGCAATATCTGTTTGTCTTGGTTATGGCAATGATCAGTGGCTCTATGTTCAACATCAATTGTTCGATGAATTATTGAGTCTGTATGATGACTATGCTAGAGTTTTCACTGATGGAATCGGTGAATTACACAATTCCTTATGTTAATCACCTGCACCCACAGAACACTGGATGATGACGCCTACAAAAGGTGTCTTGATTGCCAACAGGTTTGGGGCGATTCTCAATTATTTAACCGGAGTGAATGATTTGAAATCAGCCTTGGAAGCTCTGGCGAGAACCCAGCGAATGACTAGAATTCCTTCCTTCCTGCTTGATGGAATCTTTATTCAAGAGGTGAGATGACATTCTTTCCTCTTCAGAGAGGCCAGGAAAATTTTCAATATCATCAAGCTATTATGATTTCACATGTGCATTGCAATCATTACATGGCGGTATAATTAGAATGAGAATACCCAATGCCTACAATTTCAGCTTATTAGGTCCGCCATAGAACTCCATTTGCAGTAGGATGACAAACCATGTATATCTCACATATAGAATTTTATAGGCAATTAAACCTTGTAATTCTGAAAGATATTTATAACTATAGAGGATTATTCTTGAATTTGGCATCGTAAGTTATAATTGGTCAACGTATTGGTCATTTTAATAAATTAATATTTTATTTTAAGTCATGGTTAATCAACTTGAAATAAATCGAATTTCTAAAATTTTCACATACATAATGGATTAATTTTTATGTACCTATATTTTTAGATTATTAATAATTATTGTTATCCAAAAATAATAATACTAAATAATAATAACAAATAAAACCATATTTATAAATTAAAAATAAAACATTTCACAAAAACTGAAAAAAAAAAAGGAAAAAGTATAATATAATTAAAGGTGTATAAATTTCAATTCAACTCCTTTCACTACTTTCAAGGATGAGGTATTTAATAGGGTGTCTATTTAGTATGTAATGGATGTTTATTTAGCCAATCTCATTTATAATAGTTGAATGATAGCAAATCTTTTCGATATCTTAGAAAGGTAATGATGAAAATTGTCATACCAGTTTAGAATTCCAAAGGCAGCTGACATTGTATTTACTAGTATTTCCCCCCGCCAATGGGCGAAAATTATGGACAATATGAGTAAAATTATCCAATTTAACAAATAAAATTATTCAATTTTATTATGTCGATTATATTGCCCAACCTCCTTAAACTATTTTAAGCATTACATGATTACATCTATACATTGCATAGAAATCGACCAACATATGTCATTACCAATATATATATATATATTACAATTTAATATCGTAAAAAATACTTATACTACAAACAATAGTTGGATGGACAAAAAAAAATTATGAAGCAAAGATAAAAATATTTTTACTCACGATTCTAATTTCATACATTGACAAAGAAAGTATGTTAAATCGTATTGTACTCGATAATTGATTATTGATATTGATTCACACCCTAAAATGTTGAGATATTAGAAATTTCATAAAGATGTAGATATTTCCAAATTAAATTAGAAAAATATAAGAAATACTCTTGTAAATGAATCCATTGACAAACTAAAATGACTATAGTTTCATCAACTTATTGTCGTATTGCAATTTATCTAATTTATCTAATATAAATATTTGTTATTCATCAATGAATATAATATCAATCTATAAAGTACTTATTAATAATTTACAATATATTCTATAACTATAATTTCAATTAATAGAGTATTGGTTAAGAATTATACAAATATTAAAAAATAATTTAAAGAATAAATATAATATCAACTCATAAAGTTTTTGTTACATCATTTATTTGGTAGTATTCTTTATGTATAATAATTAATGAAATTAAATTATCTAATGTGAATTTCGCTCGAATTTGGTTCTCCTATATTTTGAAAGTGCATTATAATTTTTTTTATATATATAATTCCTTCATTTGTATAGTGAAAAGAGATTGACTTTTGCTACTGTCTATTATTCAACTATCAGCCCATAAAGTTTTTTTACATCTTTTATTTGGTAATATTCTTTATGTATAATAATTAATGAAATTAAATTATCTAACGTGAATTTCGCTCAAATTTAGTTCTCCTATATTTTGAAAGTGTACTATATTTTTTTTTCTTTCTATAGTGCCTTTATGTTTATAGTGAAAAATAATTGACTTTTGTTGTTGTGTATTATTCAACTTTGACTAATGCTTATACAACATATATATAAGAAAAAAAATATAGTCAAGTAGGATCTTGTTAGGTTCGTCTCATCATGTAGTTCTAAAATATCTAATTTTTAAATTTTTTCTTGTACACATTTTGAGTTATTGATGATTTATTGATAATTAGAAATATGTATTGGATTGCATGCAGAAAGTGAATGTTGAGGAAATAGGTATGTTACTGTTCATAAATGGATTTTTGTGAGAGATAATTGATAGGTTACTGTTCATAAGAGTAGGTTACTGTTCATAAGGGATATTGTTTTTATATATTATATAGATATAGATGACACCGCAATTATGACATGACATGCACTTTAAACTCTTTGTATACTTCTATAGAAACTACCAACACAATACACATTCACAAATCTGGTTTATTTCTTTTAAAAATCAAACATGCATCTACTACTAAATGTGGTGATCCGCAAGCCGTCAATCAAAGTTCTGTGTTCGTTGTTACTGTGTGCCATCTGTAAACAAAGACTTTATAAGCAGCTCCGAGTGTATCATGCAGGATGATCAAGTATGTGTTTCGCCAGTTTTTTTTGGTATATTTGAAGTTGTATCGTACGATTATTAATAGAGGATCCATAACACAATTACTCACTTTGGTATTGTGGACCGTCCTGAGGTTTGGCACGCCGTTTCAAAGCCTTCTTATATGGGAACATTGTTTTGGAGAAGAAGGTGGATCCAAAGTTCCCCATTCAGATGTATAATTTTAAGTCTTTTTCAGAGGTTATGTTAATGGATAGCGTCCAACATTCAATCCCATTTGGTTAAAAGCTAGAGGAATTATTTTATACTAATTTAACTTTGTTTTATGCGTACATTAAGTGAATGATGATTAAACCTTGGTTGTGAATCTACATACAATAACATTTCGTATCCCAAGCATTTTTGGGCTTGTAGTAGGTTCTTATGGTCCAACTAACATATATAATAAAACACAAAAGGAAAACAATTTGCTAGAGTTGACTTTAGGGACACTAAGTAAATATATTTCATATGTGGATTTATCATACACTTTTTTTTAGTTTAGATATCTATTAACATTGAAAACTTTCATCATACGTAAATTTTTTTTTTATCACAGTGGTCTAAGATGAAATGTTCCTTGTGGGATGAATACTCATTATTGTTTATTAGATTATGTCCGGATGCAATAAGTAATATAACTATTTTATTCATCCTTTTCTGTCGAACTAATGAATATGGAGGTATTTTACATGTTTTTTGTATTGTTGTATATATCCGACACGTGTGTTCTATATAAAATATATCGTTATAAATGCACAACCCTAATAACATAGTTGTTGTTAATATAGGAAAAGTTAAAGTGCAAAATGGGTTCCATGTAACAAAGCTTTTAATTAATCCGAACATTCATTAGGTTTCTGCTATTAGGGAAAGGTATACAAATGTTTAGATTTGTATATAGACTTTGTTATGAAATCTGTCTTCTTTTTCTTTTTCTTTTTCTTCTTTTGTTACAAATCCATTTTTTGTCAGGTGTGGTACTCCGAATGTTTCTCATATTAGTGATTAGACTGCATCACATAGTAGCTACCAAACAAATGATGACAATCCATCAAATTCTACTTCTCGGATAATAATTAAAGATTTATGCAAACCAACTGATGAGGTTAGTACCCGTTATGTTTTAAAGTATACAATATTATATTATTTATTTTGAGAAAATATATTATGTCCTTTATTTCATTTATATCGTAAAAAGTTATAAAATTGCAGGATATAGTCTATATACGATATCTGCCCAAGTCATGTTATTGACGAGAGTCATGGATGGTACTACTACTCGTGCAAGAACTGTATGAAAAAGCTTAATATCATGAATCCAAACTCTACTGCGATACATGTGAAAATTTTGTGGACATTCCATTTCGGAAATACAAAATTACCATAGTTGTGCCTGACGAATCAAGTAGCTGCAATTTAGTTCTGTGGGACCATGAGTGTTTCAATTTGTTCGGTCGATGTACTGAAAGTCTGAATGCATCAATCACCGAGGTCTACTATTCAACAGTTTCATAAATTTCATAAGTTCATAGTTATATGGTGCAAATATAAATATATATATATATATATTACCATCTTATTTTACATTTTGGTATAGAAAGAGGAACATCCAAATGTTGTGTATGAAATTCTCTTCGACAAGAATTCATATTCATTATTTCTATTAAATGGGGAGAAGTCTGGAGGTTCGCTAAAGCTTTGAATGTTAGGGGAGTGGAATTAAATTAGCGTCCTGCTGTTGGATCTATAATTGGCAGCCATTCATGTGAAGGAGAACTTACAACGCCATCTACTACCAATCTTGGTGCAGATAATGATGAATGTTATGCAGATGAGAGCATTACATTTGAAAAGTTAAAACAAAAAGATTTCAGTTGTAATGGTGCTACAAATAACCTGGACTGTGATAAAGATACTCCTAACGATGGTGGATGCGGCAGCCATGATGCTCTCATGGATGAATTCTCAGCCATGAAGCCTCCCAAAAGACTAAGGGGGTGTATTCGTTTGAGATTTTATTAGATTTTTATGAACTTGAAAAAGTCGGTGGATTTTAAAAGTCCATAGACTCCACGTAGAGTTGACCGATTTATATAGAGTCCATGAAGAGTCTGGCTGATTTTAGAGAGATTTCGTATACTTATAATTTTTAAGAGAATCCGTTAAAATCTATAAAGAATTAAAATCTATAGAGTGTTGAATACCTCTATATTTTTAAAGACTTTTTAAAATCTGTATTGAATACTTCTAGATTTTTAAAGACTTTTTAAAATCTGTATTGAATACATCTAGATTTTTAAAGACTTTTTAAAATCTAGATTGAATACATCCCAATTTTGAAAGTCCAAAAAAATCCTATAGAGTCCCAATCCAATACACCCCCTAAGAATTGAAAAGGAGAAAAAGTGAAGTAATTGAATGGCTTGAATCAAACGGTTGCCACTTTTGATGAACTGTTAACTTTTTGATAATTTATCAAGGTTTGATAATTTAAATTGTGAAGCTGCTATGTCGGAGATGGAGAGAGGCATTGCAAACGGATATTCTGGATCGGCATATTTCAAAGCAAGTTGAACAGGAAGCTATCAAGGGCTGGGTTTCGACTACTATGTGGTAATCCCATTATTTACCAAATAACTCTAAAGTTGCATCACAAGTTGAGATTGTCAATGCTACGACCGTTGACAAAAACACCACGTATGCATAGGCAATAATACGTTCAATTTGAATATGTACTAAGTCACACATGCATCATGTAGTTGCTGTCCATATTCAGGAATACCCCAAGGCGAACCAACCAGAGTGGTGGATGGCTTGAATTCCAGACAACTTAGTGAAAATAATTGTTCATTTTCTTGTCAATCTTTTTATTTTTATTTTATTATTCCAGTTGAATTGGTACACAATAGTGTATTTGTATTTTGTTTTGATTTGAAATTTGAAATTTTGGTTTTCACTACGAATTGTTTCTTGATTTCTACCTATACATTTTCTCAACTTTCAGGCAATAATTGAGCTATATATTACCATCAATTCATCTAGTTGCTTAATATGTGTGCATAACCTTAAAACAAAAAATATATAGCCTGAGGCATAGCCGCATAGCTAACTGTTGCCATACGACGGTTGGTGCAAATGTATTTTTATGCTCAATCTTTTCGGTTTTGTTATTTATTTTAAATATATTCTAATGACAGGGTTTTGAAGTTAGGAGTGTCGATTTGGCTCAATCAATGGTTCTTAGAGCATCTCCAACCGATACCAAAAATAAAAAATGGATTAGAGAAGATGCTCCAAACGTACTGCAAATCCAAACGCAAAATGGGTTTCCGGCTTCTTTGGCTGGAGGAGAAACGCATAAATGTGTTTTAACAACCGGAAAAGGCTGGAAAAAGGGAATTTAATTGCATTTCAGTCCCTGTGTTTGTTCTCTTTCTATTTTTAATCTTTCAGTTATTACAAATTAATCCTTAGCAAATATAATAGGAGTCTATAATTTAATGTAAACTTAAATTTTATTGGATCCAAATATGCTAACATATTATCCAAAATATTAATTTATATGTCAAGATTTTAACCTGTGTATCCAAATATTAACCTATATGCAAAAAATGTTTTCAAAAAAAATACTCCCTCGTCCCAGAGAATATGTCTTGTTTGACTTTTTGGCACTGTTACTTACTACCTCCGTTCTCATTTAAGTGAGACATTTGCATAGTAATTACTATTCATTGAGTAACTTTGATCAATTTTTTTAACATAGTTGTATAAGAAAAAATATAGTCAAGTGAGATATTGTTAAATTCGTCTAATCACGTAGTTTTATAATATCAAATTTTTATAATTTTTACTTATATACAACTTGAGTTATTAACCTTTAAAAATGTGTCTTGGACGGTGTGAAATGCAGGAATGGTGCATTTAAAAAAGAAAGAGCATTGGATTGTATGCAGAAATCAAACAAGATAAGTGAAATGGGAGTAATAACTTATATATCCAAAATATTAACCTATGTATCCAAAATATTAACTTATATGCAAAAAATGCTTAAAAAATATAATGCATATATGTTCAATATGCTAACCTATGTATACAAAATGTTAACCTATGTGTCCAAAATAAAAACCTATATATACAAAATGTTATCCTATATGCAAAAATACACTTAATATACATTGATAATTTATTTCATTTTTAAAAATTAATATTTTATATTGATACTTAATTAATACAGTAATTTTTATTAATTCTTTTTGTTTATATTTAACATTCATGTGAAATTATAAATTTGATAAATATATTGGTAATAAATAAAAAGTGTGAAAAGTAGTAAAAAGAGAATATTCTATAGAATATTCTTTTAGGTTTGAGTTTAGTATTTTCGGTTGGAGACTGTTTAGTATGAAATTTACTGCATTTTTTTGTTTGAGTTTAGTAGTTCCGAGGAGATGGCCTTAATTTAAATGCCATTTCGCTCTTATTTTTTTTTTTATGGATGTGAGGGATTGAATTAGCACCAATCAGTTTCCAAATTTGATACATGAAACTTAAGGAAAACTATTATAGGTTATATTTTTATTTTTAAAGATTAACTAGATTATTGATTTTATTTTTATAAAATGTTGTCCGTGCACAATGCGCAGGCAAAAATACTAGTATGTATTAAATTGAGAGGAAAAAAATGGAACAGTGCTTTTATTTTAAAACGGTGGAAGAAACTATTTATTATATTTATTTAATAATTAAAAATTTTAATAACTAAATTCATTGGTAAGTTAAAAAAATTTGATAAAAATAAATTGGAATTTAAAATTTCATTAACAATATAAAATAAAAAATGAACTTTAATCCATTTTTAAAATATTCAAATTCTAATAATTTTGATTAGAATCGAACTTTATACTCCCTCTGTACTATTATTAATGTCTCAAATCTTTTGGACACGCTTTCCAATGCATTCATTTAATGAGTAATCTCTTAAAATCTGTAACACCCTGATTTAATTAATACATGATTAATTTAATTATTTGTGGTTAATTAACAAAGGATTTATTATATGGATATTTTGTAGGTATGATTTTAATGATGTGGAAGAATAAGTAGGTTCAAACCCACAAGAGAATAAGAGCTCAAGTGCTCAAGTGAGTGCATTATGATTTATATGGCTCAAGACAAGTGGAATAACCCATTTCCTGACCCGGCCCACGACCCATGACCGACCCGGGTCCATTTGAGAAATAAAAATCTGGTCTTGAGTTGGAAGAATCATTTTCACTCTTCAAGTTTGCCCTCATTCCCGTCACTTTGCAAAGAGGAGCTAAGGTTGATACCAAATGCCCTTAAATCCATTATTTCTAGCTCAAATCAAGTGGGGGTTCCATAATACTACCTAAGGTATGTAATTTCCACCAATTATTTCATGTTCTTGAAGAGTTTTGAGGTGGGTTTTGAAGGGTGCAAAAATAGTGGCAGGATAAGTGATTTTGGTTGAATCTTTTGTAGATTGGTTTGTGTGTGAGCTTGAATCCTTGCTTGAGGCTTGCAAATTAGTTGTGGGAGTTGAGGTAAGTCTTTAGCTTGCTTTTGGTGGTGGTTATTTCAATTTTGGAGTCTCCATGGTGCATGTTGGAAGAACTCTTGTTCTTGGGTGGATTTTGATGTCTTGGTATTGATTATTGAATTGTAGCTTGCAATTGGTGTTGGGGAGCTTTGGAGGACTGTTATTGAAGACATTTGGCCATCTACATCCAAGGGAAGAGTAGGATTTAGCTCAAAGTGGGGGGAAAATGGGAGAAGGATCGAAGGGGAACGCAGAACAGCATATGCTGTTCTGTTTGCGCCCAGACTGGGCGCCACCAAGCCTTGGCGGTGCCCAGAAATGGTCCGGTGCGCCAATTCAGCGCCCCTGTTCATTGGGATTCAGACCCAGGCGCCACCATGCCTGGGTGGCGCCTAAATGTGGTCTGAGGCGCCACCCTGGCGCCTCCTCCTCCTGTGCGCCCGAAAAACCCACAAACTTGAATCGGCTCTAACTTACTCGTTTCTAATCCGATTTTCGCAAACCATATATGAATCTGACCCTACATGAAACAAGGATTTCAAATATGCAGTCGGAATTCAAAGATAATGACTCCTTCGAAAACTTATAACTCGAGAGTGTCCCCGGCGTGTCGATTCGCTGTTTTCTTCCATTTTTCGTTCCCTTTCGTATTTTATCGTTTCTCACACGTTACATGTCTTCTAAAAATATTTTATAATGGTCTAATCATTGTTGGTACCCATATTATGATTGTTGGTATTGACCTCGTGGGATCTTCTATGCCTTAGAAACTAGGGAATTCGATTCAGCCTTGAACTTAACTCTTGTAACTGAGTTGCGAGCCGATATGTGGGGTTTGGCTAACCCGGGAAAATGAACTTTAGTCGTTTGGACTTTTGATATAAGAATTTATGCTTCGAATCTGGAGATTGGGCATGTGAGTTATGTTATGCAATGTATGTGAATTATGCTTTCGAGGATACTAATATCATGTCTATGCTTTCGAGTGTTAACTGGGCAAGCTTGACTATTTGATTATCTTGGGCATACCTATTGTGATGATTATATGTTTATGCTTTCGAGAACTATGTTCTGGGCATGTGGGCTTTCGAGAGCGAGATGCTCTGGGCCAATACCTGCTAGATGTGGTTCAATCCTTGGGGATGTCACTCCGTAAGTCCATTACCCCTTTATGCATGTAGTGTCCGCGGCGGGGGCACTGTAGGTATCTCTTCCGACCATTAAGGTGAGGTGGAGCCTTAATGGGGAAGAATGCCGGCCATGGTATTACGATGCGCACTAGACATACTTATGTGCTGCATTTGAGGTAGATAGAAACTTTAGGTCATACCATTCATCTCATCATCCATCATTCATCTTATTATTATTTTGCAGTGTATGACGTGGTTGAAGCACCGGTATGGGATGGTGTGATGTTTTAATTATTTAATTATGTAATTATATAAGCTGTCATTTAACTGTACTAATCTCGTCCCCCTTTTGCCCAGCTGTTCCTACTCTTGCTCAGTACTTTATGTACTGACACCTTGCTTTTTGTCTGTTTTATAAATACTCCCGAGGAGGACGCAGTGCATGATCATGGAGTCGGGTTTGGGGCTGAGTGATCTACTTAGGGATGCATTACTCATGTTATTGACTTTTATGTTTGTCTGAGACTTATGTGTTCTGTAACTTGACTTATCTGTCCTTATTTTGTTGCTATGGCTGGGATTGGTACTGTGACAGGTGATGAAAAGTGATGTGCTATGGTACTGGGTGAGGCTTGTAGCCGGATATCTATGATTATGTGAAACTTTTCCTGTTGCACGTACTCTGTTATTATGTTATTGTTGGATTTTTCTGATTACCAGGCTTCGTGTTATTAAACTTAAATCGATTGGCCAGCAGTTTAAGGGAGATAGCACGGCAGTGTCGTGACAAAAATTGGTTTTAAATTTTTGGGGCGTTACATGTTGGTATCAGAGCCATGTGTGCTCTTATGTACATAGAATTTTGACACAAGTATGTGGAGATTTGTGTGGGGGAATGCATATAGTATAGGATTTGCATTGAATTATGCTTATATTCATGTTGCTTTACATTATTTTTAGGATAACTGCGTACCTTATGAGCTTGAGTTGTGGTTTGTGAGTCAAACCACAATCAATCCATAAGGATATCCCGGGAGATCTATATTTACTTAAATGATAATCGGTATCATTATCGAATGTTACTCAATGGTTTGTTATGTTTGAGTACAGGATACCGTCACGCAGAGTTGGAAACCGAGAGGCGGGAAAGGCCTCATAGAAATTCGGGACCAATAATTTGTGACGATGGGCTGTATAATGTCAGTGAAAGAATGACCTCACTAAAGAGAAGGGCCTTCATTCAGATGAACTGTTGGGAGTTGATGGGGGACTTCGCCATGTGGATGAACCAGTTTCACCACCACTGCCACTAAGGTCTATGCCTTTCGATTCCGTTCAACTTATGCCACAGATGTACTCAATTGTGCAGAACATAAATCAGGGACAGAGAGTCGATCCAGTTCATCCCAATAGGCATCTTATGGATTCAGCGCTATGTTGGTGGCGAACTTGTGAGAACGAGTTTGCGAAGAGATCAAGATTCACTTGGGAGGCGATCTGCTATGCCTAGCAATCTCATTCTAAATCCCTCAGATGATTGATGTCAAGAGGAGGGAGTTCCTCACTTTGGAGCAAGTGGGAACATGGCATTTCAGAATATTACCAGCGCTAAGTGGAGCATGCTGTGTTATTGCAGGTCATTATAAGGATAGTGCCACATATTGTTGAATGTGTAGGTACTATACTTATTGACAACGTGCTAAACTCGGGCACCGTGTTCACTTATATCCTCAGATTATGTCCAAACATCGGATGGGACCTTTGATGACTTATCATCTTCCTGTGTCATTACCATTTGGTGATATAATACGAAGTGAACGGATAGGACCCAATGCACATATAACTATAAAGGATTCGGGAGTTCAGCACTGATCTCGTAGTGCTAGACTTGGCGAATTTCGATGTCATACTGGGAATGGATTGTTGTCCAAAGTACCAGGTGAGGTTGGATTTCAAAGTACCAAGAATATCTTTCGTCAATCAAGAAGGTGAGGAAATGATCTATTACCCTAATGTTCGAGTTGTATCCTTCGTGTCTTTTGCGGTATTAAACAGAAAGGGGTACCCGGCGCTTATCTGCTATGTGCAAGAGATCACACCACCTACATCAAGACCAGCAGTGTCACCAATTCCTATCATCTCAGGATCTTCCGATGTAATTCCGATGAGATACCTAGGAGGTAGAGTTGCCATAGATTTGGTGCCCGGCGCAACGCTGTTTGCCAAGGCTCCTCATCGTATGGCTCCTGCAGAATCGAGGGAGTTGAAGGAGCAGCTTAAGGAGTTACTTGATAAAGGATACATTCAACCAAGCGGTTCGCCTTGGGGAGCACCGGTAATCTTTGTGAGAAGAAGGATGGGAGCTTAGGATGTGCATCGATTACCGCGGACTTAATCAGGTGACGGTCAAGAACCGGTATCCAATACAAAGGGTTGACGCCTAGTTTGGTCAACTGAAGGGCGCTTCAAAGTTTTCTGAGACTGATTGAAGATTCGGATATCATTAAATTCGAATAGCAAAAATGGGACCATGAGAAAACATCCTTCCGAGCACGTTATGGTCATTTTGAAGTTACAGTGATGCCGTTCGAAATGACTAATGCACCAGCGATTTTCATGGACTTGATGCATCATGTGTTCAGACCATGGTTGGATGTGTGTATGGTCATTTTCATCGATGAATATAGGTACACTCTCCCGATCTACAGACGCATAAGGAGCATCTCAGAATAGTTTTGCAGGTGCTCAGAGAGCACAAATTATATGCCAAACTTTCAAGTGTGAATTTTGGCCGGATAAGGCTGCTTTTCTTGGGCATATCATTTCGGATTGAGGAATTTCCGTGGATCCAGCTAAGGTGGAAGTAGTGTCGGGGTGAAATCCACCAACTACTGTCTGCGAGGTACGTAGTTTCCTTGGATTGGTAGGATTCCACAGGAGGTTCATTGAGGGGTTCATAAGTAGTGCTCGACCCCTGATTCGGTTATTGAGGAAAGATGTACCTTTTCAGTGGAGCGAAGATTGTCAAGAGGCATTTGATCTATTGAAGGAGAAGGTGACGGAAGCTCAAGTTTTGGTGTTATCCGATGAATCTGAAGAATACGAGATATACACCGATGCTTCTCATCGAGGACTTGGATGTGTACTTATGCAAAATGGCAGGATGATTGCATATGAATCTAGGCAATTGAAGCCTCATGAACTGAATTGACCGACTCACGACCTGGGGACGGCAGCAATCGTGCATGCATTGAAGATTTGGAGGCATTATCTTTTTAGAGCTAAGTGTCAAATCTATTTGGATCACAAGAATCTTAAGTGTCTCTACACTGCAGATAAGATGAGTGGGAGACAGCGAAAGTGGTTGGAGTTCTTACAAGATTATGACACTAGCATCCAGTACATTGAAGGGAAAGCCAATCGAGTGGCTGATGCATTGAGTAGGAAGTTACATGCATTGAATGTTGTATATCTTCCTTGAAGACTGAGACAAGAGTTATATAAGGACGGCATTGTTACGAAACCTTGTGGTATGAAGGTGAGGTTGAACGCTATGACAGCGATGCCTTCACTACTCGAGGAGCTCAGATTGAGCCAAGGTCAAGAGATGATGCACTTGAGAGCTAAGATTCGGCAAGGCGAGGTAGACGGATTCACTATTGATAGCAGAGGTACAATCAAGCTTGAGGATCAATGGTGTGTGCTGAGGATCAGGCACTGAAAAGGAACGTTATGGAGGAAGCACACTGTACACCATACTTTGTACATCCGGGATTAGTAAGATGTACGAGGACTTGAGGCTGGGTTATTGGTGGAAAGGTATGAAGAATGAGGTTGCTGAGTTGTGTCTAAGTGCCCTACTTGTCATAAGGTTAAGGCAGAACACATGCGACCTTCAGGATTATTGCAACCTTTGGAGGTTTCCATGTCGAAGTGGGAGTCCATTGCTATGGATTTTGTCACTGGATTGCCAAAGACAAGGAACATGTTAGACACCATTTGAGTGATTGTGGATCGTCTGACCAAGAGCGCAATATTTGCACCTATGAGATTGGATTGGAGTATACAATAATTGACGGGTGCTTACATCCAACATATGGTTAGACGGTTTGGGGTGCCGAAGGGGATTATTTCAGACCGGGATTCCAGATTCTTGTCTAGATTTTGGAAGAAATTGTAAGCAGCTTTCGGCATTTAGATTTGTATGAGCACAGCATGGCACCCTCATACTGATGGCAGATAGAAAGGACCATCAGAACATTGAAAGAGATGTTGAGGGCTTGTGTTATGGACTTTCGGGGGACGTGGGAGGAATACCTATGATAATAGCCAGAAATGTCCATTATTTTCAATCCATTTCCGTGTCTGAAACGGGCATTTGATCGCATTCCGGTCTTATATTAAATAAGAAAGCAGTAGAATTAGACTGATTTATGCATATTTGTAAAAATAATAAGCTGGTATGAAAAATGCATAAATATGTAATTTTATTACATATTTATGTTAGAAAAATCCAAAAACATGAGAAAAAGAAAAGAAAAGAAAAAGGAATGAAAAAGATGGGCAAAAGAATAAAATAGGCCCACGAAATACAAAAAGATGGGAAAAGAAAGAAAAAGCCCACAAAAATATATATTTTGGCCCACCAGGGCCAGTAACGCGAGCCAGTCGCGAGACGTGACCTCGCGACTGGGGGCAGTCTAGCGACACACCACCCCGAACTGAAGAGAAGGCCAGTCCTGGAACATCCTGTCGCTAGCCCCGTGGCGCGAACCATGGTCTAGCGACACACAAAGGTTCCGCGCCACAACTCGCAGATGGAGAAAGAACCCTGTCGCTAGCCACCCGTGTCGCGATACATGGCCTCGCGACAGGGAGGTGTCTCGCGCCACAGAAGCAGAAATCAAAAGGAAGCCAAGACTCAGTCGTGAAGCCTTGCGCCATGCAGCCTCGTCTCGCGCCATATCGCGTGATCCCGCGACACAGCTGTGATGTGTGTGATGTCTTGCGACATAATGGGCTCCAGACCAAGGCCCATGGGCCTAGGGTTTCACCTCTATAAATATGTGGTGATCCCTATGTGCTCAGGAGTTAGAATTTCATTTGCTTGAAGACAGATTGGAGAAACTCTCTCTAGTTAGTTCTTAGTTTAGGTTCATTTTTATTTTTTTTTGTATTATTTAATTTGAGCCATAGTTTAGCTTAGTTTAGTTTAAATTCTTATGTTGTTTTTCTGTTTAAGTAGCATAGGTAGCCACTGTTCACAGTTTCATTTTTGTTATTAAGTTTGATTTTAGGGTTTGTAATACCCAAATGATGGGTATTAACAAACCCCATTAATAAAATGGGAAAATATTCACCAAGTTGTGTCCCAAAATCATGAAATGGGTCTCACAACCCATGGATTTAAGCTTTCTTCTTTGTTTTTGGGTCATTTGACCTTTATTTGTGCTTTCATGCTTACTGCCTTCATTTTAATTTCTGGATAATGTTTCATGTTCATGTGTGATCAACCCTAGATTAGGGTTTGCTTATTTTAAATATTGTCTCAATTTATTTCATTTTTATGCAAGCATGTTCTTGGTAGATTTAAATTCTTGTTTGGTTATTTTGGGCTAGAATCACTTTTTATCTGAAATAGGGTAGATCACGCTGTTTGCATGCTACTGTTCCACTTTTGCTTTTCTGACTCGTGTCCTGAACCACCCATGTCGCCAACCTCTTCCTGTCGCGAGGCCACGTCTAGCGACAGGAAGGTTGTTTCGCGACATGGATGCTTAGGGACACTTGTCTTCATATTTTGAAAACCTCAGTCGCGAGGCACTCCTGTCGAGAACCCATGATTCGCGACACAACCCCTGCTTAGCGACTGAGAACCAAAACTCTTGCATTTTTTTTTGTGATAAGGCTCTGTCGAGAGACCCCTGTCGCGAACCCACGGTTCGCGACACACTTTTGTTTCGAGACAGGAAATTATGCCTTGATTAAAATCTTTGAAAACCCAGTCGCCAGACCATCCTGTCGCGAGGCCACGTCTCGCGACACAATCCCCAAGTCCAACGACTGGGACCCAAACACTTAGAAAATTTTCAGTTAAGCTTTGTGGCGCCAGACTCCTGTCGCGAGGCCACGTCTCGCGACACAACCCCAGTCTAGCGACACAAAGCTTAATCTACCAAAAAATTTCTAAATGCCATCCTGTCGAGATACCCATGTCGCGAGCCTAGGCTCGCGACACAAATTATGGTATCATGACAGGACCCTCATCTGTTTTAAATCTCAAATTTCTGATCTCTAATCCTCTATTATACTGCATCACTCACATCTTAACCCCACGGGTTAAGGTGTAATATCCCCAGATTGCAGTATAAGGCGTTATGCTGCCAAAATTTTGATTCTCCATTTCCTCCACTTAAATAATTGAACCCTTAAATCAATAATTAAAGATCATGATTAGCAATAATTAAGGTCAATAATTACCATGATTAAAATATTTTTGTTCAATTCTCATTAAAATACTTTTCTATAAACAAACTTGAATGCCTTAAGCAGATAATCTGGACTATAATTAATTATGGCATGAAGGATTATTCAAGTCATTACTTATGGATTAATTCCATACCCGTGCATGAGAAACCAATGTCTCTCATGCAAGGAATCTTATTTCATTTCATTTTATTTTGTCTTTCTCGTGCTTGTGTGAAACAACTAGTAAGGAATATATCAGACTAATGTTGGCGGGTATTCCCACACGGATAAACTAGCTCGTAGTCTGAATATTACTTACTAGCTGTTACTTTGCATGGTCTGGGTAGTGGTCAGTGGAAGCCTTGGCGGTTCGTCCATCCGGGATTATAATAGCTGCTCAGCTGACCCCTATCCGGATGCAGTTTTATTTTCTTATCTTAATTTAAAACCTTAATTTTGAACTGTAATGTTATCAAATAATGTCGATCAACATTATTTGAATAATACTACAGTAAGAAAACATGTAGGTCTTTCTCTCAGTTCACAGATAGCAGGAGTCTGGATAACAGCGATCACTGTTATTCTAGGCAGTTGCTATCTAACAACTTCCCATCTGGAATAACCAGGAACTGGATAGCAGATGTTTGCAGTCCAGGTTATCCTGATTATTTCAGTCATATTTTAGCCAACCAATTCTTCTCATCTCCGGCTATTTCATCTATGTGTTTCGCATTATGTCTAAACACGCCTTATATTTTGGGTTATTTTAATTTCACTTCTCCTATAAATTTATGCATGATATTATTATGTAAATATTGTGGTCAATATTATTTTGGGATCCTTCCCTTGGACACTAGAAGTCTTGATTTCTAATCAGATAACTCATATTAAATTTCCAACAAAAATTCATTTATAAAATCCGGATCTAAGTAAGGGATAAATTCCTCAGTTATGACTAATTCATATCCGACTGGGGGTTGATTTTGGGAAATTAGAAGCAGAGTCAGCGATTAGGTCTCATCTAGACTAAAAAGGATTTGTGTTCTTATTGAGAGTCTAGTACCTGTTTAGGGAGTGATTTTCAAAATCCTTTACTTTCCAAAATTACTGTGTATTGGGAATTTAGTCTTAACTATCACACCGAGATGGGATCCACTTGGATTCAAATACAGTGTGTTAGATATTTCTAAAAGAACAATGCGTAGGCCTTGGTTATTTTCTAAAGATAGGGTTGAGTTCCTTTCAACTGCTATTCTCTTCTGCCAAAGCCTATTTTCGAGTCCTGAGTGAGTGCATCCGGAACGAATTAATTTATTAATTCGTTTCATTAGTTTGTATCTCATAACCACCCAGAAGGAAGTAAACGATGTATGTAGTTCACCGAGAGCTGGGAATTCTTGATCCACATCCGGTCATCCTGACTGGGGGCTCTTCTTATACTACCAGGGTAACTCTTTCAAAACCTCCGAGTGATAGAATTTTAAATGCTTTCTCTACCGCTTTCTTTTAAATGCTTTCTTTAGAGGTCACTCGGTTGTATTGAGAGTAGTGGAACTGCTTCTAGGTTTGAGAGTTATGGGATAGTTCAGGCTTGATTAGAATCTTTGGGTGTGACATGGGAGAATGATAGCAGTACTTGACACTTCAACTAATGAATTGTCAGGTGTTGCTTATCCACCACAGATAAATGACACGTCCCGACGGGAGCAGTTGTAAGTCTGTGGTATCTTAGAATCTGTTTTCTTAAGAGCATATAAACTCACACTGTAAGTACCTGTTTGTTAAAGGGAAAACAGTGCTGAAAGCACGAGAATTAGCTATCTGACAGAATTATCCCAAGCAAAGATCTGTGTATACAAACGGAAGTTTAAATAATGCTTTATCTGAATCTTGTCCAACTTTTATTATCTTCTTCTTGTCCTTTCTATCTCATTTTATTTGCTTTCATAGAGTAAAATTACCTGCTTTCTAGACCTAATTTTAATTGCTTTGTAGCTTAACCTTATCTGCATTATAGAATAGAATGTTACGTGTTTTGTAGAATAGCCTTAATTGCTTTCTCGACTAGCTTTATTTCAGTAAAGTAGTTGTTAGTCAACTTCTCAAATTGATTCGAGTAACCGAGTTTAAAATCTTATAAAATGACGTGGGCCCTGCTTCTATCGCACATCCTCCAGTGAACGATCCGGTCTTACTATAAATTACTGCAATTTTTGACACCGTGCGCTTTCGGGCCACAGTTTCTTAACACGAGTAATAAAAACGTGACAACCTATACATATATCCCTAATCCCAACTTCATCTTCATAATCGATTTTCATTTAAATAAAAATAAAAAACTGGGATTATCTTACTTTTTAGAAAATACTCGTGCAAGGAAATTGTCAAAAGTTTCAACCTACCGTTGGTGGAGTTCTCCTACAACAACAGTTACCACGCGAGTATTCGTATGGCTCCTTTCGAGGCCCTATACGGAAGGAAGCACAGAACACCCTTGTGTTGGAATAGTCCTTCAGAGCGAGTGGTGATGGGTCCCGAGCTTATTAAGCAAACCACTACAATGGTGCGAGTGATCAGAGACAGAATCAATGAAGCTCAGGATCGTCAGAAGAGTTATGCAGACCTATCGAGAAGAGATATTGAGTTTGCTATTGGCGATTGGGTACTTCTGAGAGTCTTACCGATGCAAGGTGTGAGACGATTTGGTAAGAAGGGGAAATTGAGTCCTCGATTTATAAGTCCCTTCGAGATCATGAAGAAAGTTGGGAAGGTGGCCTATCGTTTAGAATTACCAGCTGAGGTGGGAAATGTGCATAATATTTTCCATGTCTCATAATTAAGGAAATATGTTTCCGATCCCGACAAGATCATCCAACCGATGAAGTGGAATTGAATGAGAGCTTGGAGTATGAGGAGTATCCCATGGCGATTTTGGATACTAAGGAGAAAGTACTTCGCAAAAAGTTGATCAAGATGGTGAAAGTACTTTGGTCGAGACATGGTGTAGAAGATGCCACTTGGGAGACCGAGGACAATATATTGGAGCGATATCCTGAATTGGATTTGACTCCAAATCAATGAGATAACCTACTCAATCCATATTCTTGCATTCGAGGACAAATGATCCTAAGGGGGAAGGATTGTAACACCCCGATTTAATTAACACATGATTAATTTAATTAATTATGGTTAATTAACAAATGATTTATTATATGGATATTTTGTAGGTATGATTTTAATGATGTGGAAGAATAAATGGGTTCAAACCCACAAGAGAATAAGAGCTCAAGTGCTCAAGTGAGTGCATTATGGTTTATATGGCTCAAGACAAGTGAAATAACCTATTTCCTGACCCAGCCCATGACCCATGACCGAGGACGAATGATCCTAAGGGGGAGGGATTGTAACACCCCAATCATTTTTACTCTTCAAGTTTGCCCTCATTCCCGTCACTTTTCAAAGAGGAGCTAGGGTTGATACCAAATGCCCTTAAATCCATGATTTCTAGCTCAAATCAAGTGGGGTTTCCATTATACTACCTAAGGTAAGTAATTTCCACCAATTATTTCATGTTCTTGAAGAGTTTTGAGGTGGGTTTTGAAGGGTGCAAAAATAGTGGCGGGATTAAGTGATTTTGGTTGAATCTTTTATAGATTGGTTTGTGTGTGAGCTTGAATCCTTGCTTGAGGCTTGCAAATTAGTTGTGGGCATTGAGATAAGTCTTTAGCTTGCTTTTGGTGGTGGTAATTTCAGTTTTGGAGTCTCCATGGGTGCATGTTGGAAGAACTCTTGTTCTTGGGTGGATTTTGATGTCTTGGTATTGATTCTTGAATTGTAGCTTGCAATTGGTGTTGGGGAGCTTTGGAGGACTGTTATTGAAGACATTTGGTCATCTAAATCCAAGGCAAGAGTAGGATTTAGCTCAAAGTGGGGGAAATGGGAGAATGATCGAAGGGGAACGCAGAACAGTGTTTGCTGTTCTATTTGCGCCCAGAATGGGCGCCACCAACCTTAGCGGCGCCCAGAAATGGTCTGGCGCGCCAATTCGGCGCCCCTGTTC
This sequence comes from Hygrophila difformis, assembly GCA_030278955.1. NCBI lineage: Eukaryota > Viridiplantae > Streptophyta > Magnoliopsida > Lamiales > Acanthaceae > Hygrophila > Hygrophila difformis. The sequence continues at coordinate 26,173,534 of JAOANR010000015.1, read as the reverse complement.
ATTGGGATTCAGACCCGGGCGCCACCATGCCTGGGTGGCGCCTAAATGTGGTCTGAGGCGCCACTTTGGCGCCTCCTGTGCGCCTGAAAAATCCACAAACTTGAATCGGCTCTAACTTACTCGTTTCTAATCCGATTTTCGCAAACCATATATGAATCCTACCCTACTCGAATCAAGGATTTCAAATATGCAATCCAAATTCAGAGATAATGACTCCTTAAAAAATTTAAAATAGGAATTTATAACCCGAGGGCGTCCCCTGCGTATCGATTCGCTGTTTTCTTCCATTTTTCGTTCCCTTTCATATTTTATCGTTTCTCACTCGTTTCAAGTCTTATAAAAAATTTTTATAATGGTCTAATCATTGTTGGTACCCATATTATGATTGTTGGTACTGACCTCGTGAGATCTTCTATGCCTTGGAAACTAGGGAATTCGATTCAGCCTTGAACTTAACTCTTGTAACTGAGTTGCGAGCCGATATGTGGGGTTTGGCTAACCCGGAAAAATGAAATTTAGTCATTGGACTTGTGATATATGAATTTATGCTTCGAATCTGGAGATTGGGCATGTGAGTTATGTTATGCGATGTATGTGAATTATGCTTTCGAGGATACAAATATCATGTCTATGCTTCGAGTGTTAACTGGGCAAGCTTGACTATTTGATTATCTTGGGCATACCTATTGTGATGATTATATGTTTATGCTTTCGAGAACTATGTTCTGGGCATGTGGGCTTTCGAGAGCGAGATGCTCTGGGCCAATACCCGCTAGATGTGGTTCGATCCTTGGGGATGCCACTCCGTAAGTCCACTTACCCATTTATGCATGTAGTGTCCGCGGCGGGGGCACTGTAGGTATCTCTTCCGACCATTAAGGTGAGGTGGAGCCTTAATGGGGAAGAATGCCGGCCATGGTATTAGGATGCGCGATAGACATACTTATGTGCTGCATTTAAGGTAGATAGACACTTTAGGTCATACCATTCATCTCATCATCCATCATTCATCTTATTATTATTTTGCAATGTATGACATGGTTGAAGCACCGGTATGGGACGGTGTGATGTTTTAATTATTTAATTATGTAATTATATAAACTGTCATTTAACTGTACTAATCTCGTTCCCCGTTTGCCCAGCTGTTCCTACTCTTGCTCAATACTTTATGTACTGACACCTTGCTTTTTTTGTCTGTTTTATAGATAATCCCGAGGAGAACGCAGTGCATGATCATGGAGTCGGGTTTGGGGCTGAGTGATCTACTTAGGGATGCATTACTCATGTTATTAACTTCTATGTTTGTCTGAGACTTATGTGTTCTGTAACTTGACTTATCTGTGCTTATTCTGTTACTATGGCTGGGATTGGTACTATGACAGGTTATGAAAAGTGTTGTGGTATGGTACTGGGTGAGGCTTGTAGCCGGATATCTATGATTATGTGAAACTCTTTCTGTTGGACGTACTATGTTATTATGTTATTGTTGAATTTTTCTGATTACCAGGCTTCGTGTTATTGAACTTAAATTGATTGGCCAATAGTTTAAGGGAGATAGCACGGCAGTGAAGTCACAGAAATTGGTTTTAAACTTTTGGGGCGTTACAAAATCGGTATAAGTAAAAATTATATAAAATATATATTCTAAAATTACATGGTTGGACGATTCTAGCAAGACCAAACTTGACAATATTTTGTTTTTATATAATTGCGATATCATTAGATCAAAGTTGATCAATAAATAGTATTAAAAGTCAAAACGAGACGCATTTAGTGGGACGGAGAGAGTACAATTTATCTTAATAAAATTTACCATGAAATAAATAAAATGAAAACTGAGGGGCCCGAATAAAAAATAATGTGATTGTAATGATGTTGAATTTTTAATTAATTTATTTATGTGTAATGTGATGGTTGTGTATTTAAATTTAATAATGATAGTGATTTAAAATTTAAATATATGAAGTATTCATTTATTTATTATTGATGTGATGTGATGGAAGTAGATTTCGTAATTAATATTTAATTATTTTTAAAAATAAAAATAAAAATGGGACAAACCCGTTAACTTTTTTATATTTAGGCACATTATTATAGGGGTGAAAGTGGTATAAAGAATATCCGACTGATCTGATGCCGTATTCGATTATATTTGTATCTGATTATCAGGACGGATACCGCATTCGTAATTTTAAAATTCGAATCCGTATTTTTCTATCCGCATTCGTATTCGCATCCGAAAATATTTGACTGTAGCCGAAAATATCCGACTGTATCCTAAAATTGATAGGATATTATCCGGATTTTAATTATGAATATCCGAATATATTAATATATTATTATTTATTAATTAAAATTTATCAATAATTTTGAAAAAATATCAAATTATACAATAACTTTTATAAAAAATATCAAATTTTCAAAAAAAATTATAAAAAATTATGCGATAATCTATATCGTACTGTATCCGATAATCTATAAAAAATTATCCATACCGTACTGTATCCGATTTCGGGAAAAAAGTAGATGATAATATCCATACACATCCGTATTTATTCCCAATTCGACGCATTATCTAACTCATCGGCCATCATTTCATCGTGAAAAAGGTCGCCAAACGCAGGACGCAAGCTCAATTGCCTGACTATGGAGGACTCAAGCAGCTGCAGCAGTTTCCGAGTCAAGGCTCAGTTGGAGGCTCAACTTCAGGCTATCAAGCGCAAATCCGGGAAGACATACAACCAGATTGCCCAGGAAACTGGCTTGACCAACGTCTACGTCGCCCAGCTCCTCCGGCGCCAAGCGCAACTCAAGCAGGACACCGTCCCCCGCCTCCGGGCTGCCCTGCCTGGCCTCACCGATGAGCTCATTCACGAGATGATGCAACCTCCTTTACGTTCTTATGATCCCAACTTAATTCAGGAGCCTACTGTTTATAGGTCAGCCACTCTATTTGTTTTCCGATTGTGGAATTATACTCTGTTTTCACCCTTTTATGGTGTTTTAATTTTATTCCAATTGAAATTAAACTATCCGAAGAGTTAAGCCTAGGGTGGAAGTGTGGGAATGTTAATTTATTTGGAGTGTTTAGGGATTAAATGTTTAGAGAAAATGGATTTGATTTTGTTGTTTTGAGTGTTGACACAGCATATGATATGGATCCACTTACACACAACACTTTGGTTTTGTTTATGAAGAATTGTGTGATTATGTGACAAATTTCTGAGTGGACATAATTGTTGCTTTATACTTTGTTTATGTTACGCATGATGTGATAACAAATTATTTGTCTTAGATTGGTTTCAAAATCGAATTTTGTTCTATGTTGAGTGTTGCTTTTAAATTTCCACTGATTGTGGAATATGTGAGGCGGGTATCTTTTCTTGTTCCCAGATTGAATGAAGCTGTTATGCATTTTGGGGAGAGCATTAAGGAAATCATAAATGAAGACTTTGGAGACGGCATGTAAGTTCATAATTTTCTACAGTTGTTAGAAAAGCCACTGTATTTTTGTGTTCCTTATTTTTCGATTATCTGAATAGTCAAAGTATCATATATTTGTGTAGGTTATAAATTGTAAGAATAGATTTGCATTGATGGGTTTGTAAGGTAGGTTAGAATTCTTAGTCTTGTTACTATGAATTGATTTTTCGCGGTGCTTCAAATCTATTTATCATCATTTTGAACTACTTTTTAATTTTTGGACTGGATTTGAAATCTATTTTTTTTTTTAGTCATTCCGGATCATTGCTTTCAAATTCAAGTTCCTCTATCCTAGTGGAACCAAGAATATGAAGCATGTTTAGGAAAATGTGGGATAAACTACATTCTGAAGATATCCCTTCACAAAGATACTGAGTTGAGGTGCTAAACATTTTGGAACCTGTTTCAGAATACATAATGTTGCAATGATACAGTTTTTCATAATGTTTCCTTGTAACTATATCATAAAACTATTGTAAACTGGTGATCCCAGCAAATGTCTTTCAGATAAAAACTAACTGGCATGACAAGATTAATAAATGAACAATTCGCCTCCTTCAGGTCTAAAAGTTTAGCTGTTCTTTTTTGCCAAGGATTTCTTCAAATCTCAGTGGCATGAGCTAACTAAGCTCAGATATCTGCCATTGACAATTCTGATGCAATTTATTGCATCTATTAATGAAGAGAGGCCATGTGCATAATACTTTGTTTTCTATTATTAATGTTTTCCAATTTTGTCTTCTAAACTTGTTATATTATTCTTCAAATTTGATTAATTTTGTTCTCATGTGTGTTGGGAAATGTCTAGCATGTCAGCCATTGACTTCTATTGCTCGGTTGACAAAATCAAAGGTGTGGACGGAAAGGACCGTGTTGTTGTAACATTTGATGGGAAGTATCTCCCATACACTGAGCAGGTCAGCATTCCACATTGAAACTGACACATGATCACTTGAAACAAACCATACTACTATCTGACAAAACAAAAGTGTCATTGCAGACATGATTTACAAGTGAATTTTAATTTGTTATGCGTCTATTTTTAAGCGTTCAGTGGCATAGTGTTACCAATAGTATAGGAGAAGCAACTAGCTGGTGGTGATGGTGGTGGTTATATTTTGTATTAGTGTCAAAAACTTTGGCCTGTTATACTGTTAGCCATGAATCATGATATGATATTTTAGAAGTTGGACAGATTAATTTATTTATTTTGATTGTGTGTGGGCAGAAAACGGAGCACATGCTATCAAGATTAAGAATCCCAGATAACAAAGACAGCGAAACTAAGTGAAGGTCGCCTGGCTGTTACTTCTTGTTCTTGTATATGTATATGTAATTGCATGCTTGGCTAGTATAATCTGAGAATAATAGCCTGGATCGAGCAGTCTGCATCGTGCTTGGACCAAGTCGAGGGAACTTCTGGATATCTTCATTTCGGTAAATTAGATTGTTTGAAATAAAATGGCATTCCTTTCCAGAATAGAAACACTGCTAGTGCAGTGGTTGAGGGTAGGGATACTCTTTCAGACTCTCACTGTATCAATAAAAGGGATGATTTTCTGTAGCAGGAACACAAAAATTAATTAATTATTTTGAACATGTATTAACAACGTATCAATGAACGACGTTATCGTGAAATTCGTGAGATAAAAATATAGTATTTATTTTGTATAAGAGGAGAATTATTTCCAGGATTTGGAACAAACTAGGAAGGCTCCAGAGTTTGGGAAAAAAAAGTAGTACATTGTAGAATTTTTCCATAAGGCTTAGAATGTCAACTGGTATTTAACGAGTGAACTCATAGCCAACCCTAACCTGACCCAAAATGGATACGCGTGGTTGCCAGGACCGTGCACATGACCGCGTCAACTTTGGTGTCAGAAGCAGCGAGTCTATGCCGTTCCACACAGGTCCTAGGACTGGTCACGACCACGACTGCTGCATCAATTGTGGCAGAACTCACTTTTTTTTCTTTTTTTTTTTTTTTTGGTGTTTCAACTTGGATTTAAATGCCTTGTCTCACCATTTTTACCACACGGGGGACTTGAGGAGAATTCTGGGATTGTTAATGGTTCCATTAACTCCCAGAAATCATTGCCAAAAACCCATGGTCTTTAACTTAAAAGAGGCAACACACCACTACACCATTGCATCTCTTGGAATTTCAGTTGTGTCACGCATTGAGGGGGAGAGTTTCGATTTGGAAATGACAAGGGACGATTATTAGCTCTTCATGGACGTCCCTAGGAGTTCCTACACCCCTCCCATGTCTATAAATATCCTCTTTCCACAAGTCATTTCCCCTTTACACCATTTTCAGCACCAAATAGAGAGAATAGTTCAATCAACGAGAAGCCAAGTGAACTCCCTCTCAGGCATGGTTATGGCATTCCATTCCATCCTTAGAGCCTTAAAAGTTCGATTTTTCCACACTCTGAATCGACATTTTTCTATCATGGTTTATCAAAACTTTCTCTACCTTGTCTTGATGTATTTTTCTTTATTTTTATCATTTCAGTGTTATAGTTGTTATGAACTTATAGAACTCTTATTTCTTGATCTTAGTTTCGAAATCCATGGCTTTAACCCATAGGAATCTCATGTTTTAGGTCATTTTTACAACTACTATTCATATGATGACTCATAGAAAGGGTTTTATGATCTTTATAACCTATGTTTTTGATATGATTCTTGTATACATGTATATACTAGAACTCTCTCCTTGCGCGCTACGCGGCGCGCGACATTTTGTGTAATTGAATTGTGTTGTATGGTAAATTGTGATGTGGAAGTTGTCCAAGAATTGGGTGGGGCGGAGGAGCAGTGGTATATGTGGAAAGGGGAAATGCGGACCTCATAGATCAACCCTGGTATTTGTACCCTCTGATTGTATGAATGGACCTTGCAAAAGCATAAGGATTGTTGTAGAAGAAGATTATGGTTTTTTGTAACACGAATCTGCAGGGCTTATTTTGTAGCCTTGGATTGTAGAAAATAAAGGAATGATGGTGTGATAGAAGCAGATGAGTTAATTGGAAAGAGCATTTGAAAAGGTAAAGGAATGTAGATCGAATTGTATAGGAGCACAAGAATCCTCCTAGAAGAACATTTTAGCAAAAATGCAAAGCGATATTATAAAGTAGGAGAGTGTATGCAGGTTATTAGAATAATATACAAGCTCGTTTCAAGAATTTCAATTAATAATCAAGAAGAGCATTCCAAAAACCGTTTTAAAAAATCAACTCAAGCAAATACAGTAAACCTCACCATATGAAAGGAAGGCCACAGAATGCAGCAGATTGAAGAACTGTCGGGCCACTGGATTTAACTGACATAGGCCTTGAGGGCGTGGCGATGATAGTGTATGGTTGAATGGAGGACATGAACCCTAGGCATATTTGTTGGGGATGGAGTCTTACTTTAGACATATAAGCACCATTCCTTTACCATATTTCGTATGCGCGGGCGCTGAATTAACATAGAAGACGGAAAATTGTTTGCATCACTGTACATTATCGTCGTACAGAGAAATGAGGAATGATGAATCTCAACAGAAATACGAATGGAAACCTTAAAAGTAAAAGTTGTTTATTATCCACCGAAGCAAGAGCCTGAAAGTTACATATTTATCTCTGCTCTCCCCACTTGAGCTTCAACGGAAAGATCTGGAATGAGGTTTCCTTTGGCCTGGCCGCAGAGTGAGATCCGGAAACGGACATGGCACCTTTCCCCAAAATAAAATCTTTAAAAATGCTTACAAGCTACAAAATCAAGGAGATATTGTAGAGCAAATGAGAGGGAAGAGCATGCCTTACTTGAAAAACCTTTCATCAGTGAAGACAGTAAGGCATGCTGCACCAACAGATAAGTCAAACAGGAGCAAAGTGTGAACAAATGAAAGCCCATTACAGGGTAGCAAAGAGTAATCTGAAACAACACATCAATTTATGAAAGTCGGAATGACGCATTTCGTCGAACACTTGGTATGCACAGTTAAGAAGACAACAAATTACAAAAGTTCAATTCCACATTCCAAAACAGCCACTAAAAGGCACTAATAACAATGTAGTGTTAAGAAGAAGATAATCAAGCAACTATCAACGAAGAAATCAACAATAAATGACATGGCCAAATGTCAATTGTCCTAGGTATAAAAATAAAACAGGAATGATGAAAAATATTTGAAAGTCCTGAACAATTCACACACATCAAATGCAAAACAAAGAGTATGAGCGAGCACAGAAGAGTGTATAGATGGAGTAACAAATACAGGAATGAGGAAAGAATTAATAGTAACAGACGTAACAAATCAGAAGGAAAATTATTTCTGCAAGAAGAGCCAATACTCGAAGTAACCAATACTGCAAGAACAGCCAATACCATCATAGAAAATTTCATGAAAAATGACTTGGCTAGCAAAGGGGATATCTCCCTGGGCATAGCCAAGGTAACAAATCAACCAATAAAACTCCACATGACATCCAACTATCCCATATCATCAAATAAACAAATACTTAAATAATATGAGGATACATAGCTGCCTTCAGCAATGGCTCCACAATTTGCAACAGGGATGAGAAGCCAAAATGATGAGTGTAATGCTAGACAATTTAGATGAAGGTCAAAGTGAAGAAAAATTACCAGAGATGACTGACTCCCAACAGCCTCTATAAATTGTATTTTCCACCACTAGATATATACATATATATATGTATATATATATAAGTAGCAACCCCAAAAGCCATAAATTTAAAACATTGATTGTATAACCATGAATTAAACAATACATCCCCAAAAAGCCACAAATTTAGCTAACAAGATGAACATGAGTGAGAAATGCTTCAATCATCAGAAAAAGGCAACCTCATACTTCTTATAAATGGGAATGTCATTAGAAAGTTGAACCTTGCCAGTGGATCCCTCTCGACAATCAGCAACAAAATGACCAACTTTACCACAGAGAAAGCATTTTTCTTGTGACCCTGGAGGATTGATTACCTTCACCAACAGAAAGTCAAAAAAGGCTCAATATGTTTAGTTTGCAGAGGAGAGAATTTACATTATAGGAAGTGTTCAGAAATAACAGCTACTGACCTCCCTCAGGCCTCAGTATTGAGAAGTGAATTTCATGAGTAGCTAGTGAAAGAATGAGTAAATCAGAATCCTGTTTTCAAAATCTAGATCAGTTAATAGCACATGAAAACTTAGAACTCTAAAAAACCATAATAATCAGCGTACGGAATAACACAATATAATATATACCATAAAAGCTACTGCACAGAGTTGTTACACAGAGTTGTTACACAATGAGGGATGGGTCATTTTCAAATTTTATAAATAGAAATCATCAGTTTGCTGCAACCAATTTTGAAGCACACAATCAAAGCTGGAAGCACACAAACCAACCTAGCAGGTACGAAACCCAAAGGAAATCAAAGCAAAAAGGAAAAAGCACACAATAGAAATCTTCAATGAACTGAAACACAATATTGCTATTAAAACCTTACACCCCACAAAAACTGAAGCATCAGAACTTCAAATGCACATGACAAAAACAAACCCAGCTATTAAATAAAAACGCGGTTTCATCTCTCCTCCAAAATTGAAATAATCATAAAGGGCTTACAGCGAATTTGGCCTCAAGGATTCTACGAAGCAATAGTGCCCTGGAGAGGAAGATGGCGGAGGCGTCGGTGCACAGGAGCCTATGGCCGCACGAAGGGCAGGTGGGGTGCAGGAGGCCGCGCACGGCAGTAACGGGCGCTGAAGGAGCGGGGAGGTGGGGACCCGGCAGCGCGGGAGGTGGTGACCCGGCGGCGCGACCCACGCAGCGGCGACCGAAGGGAACTGAAGGGCCGATGGCGGAGCTGGGCCGGAAGCGCGCGGAATCACGGGGACCTGGTGGCCGGCAGTAGGGGGCGAAGGACGAGCGCGAACGATTGAACGACGGAGTATTCGTGCGCAATTAATTTAGGGCAGGTCGGACCTTACCTTCGAGAGCGGCAGCAGCTGAAAATATGTGAAGATACGTGGGAGCTGTCCAAAATAAATTAGGAGTTTGGGGCAAGGGCAAAACAAGTAACTCAACCCTACATTTACTATTGCTGGGAACAGTACCCAACGCCTTGCATATATATATATATATATATATTAGATATCATCTACATGGGAATGGGTAGGGTGCTGATAACAATAGGTGCTGCTGTGATGCCAGACTCCAAAAAATGGTAAGAGAGAATAATGTGTACATCTGGAAAAATGATAGTGATGCTAGATGCCCAAAAATGATGATAAGAAGAAATGATATGTATGCTTTGAAACATGATGAGTAGGGTGACTTGAAGATGATAATCCAATAAATAGCAATATCATTTTATATGAGTATACACCACTCAGAATATATACGGGTAATTCCTGCCTGTATAGTAACTTAATTGGATCTACATGGTGTTACTATTATACTAATATGTTTATGAAAAGAATTTTACTAGTATTGTATTGTATGCCTCTATATCTTGACTTATGTATGGCCATCTAAGAGTGATTAATGAGTAGAACTACGCAAACTCGATTCGAAAAAACTCGACCCGCTCTAAAAAAAATCAAGTCGAGTCGAGAAATCAAGTAAGATAGTCGATAGCTCGAGTCTATATTATACTTGTACTCAAGTCAAGTTAAGTATGAAGTACTCGACTCGTTTTTTTTTCTTTTCTTCTTTTTCTTTTTTTTTTTTAATTTCAAAGGAAAAATGAAAAAAAAAATACTCGACTACTCGACACCATTAATAAAAAGCGAAAACTCGAGTTTCTCGAGAGCTCAAACTCAAACTAGACGAGTCAAGCTCGAGCTCAGTACCCATTACTTGGACTCCATATCACCCTAGTGGAGCTTCTGTTTTTTCATTTTATTTAGAGCAAAAAAAGAAGGAATGAGGTCTGACCGTCTTCTACAACAGAAATCGCAGTGTAAGACCATCTCCAATCGAGGACATCAAATTCAAACTCAAAATGCAGTAAATATCATATCAAACAGTATTTCATCTCCAACCAACCGAAAACACTAAACTCAAACTCAAAAGAATATTTTATAGAATATTCTCTTCAAAATACATAAAGTAGTGTTGGAATAGGGTTGGTGTGGTGAATAGTGCAAACTCAAATTTGAGTTTGAGTTACTGCAAAAAAAAAAAAAAAAAAAAAATGGGAAAACGCATTTTGCGTTTCCATTTGGAGTACCATTGGAGCAAAATCTACCCATTTTTTTGGGTTTTGGCGTTCGGTTGGAGATGCTCTAAGGTATGAATGTAAGGTTTTCCAGTGCAGAACTTCAGTGTCTTGTTATTCAAAATTGAGCAGTATCTAATGGCATTTCAACCTTTTGGGTTGATTTTCTTTTTTATAATGTGCTTTAGTGAATCTCTCGTAATTACCTGCGGGAAAATCTGGAATTGCTGTCTTTTGAATTTGCTGGGTATATTTTAGCCCTCTTGTGAAATAGTGATGGTGAGCACTTCGTTTCCACGATTTTCAATAATCATGCGTATCATTTATAGAAAGGCGAAGCAAAGTTATTGTATGTGTGAAGAATGTCTGCATTAGTATGTGCTGATGATTGGGTGCTAGGGCTCAGGAATTGTGTTATGTATGTAGATTGAATGCTGTGATGATATTTGAGGAAAAAGTTGGGTCTTAACTGGAAAATCATTTACTTCAAAGTTCAAAATATTAGTACTGTAGGTTTCTTTTTAGGGCTATTATTGTGGGAAGAAATGTGATTCTTGATTCTGCCAAGTTAGGATAGCCGGAGGTCGGCCATTGGAATGGGCCTGAGCAACTTGTAGCAGATAGGAGATAAAGTTTTCACCAATTTGTAAAAGTTGTTAGAATTCCATGAGATTGCTAATAGCCAGTCAAATAATTGCAATCGAATATTGACCGATGAACATGCTATACAAGTAACAGTTTGGCACTTATCAGAGCACTGGGCAACAGATGGTAAAATGGCTATGCTTGTGTTTTTTTGTACTCTAATGGAATTTACATGATATATTTTCATATTGTAGTTCACATTTGAAGTGGTCAAACCCGACTCTTTTGAGCAACTAAGCCTACTAATTTTTTGTTCAAACTCATCAGTGACCATTTGTAATGAATATTTGAATATGAAAAGACACTGGTGCATGCAGCTGAATGTCAAATAAATGAGTAAGGTCAAAGTGCAATTCCTTTGAAACCCTCCTTGTTGATATTCCATTTTGCAGCATGATCTAACATCAAGCAGATCATGCATTCTGCCATCCTTTTGGAACCAGTGATGGAGAAAAGCTTTGAAGCAGTCCAGCCATGGAATTATTTCCTGCAGATGAGGTAAAACTCAGATGATAGCTAAGATAGTAAGTCATACTTAACTTGTATGGGTAGAAGTTAGATGGCCTAGATCGAATGATTATAGAAGGAATATTCAAAGAAAAAGCAGGAAGAAAATCTTCATTTGCTGCATATTCATGTTTAATTGAGGCTGATAATTTGATTTGAGAATGCTGGTAGGGGATAATAAGTTTACAGTACCTGATAATTGTTTCCCCAACTGTCTAATGTAAGAGCTCTTGGTCTCAAGAATTGTAATTGAGGGAATGTGCTCTACTTTGTGACTGTCCTCTCCTCCTTCACCATTCACCTTTTCAATCCTGCGCTTGAAGGGATCAAGCATGTTAGCAATCACCAGTTCCTTCAATGTAGCTATAAATTTGATTCCTTCTGGAAGCATTTGCATGTTATGACACTCATCAATCTTTAGGCTATACAGATTAGTCATAGCTCCTTCATCTATTGTCCAACGCTGTAAGGTAGTCAGCCCCTGAAGTTCCAGAATTCTGAGCTGAGGGAAACCCTGAGAAGTACAATGAATCTCGTTTACCTCAAATACATCCTTCCGTAGTATCAAAGAATATAAATTAGGTAGCTGCTCTAGAGTTGCCATAGAATCTTCCTTGAGTTTGCTGTTTCTCAGGGTTAATTTGTTAAGGCTCTGTGCAAACTGACCAGGGTCTGGTAGCCTACTTATGAAACCAATCAAATCCAGTTTCCGGAGATGTGTGAACCCAACTAGTTCTCTTAAAACTGTTACCTCTTTATCTGACCGATAATCATACCGGACACGAAAAGAGGAATCTTTGATGTGAGTGTTGTTCAACTTGAGGTTGCTAATGAATCGTTCGAAATCCTCTAGTTTCAGATCTAAAATTGCTGCCAGTTTCTGAAGCTTTATCAACATGGAAACATCTCCGAACCTCGAAACTCTTGTATCAAAGTTCTTTAAAGTTTCCAGCTGGCTTAAAGTACCTATCTGCAATTTATCCTTACAACTGTGATTAGGAGGGAGATATAAATGCTTCAAATGTTTCAGCTTCCAGATGACATCAGGGATGATCAAGCACACAAGAAAAGGTACCCTCAGATCAAGTGTCTCTAAATATCTCAAATTGCCTATTGACGATGGCAATCTTGAAAAGTGAGAACCTCTTAAGCTCAGATATCTCAGGTAGACCAAATCCCCTATATCTGCTGATAGCCGATCTCCAAATTCGAACCTCTCAATGTCTAACACTCTCAATACTTTGAATTCTTCGCAAAGATAATTCAAAGCAAGCTGAAGTTTTCTTCTGTGACTGAGCCTGGAAAAGAAAAGTGCTGATCTAACATGATCATTATTCTCTTTAATAGGAGGAGGAAAATAACTGTCAAAATCATATTCAACAGTAACAGACAATCTCCGTGCAACATTAGCTGATGATGCCATAGTGGAAGGAGAAGGGGTAACTAAAATCTCTGGTTCATACCTTGGAGGAACCTTCTTCAAAAAATTTTCCTCCTTCCCTTTCACAAGGCATAATTCTCTTGTAAGATCATGAAGTCGACAAGACTTGAACCTTCCGGTTGCTTCATCCATTTGCACTTGAACCATGTACCTTTGCACAAGTTCACCTAAATAACGTTCTGCTATGTCCATGATTGATTCGTTTTCCTCAGCTTGGTAGCCTTCCTGTGATATGAAGCCTTCAGCTGACCACAACTGATATAACTTCCGAGTGGGTATTTTAAAATCCTCAGGGAAGTGCCCCAAATGCAGAAAGCATGGTTTGAGCTGATAGGGTAGGTCGTGATAACTTAGGGCTAAAACCTCATAGATATAGACTGGTCCATTATCTCTGAAACTTTTCCCCCTCCTTAAGTATGAGTTCAAATTTTGATGCACTGTTCTCCATTCACTGACTGATCCCTTTGTCATCAAAAGACCCCCAAGCACAACAATGGCTAAAGGCAGTCCTCCACACTGTGCAACCATCTCTCTTCCTAGTCTCTCAATATCTGTTTGGTTTCTCTGGTCTGCAGGAATACATGTTTATAATTAGAGCACATGTAAGCAAAATAAAGAACTGGATCTGTTGGTACACTTGCCTCTGAACCTTTCTAACATAAATACCAAGTTTTGATAAGCCTACTCAATTCTACTTTAGAAGTAAGTGCCCAAAAATATGTGTCCACACTGCTAAAGTTATTCACACAAATTTGGTTTTGGGTTTGTTCAAAATGGCTTGCTCTGATATCAATAACAATAGCTTGAAGCATTCTTTAAGCCTTAAGGAGGTTCTCATCACAATGGTTGAAGAATGGGGATCTAGTTACATGTAATCACTATTGTTAGTTATACAATAATTGACCTCAAATGTAAGTGTGCAGTCAATTGCTGTTTTATTAACAGTATGGAATGTAGAATCTGATTTTTCTTCAGGGTGAGAGAAATTTTCAGGGAGGAAAAGACAAATAATGCCACGTAAAATGCTGGGAAGAGACAAGCAGACAGCACATAGAGGTGGAATTTGATTTCCAATCTGTAGAAAATTGATGGATGGCGGAATTATTTTGTATTAAAACTTATAGCTTATATTGCAATATTGGAGGAAAGAAAGAGCATAAAAGCATATCGTGACATTATGCCTGCCTGACTTAAATGCCCAGGCCAAATGGAACAGATATTTAATTTGATGACACAACAACAAAGTAAGATACATCTATTGTAATAACCAACTAGGAGCATAATTGTGGAGTTAAAGATGTAGAAAATTTTCCGTTATTGATTTTTACGGATTTGAACTCGAAACATCTACTTGTGTAATCTGGTTAAACATCTACTTGTGTAATCTGGTTAAGCTACGATTGTGCACACGAATCAAACTTTTCCCGAAGAAAGTACTACATAATGTTTTCCTCTCTAAGTGTAAGATTTGAGAGAAAAGATCAGATGTGTTGCAATCATTCATATATGATGCAGTAGACCTCTTACGAGAAGATTCTGCTTTATCCTTGTGATTTTATTGCTTTCTGTCTATTCCCCGTGGTCTTTTCTATTTTTTACAGATGTGTTGGCTTCATATACGAATCAATTTCATTTTGTCTGGATAGGATAAGCTTAAGAAAAAGCCACTTACCGATTAGGAAAACATAAAACTACGTGGTATTGGGCAAACTGTTTTCCTCTTCTTGCTTGTGAAAAGTTTTAAACATATTGCACATTTTTTGAGTTGGAAATTAGTTACCCCAAGTTATTGACATTAGGAAAGTTGAAGGCACTGGTAGTCTGGTATCACCCTTGAAGATATGACCATATGTTTTCCCTGGACCCTGATGCCTATTTAAATTGTATTCTACTATTGTCTTAAAAATTTTTGTCACTTCAACAGTTACATTATTTCTAGAGAATGAAATGCTATATACATACTTCAGTTTGATATAAAATCTTTAAATATCCTCATTAACCTGCACTTACATGTAAGGTAAGTGTTTAGAAGTATAAGATTATATTACCTTGAATGCAGTCTGAAGATCGTGGTGTGTCTGGAATGATTTCATCCTCCTCTTCATCTGATAAGCACGAGCGAAAGCTTCCTGCAATTGATGCTGCATCATCATCATCAGAGTTTGAGCTGGACCCATTTTCTCCAGATCTGCCACTTCCTCGGCTTGTTTCAAGTGAAATGCCTAAAAGGTACGATAGTATATTATTGAATCAATCAGAACATACATAAATTGACTACATTATATCTTTTGTCTATGAAGATCTGGTATTAAGAAATACTATGAACTAAAGCAAGTAACTTGATTGGCGCGTATGCAAAAACAGATGACTCCAACGCTGGTGTTCATAATGCCTAAATTAATTAGAGGTTAGGGTAGAGTTGATTTTGGTGGATATAACCCCTCTATTGAAGTTTTGCCCCTTTACAGTTGAAACTAAGAGTGATTTGTCTGAATATAACAAACACAGATTTCCTTTCCTGGATAAAAAAGATATATGATAGCTTTAAGTTCTTGCTGAGAAGTTAGTAAGCTTTGTTAAGTAGTCAATAGGAATACTTTTTTAAGGGTAAACAGCCTTCTATTATTCCAAAAAATCAACCATACACATACACCAATAAGCAAACTTTGGACATAGACAAAGACACCACATTCACATGATAAAAACAACACTTCCGAACAGGTTCATAACACGTTATCCATGAGAACTCTAGATATGAATTTGAACATAAGCATTTTTTAAGTTTGTGGGTTTTTATGGGTTCTGGAAATGCTAAATGTATTTCACATAGAATAAGAATGATCTTTTCCTGAGGCTGTTACTCATAAGGATCTGAAAGGAAAAGAAACTGCAAACAAATCGTGGGCAATACAAGAGAAGAAATGAAATAAAATACCTGCAATGTTTAATCCGCGACTGACTTTCCTCTTGAGCAGTTCCCAGCTCTCCCTTTCATTTAAATGCCTTTGTTCATAGAGATAACAAGGAACATCCATATTCACATAGCGTGCTATATCTCTTTCCCTGGTGGTGATTAATACTTTGATGTTCACTTGTGGTCCGAGGAAATCAGGGCTATGCAAGACAGGTCTAAATATATCCCAGACATCCATTTCCCAAACATCATCCAGTACAATCAGGCATCTTTTCCTTCTCTGAACTTCAAAAAGCTCCTCGATCAGCTTCTCGAGCCCCATCGTGCTGATTTCCTTTTTCTTCTCTGGTTCAAGCTTATAGAGGATTCTCTGCAGGACATCCTCATGCTGCCATTGTTGAGATACACAGGTCCAAGCAAAGGCATGGAAATGACTTCGAACATCACCATGGTGGTAAATCTTTCTGGCTATTGTGGTTTTCCCTATCCCACCCGTCCCCGTGATCAACACAACTTTGTAAGGTTCCCTGACGAATTTTGACACCAAATTTTGAACATCATCATCAAATCCTACAAAATCCTCCTCAACAAAATGAGAATATTTCCCTATCTGCTGCAGGCTTCTCTGTGAAACTGGGTTAGGGATCCCCCTATGGCGTGGCCTTATTCTTGTAACACGTAAATCCGACTCAAGGGCAGAGATCTTTTCATCAATATACTTGATTTTTGGGTCGAGAGAATGGAAGGTAGCACCTTCCTTAAACCTTTGAGTAAAATTTCTGAGAAGCCTTCCTTCTTTCCTTGGAGAGATTGATACAAGGAGGAGATCTTCGATATCGTAGGCGATTTCCCTCGTCTCTGCAACCCAATTCCGGATCCCTTCGTCTACTTCTTGCTTGGCTTCTGCAATTTGCAAGATGGCCTGCAATTGCCTCAACTTCACCTGAATTGCTTCAATACGGTGATGTAATTCAGGTACGTTTTTGGCTTCATTTATCAGCAATTCCCTTAGACTTCTTATTACACAAAATAGTGCATATTCAGCCATTTGATTTGATCTGAAATCTGATGAAGAAGTGTGAGCAGATTCCTGCTATTACTTGATGGGTTTCATCGAAGAAGTTCCACCCATGCTTTATAACTTCAATCAATTTTCCTGCTTTTCTTTTTTGTTGAACTGGAGAATGACCAAATTAGTTGACTGTGAACAGATGGAAGAATGAAAGATAGGGAAAAAATTGCATTGTACCGAGTGAAGCAATAATATTCTGCGCGTTGAAATATTCAAAGGGAGAATATTTAACTATCGTCTGTCAATTCTTGATTATTGGTGTTTGATGTGAAGTAGATGGAATCTAAATGAAGGGCACTGACAGCTCATTTATCCTTTTTTTTCTTACATTATTAGGTGTCTGCACTATAGAGACATTGTAAGATTTGAAGAGCAAACTCTATGGTTGCATTCATGGAAATCTCCGACCAGTGACTAGAGATAATTTTTTTCAGGACACCCAAGTACACGATGGGAAGAAGCTAGCTATGCATACCGTTGATTTCAGAGAATTTTCAGCCACGGGTGAAATAATTTTGGGCATCACAGAGCGAAGGGAAATGTTATTTGTGAGACATATTGATTGTATTCCATCCTTCCGCGAAATGTGACACGTATTCCATTTTGAGCTGTCCCATGAAATTTGACACATTTTTCTTTTTAGATAAATTTAATTAATATAAATATGATTAGAATCTTAATGGTTTCCAAATCCCATTAAAAGTAATTACTTTAACTATTTTGTACAATTTTCAATACACTTTTATTTTTCTACACAAATTTCTTACATTTCTTTAATTCTTCATATTTCAAAATGGGTACAAAGAAAAATTATATAAGATATATATTCTAAAATTAAAAGCCTAGACGATTCTAACAAGACCACACTTGAATATTTTTTCTAATTAAATCATTACCATAATATTAAGTCAAGTTTAAACAATAAATAAAGTGAAAATTCATTAAATTTTTAAACAAAAATACCCACAACACTTTAACCACTAAATCACACCACATAAATTACCGTGCCCAAAAGAAACGTGTCACATTTTGCGAGACGGAGGGAGTATGTTTTATTAGAAAGATTGTTTAATACTCCCTCAGTCCCGCTAATAATATCCCAAATTTTTTGGGCACTGTATTTTATGTGGGGAGTTAGTATTTAATGTAGGGGTAGACTAGTATTTAAAGTGAGGGTAAATTAGGAATTTTATATAATGTGATTTGAATAGGTTTAAATTTTGAATTGATGTGATATGATAGTTGTGTATTTGAAATTTTAATATATTTATTTATTGATGTGATATGATGAGAGAGAGTTTGGTCATTAAAGTGTATAATTACTTTCTAAAAATGAATGTGACAATTGTAATGGAACGGACGAAAAAAGAAAGTGAGACAGTATTAATGGGACGGAGGGAGTATTTTAATTAAGTCAACTTTACCCACAAGTTTTGAAACTTCTAAATAGGATTATCATTTAGAAACAATTTAATAGTATTATCTTTGTAGGTTTGATATTCAATACTATAGTTTAATTTATTAGAGCCACAAATGGGTTGAGCCCACGAATCTGGTGACGGTACAGACAGGGTACAAATTGGAAGGGACTTTGCATAGTATGATACATGATGGAGGAGGTAAATATGATACATAAAAGTGAAATTTTGTGATATATTAAAAATGTCACAAAAATCCTCCTAGAGGACATATAGCTGGTATGCACATCTTACACCAACATTTGAAATAATAAGGTTGCGCTCTCCATTCAACAACCCCCACCCCCAACAAGATAATACTTTCATAAACATCACAAAAGTTATCTAGAGCATTACATAATCACATTGTCATCACAAAAAAATCTTCCGCTATCATGAATTATAGATACGCATTTTGTACACTAACAAATCATTGAGCCCACTAGTATGTAACCGTCGGTTGTCGTGCAAAATATGATATTTTTTTTCAGGCGGAGAATGTAATGAATCAAAATTTTTAAGATTTCATAGTTTTCTGCGAACCTTTTATACCGTGCAGAAGTAGAAAATGTGATATACTATATTCAACACACAAAAAGCTTATACACTTCACATATTAATTTGCATCATATTTTATAATATGGTACTATTATATCTTTAATTCATAAAGTAGCAAATTAATTACGTTTATATGTGCAAATTAAATTATGATAATAAATAAATGAAATCCATCTTATTGTAAACCGAGACGGTGAGACACATCATAATTTCATAAAGAGTAATTATATTATATTATTATTTATATCTACCCTCCATTCCTAATATTAGAATTAGAATAAGATTAATTTTAATCATTTTTAAATTAATTAAGTTACTGTTTATATTAGACAAAAAAAATCCAACACGCGTGGGCTCGCTGCAATCTCTAAAATTCCAGATTTTTCTGGTAACAAGTGGTAATGCTGGAAATTGTTGGGAAAGTGATGGATGAGAATCTCGAACACAATGCAGTCTAGCTTTGCGTTCTGGGGACTTGTAGTTTGTATTCATTCAAACGCTCTTCTAATAATAATAATAATAATAAGGGGAAAGTAATAAAAAGGGCCATTACAAGGAGTCTATTCCACTTTTAGGCCATTATAAGTTGAATTTCCAGAATTAGGCCATTACAAACACATGTTGAATGAAATTAAGCCATAAGGACCAATTTGAAAATTAATTAATTCCCAACAACTTTTCCTTTCTTTCATTAAAACCCCAAGAAAGTTTGACTTTATTAACTTTAGTCCTTTGTCAATATACTTAAGTTTTCACTATATAAATGACACCCAATGCGCTTGAAAATTGGTATCAGAGCCTAGGTTTTATTGAAGAACATATTAATTATATTATTTATAATATTTTATTTCTTAATGGAGAAGATTTAATTATTTAATGGATTCAATTAATTTGAAACCCACAAGTTATTTCCAAATTTTGGAAATAAAAAATAGAAAATTCCAAAGGAATTTCTTGAACTTGTCCCATGGACAAGATATTATCAAAATCAGTTTCTTTCCTAAAAATGAGAGGAACGGACTGGAAAGAAATTGATCCGGATAGCTCTAAGTTATCAAAAGACTTAAGAGAAATCCAAAAGACGATTCAAGATTTTGGTAACCGGGTATTAATTATACCTGGGAAAATAGATAACTTGAATCAGACAACAGATGAGATCTTGAAAGTATTTCAAGATCTAAAGAAAGAAATTTTGAATCTGAAATTTGACATTTCGGATATCAAGAAAAGGCAGAAGGATATTCCTGGATCTTCCAAGAATAACCAAGCCAATATTAGAGATGCATTCGGACCAGTACAAGCTTTACATCAAAAGGGCAAAGCAACTATGGTTCCAAAGCAGAAATCACAAGAAGAGCTTATGATCGATCTCCTGAAAACAGTCGAATGAGTGTTTCCAGGGCAGATCTATCAGATCTACAAGAATTAGCAGAATCATTTTCCCAACTTGGGATTATGGATCTGGTTAATGTAAAACCCAATGAAGTCCTTCAATTGGGTTATACGGAAGGATCAGGATCCAACGTGACCCACGATGGACCGCCTGATGTTCCAATGAGAGAAAGTACAGACTTCTACATGAACAGGTATCCTGAGGTGCATCTTAATGCAAGACGAAACCCAGGACGGAACCCAAGTAGAGCACCAGAATCCACACCGTGGGCCAAGACGATGTTACAACCATTAAATCCATATGGCATAACACTAAACCTCGACGTTATCGACTTCCGAAACATCGAAGACCTGATCGATGAATGGGTAGCTTCAATGAAGATTGCAGCAACCACCCTGGAACTCGATAAAGAAAACTTTGTCAGATTAATAGAGCTGAGTCTCGAAGGATCGGCAAAGCTGGGCTGGAAAAACTCCACGGCTGCTTTAAAGGAGCAAATACTCGAAGGAGAATCCAAAAGCACAATCTGCGAAAGGTTTGGCCTCTTATTCAAAACCCATTTTGTAGGAGATGGTTATTTTGAAGAACAGAGAACAGAAAAAATCAAAGTCTATACCCAAGCACTGTTGGGTATGGAGTTAAGAAGTATTTGCGCAGTAGACGAATATATCTACTGGTTCCGTAAATACTATTTTCGGAGTGAAATGACAGCTGAAGTAGCATGTCCCATGTTCTTTGCAAAGATCTGCAGCCCATGGAGAGAAATGTTGATCCAATCGTACACAGTACCCCCTGGTACAGTGGACTCAATAGCTCGAAGAATGTCCTTCTTAAAGGATAAGCTCAGAGAATGGTGTCAACAGGCAGCAGCCCAAAAGAACATCAAGAGACTAAGAGGTAAAATAAAAAGAACTCCTCTTTGCTGTGAAAATAACGATTTTCCAACAATTATAGGAGAATCAGGAGAAAAGAGGAAAAAGAAGAAGAGTCGGGGCTCATATAGTAGGAGTTTCAGAAGACCTCCATTCCGAAGAAGAAGAGCATGGTGGTCCAAGAGCAAGGCCAGATCATACAAAACTGGACAAAGAACGGGAACGACGAAGAGTTCATCCCAAGGTTCAACTAGCTCAGCAGCAAGGAGCACGGGGAGAACGACGTCCAAGAGAACATTCAGACGAGCCCATACCCGAGCCAACGAAAGTTTCAAGGACTGCAACTGTTGGAAGTGTGGAGCCAGAGGTCATATCTCACCCGATTGCCCTCAGAATCGTGAGGTACGAATGTACGAAGCCACGGAGGATATCGTGGAAGCAGTCTACCATGGAAAGCTGGTACCAGTCTATCAGTTTGAGGACATCCCCTCGGATGAAAGCATCTACGAGGAAGAATTAAGAAGTGACTCGGACTCATATTCAGATGGATCTTCAACCGAGTCTGACTGAAGAAGACAGGATTCAGACCACTGAAAACCTGTCTGGATTCTTTTCAAGGATGACGATCTCGAATCGAACCATGGAAAGAATAATGCGACAAGATTCCAACCTCAGCCCATATGACGGATTCAGAATTGGCGGGATTGGACGAGTTCTTAACCAGATGGGACTCAACCAGAGAAGACATAACATCATCTACAAGGTAAGTGCAGGTGAGTTTGCAATTCCTATGGAACTTACTTGTAATGTTATGGATATGCAATTAATTCCTAAAGAAGAAATTCTTGAGGAATTAAGCAGAATGAAGGAGGAAATCGCCATTACTATGAAATGGATCCACATAGGAGCCATTGAAGTGGTAATTAAGGCAACCTTCAAAGAAGGCATTGATTCTGAATTGCATCTATCAGTCACTGATAGAAGAATCAATAACCTTAGAGATGGTCTTCTTGGAACTATGGTAGAAAATTTATATGCTGGGAAGTTAATGTTTGACATACATCCCAGAATTTCCTATAACTTAGCTGACCAAGATTTTAGTAGAGTTCTAACCCTTCATCAGGATTTTAAAAGAAAAGATCTGATGAAAGAAGGGAACAGGCCATATTCTATAACTTATAGAATCTCTTATGCACTTTCCAATAGTCATCATTCTGACTTATTTCTTAGGAAAGAATATATAGAAATTCCTAGAATTTTCAAGGAATTTGCTAAAGTCATGACTCCAAATCCTACCCAGATTCCAAGGTTAGGAGGAGTAGACATCCAAATAAGAGATCATCCAATTCTAGACAGATCAACGAGTGCTAGAATTGAGTACGCAAGCCGTATGTCTTTTTCGGAAGACAGAATTATGGCATATAAAGGGAAGGAGTTCATCAAAGATCTAACTCCTCAATCCATTGGGGTAGATAATATAAAGATAAAATGCCCTGAAGGATGGAAAGAAATACGAGTAATATTCGACATCACTGAAAAAATTAACCGTTTTCCATGTGATGACTTATACTACTTGCAGCAGCCATCAATTGGAACCTATGAAGGAACAATTGAAATTGCAGGACACGAGATCAGAGTCTTAGGCACCGCCGGAAAAGACAATGGGGTTATGATTTTGGGATTAAGTTTTCTCGAAAATCATAAACCATGGGTAAGAAAGGATAATGGTATAGAATTTAATCTGAAGGGTCACACCATCAGAATTAAATGACAAGTCCATTCTCCATTTATATCTCAGTAGGGATAATATATGAAGAATATAAGTCAGAATATTTCGCAGCTTATATTGATTCAGGATCAGGTATTTGCACAGCAAAACCAGGAGTTTTCCCTAGCGAAGCTATGGAATCATTACCCATTATTGCAGGAAGAGATTTTTCCCAAAAAATCTTAGTACTAAATAAGGGTATTCGACAAGCGAATATCATGATTGGAGGAGCATTTGGTACACCTTGGTATAAGGTAAAAACGCCTCCTATTTACTTTCATGACACAGGAGCAGATATTTTGTTAGGGAACAATTTTATACAATCCTTTACAAAATATGTTCAAGATAACAAAAGAAATTTGTTAATATTTACCACAAGTTGTGGAAATGAGATACAGGTGTTGCGCAGGGAAAAGGCACTCAACAGGTTAATGCCTATAATATTTCGCAGCAAACGTGGTGATAATGATGCCAAACTAACCCATCCAAAAATGCAGGATAAAAGAAAGTTTGGTAAGGCTTTGTTGTCTTTTAGACAGCAAGGATTTGATGAAGCTTCTATTGAGGAAATTATAAACCTCAAAGAAGCAATGCAGGAAATGAAGTCATTAAATATAACTTCACTAGACATTGATGGGGAAACTAAATTGTCCCTCGAAAATGTCAAAAGACTTATCCAGAGAAACTTTAACGAGGATCCTCTGGCATGGTGGGATAAAAACAAGATCGAAGCTACTCTACAGGTAAAAGAACAATATAAATATGAGTATGTTCGATACAAACCCATCTTAATGAATATGCAGGATAAGAAAGATATGCAGCAAATTATCAAGGAGCATATTGATCTTAAACTCATCGAGCCTGGAGTCTCAGCCTATAGTAGCCCTGGATTCTTGGTAAGAAACCACGGTGAAATAAAGAGAGGTAAACCCAGGTTGGTAATAAACTATCAAGGTATTAACAAAATAATACAGTTTGATGGTTATTACATTCCGAGTAGAGAACACTTAATTGATTGCATCAAAGGTGCTAAAGTGTTTTCTAAATTTGATTGCAAATCTGGTTTCTATCAGATTAAGATGGAGAATGAGTCGAAGAAATTCACAGCATTCTCCACCCCACAAGGGCAATATATTTGGAATGTTATGCCAATGGGGCTTTCTAATGCCCCTCAGATATTCCAAAGAAAGATGGATAATCTATTTAAGGATTATCTAGAGTTTATGTTCGTCTACATAGATGACATTCTGATTGCATCTCGAAATATTAAAGAGCATATTAAACATCTTGAAATATTTTCTGATGCATGTCACAGGGAAGGTTTAGTTCTCTCTGAGAAAAAGGCCACTATCGCTGCTAACAAAATTGAATTCTTAGGAGTTCAAATTGATGAAGCAGGAATAGAGTTACAGGAACACATTGTGGAGAAAATCCGCAATTTTCCTGATATATTAAAAGACAAGAAACAACTACAGAGTTTCTTAGGAGTTGTAAATTTTGCGGGTATGTTTATTAAAGACCTTGCAAAATATAGAAAGGATTTTAGACCACTCCTGAAAGAGACTGAAAGCTCTAGATGGAAATGGGAAGAAATCCATACCAAGAGAATTCGTGAACTAAAGCAAGTCTGCAATAGCTTGCCAAAACTCGCGATACCTCAGGATGAGGATGAGCTGGTAGTCTACACAGACGCCAATGATTTTCGATGGGCAGGAGTGCTCATGAGAAAAACAACTACGGGTCAAGAACCTTGTAGATACACAGGAGGGTTGTTCACTGAACAACAAGCCAAACTTTGGCATATTAACGAAAAGGAATTCTTTGCAGTATGGAAAACATTTAAAAAATGGCCTTTATTCTTACTTGCAAAGAAATTTGTATTAAAAGTTGATAATACTAATGTTAGGGCTTTTTTAAAAAATAAACTTGAATCAAAAATTGAAAAAGCTCGTATTATCAGATGGCAAGCTGAATGTCAATATTATACTTATGATATTGATGTTATAAAATCTCATGAAAATGTTCTTGCAGATTTCCTAACGAGAGATGGAAGCATTTGAAGCTGATTCCATCATTACGAGATTCAGGCACCTCAGAGAAAACCTAGAGGAGCTATCGAAGCATTTTGGACAGCTCGAGATCAATGCACGAGCAGCTGGCCAAATACAACAGAGCGATGTGGACATGGTCCGCAACAATATACGAACCTCCCATATAGCAATGACAGCACTATGGGAAACAGTATTAGAGCCAATCAGGAAAGCGTCAGCTTCCCTGGTAAACAAAGAGAAATGTGCCCAAAAAGCTAAAGTGGTCACATATGAAGAAGCAGATTCAAGCACTGCTTCAAAGGAACCATTGTCGGATACCGACAAAAATGTTGAGCAAGAGGAAAGTCACATTTCCGAAAGCTCAAGTCAACCCACTGCCTCTGGGGTGAAAGAGGAAGAAATTAACCTTAGGCCAATGACAGGCACCTCTAAGGTTAATTCAGACGAAAAGGTCCTATCTACTGCCTGGCTGGACTACCAAGGAAAATGGGAACAACTGGTTTCCAAAAAGGGAATTAACCCTAGCAAAACAGTAATCGAGACATCCGGGAGATACAACAGGGTATGGATGCTCGAAGGATCGAAACCAGAAGAGGTTCGAAAGTGGTATGACTTTGGAGCATTAGCATCTGTTCATACTACATCACCAATGTTTCCGGAAATCGAAAAACTTCCGGGATGGATAAGTAGTGCGGTGCACGAATCATGGCAGAACAACCCGCACCTGCAAAGAGGAGATATTCTGGAGCTTAAGTTCATTTCAGCGGCACCAGAAATAGTCGGAAAAGGTTCTTATCCGGTCTTTCAATTTATTAAATTACAGAGACCTGATATGATTGCCTTCAACAGAGTTAAGTCTATGGATGAGAAGGCACCATTGGTATCTTCAATCAGCGAAGATGAAATCTCCACCCGACGAGCATGGGGATTCTGGGTCTGTCTCACCGAGATGGAAAAGGTTAAATATCCGTTTAAAATATTCTCAAACAATTTAAATGGATCGTTCCTGGTTAATTCTTTAACAGGGAAAAGCACAGAGTTTGCGGAAACCTCATTCGAAAAGAAGAGGTTACTCATCTGGGAAAACAAGTTGCCAGCAACCGAGTCTACCAGAAAAAAGGCATGCAACATGATGCATGTTGGCCAATGGGATAACCACATATGCCCATATTGTGCAGAACAGGAGAAACCCCTATTCGGTACAAAGATCCGGGTAACCCAGAAAAAATCCGGACCCGAACAGGACAAAGGGAAGAAACGTCCAAAAAACTTTCACAAGCCAAAGTAAGATTAGCTGGATGTAAAAGAAAGAGAGGTGTCGGCAACACTCATAATTAAAAGCCGACAAAGAAGGGCAGAGTAGCTGGCAGAAAGTGGCCGACAAGAGAAGGTGGAAAGTTGATAAAAGCCACCTAACGCAATAATTCAAAAAAGGACAATAATGTAGCCGGTGGAAATTAAGGCCAAGTGACGAACGCAATGACGTCACAAGGATTTAGAGGAAGATTGGAATCCGGGGCTGAAGTCCGCGGGCGCCTATAAATAAAGGAGTTTGAAGCAGATGGAAGGCATCGAAAATTCCTCCCAACTCTTCAAAGTATTTGTAATATTTCTCTTTCTGCATATTTCCTTTCGAGTCTGTAAAAGTATGGGGTATTCCCCCAAGAGTCTTGTATCCTCCATGAGGAACTAAGTGTCTGTCTTCTCCGTTAGGGGAAATTATGTTTAAATAATATTTTTAATATTTCTTCAGTAAAATCCAGGCTTCCAAATATCCCGATAATATAATTAAAACCCTTTATTCATATCTTGATACGTCCTAAGGTAGGAAACGAAATAGGACTGTGCTGTTTGTTGCTGAAGGAGCCAAGAATCGGTGAACCATCGGTCGCGGCTGCGTGGTTGGAGGAAGTCCGTAAAATCCCGGAGCTTAGGAAACCCGGCAGCAAGGCGGTCAAAGCCAAGGTATGAAGTTTAGTGCTTAATTTAATTATCGGAAGCATGATGGGCTGATATTGGACTAATGATAATGAAGAAACTAAAATCTGGGGTCAAAATGAAATAAAGTAAAAGTTGGTAGGGTTAATTGAAGTTTGAAAAAGTCAAAATAGTCAAAATGGCCTTAATTTGGTCAAAGATGGTTTCTAATGGCCTAAAATTGGAAATTGAATTCATAATGGCCCAAATGTGGAAATGGTGCCTTGTAATGGCCTAAAAAATTCATTTCCTCTAATAATAATATTAACAATAGTAATTACCACCTACTTATGTCCTTGTTGCAACTTGCAAGAATCCGAATACGCATGCGATATAGTATTGAGTGTCTGACTGACTCACCGGATATTTATTTCCTGTATTTCTTTATTTTCAGCAGCTCCTCATTTGTGTTTGAATTTTTGGCAATATTTATTTTTCTGACTCAATTTTATTGCAAATATATATTTAGAAAAAAAATAGTCGAGTTGGGTCTTGTTAGAATCGTATGATCATGTAGCTTTAAAATATATAATTTACATAATTTTTCATTGTACGTATTTTGAGATATTAACGAGTGAAAGTTCATTGGATTATATGCAAAAGTCAAACAAGACAAGTTAAATAGGACGGATGAAGTTTTTATTTTAATTTAGTTCTTTATATATGGCGAGATCCAGATAGAAGAGGTGTAGAATGAGGTAGTACAATCCACACAACACAAGTACATTTGGCTACTACTAACTAGTCTTTCTTGATTACATTTGCATCATCATCTATTTCGAATTACTGAATTAATTATATAAATTCATCTACAAATACTACAATACTTCTTAAGTTAAACACTGGTTTAATAATGAGAAGTGTGTATGCTATTAATCATTTCCCTCGGTTGACTTTTGAAATGCATTTTGCCTGCTACTCCTACTGCCAGCAAATATTCATATATTCTATTTCGAGATTGGTTACGGTGCAATAACAAAATTCGTAGCACATCAACGCACCAATTCCAATCGTTTATTTAAAATCCAACGGTTCAAAATGTAAAAGTGTAAAGTTGTCCAAAAAAAATTTATAATGTCAAGTCGCTGAAAAATACATACACAAGGTTATCGCTTAAAAATACTATGTATGTCGCTGAAAAATACTATGTATATCGTTGAAATACACACAGCTCGTCGCTAAAATACACATATGCCGTCGCTGAAATATGTTAAACCAAAGAATTGGAGTTTCAACTTTCATGAAGTCGCTAAAATGAACATTATCAAATCGCTGAAAAATACTTTAGAATGTCGCTGAAATATACTATCATACGTCGCTGAAAAATAATATCGTATGTCGCTCAAATACACAGAAGACGCTGAAAAAATTATGTCGCTGAAATATAAACAAATCGCTGAAATATATATAAGTTGTCGTTGAAATGTACTAAAGTACATTTTGGAGTAATATGGAAAAATTACATTTTTACCCTTCATCTCAACCGTTGATTTAAAAAATTAATCAACGGTGGTAAAATGCCGCAGTACATCAAGACATATATGTTAGTCGCACCCTAACTTCACCGATTCTATTACTATCATTCTTATTACTATTATTACCCATGCCTGTGGGTGTGAGCGAGAATGTGACTATGATTTACAAAATACTTCGGGTATGTTTGGGAAATAATTAGAGTTTAGCGTCTTGAGTTTAGAGATTAGAGTCTGGAGTTTGAAATTAATGGTAATAAATAGTTTTAAATTTGAATAATGGTGTTTGGTAATGCAATTTTAAATTATAATTTAGAGTCTGGAGTTTGGAAAGTTAAAAGCTGGGGGAGAGGAGCGTTCCGAGTTTAGAGATTAGTGATTAAAATTTGGCGGTTACTGTAATTAGTGTTTACTATAAATAAGATTTTAGGCTATTTTTAGTATGTATTTTAAAAGCTAAACGCTAATCGCTAGCGTCTTTTCCCAAATGCAATCTGTTTTTAAATTTTTGCTATGGACTCACCCAGCACGCAGTGCAATGCACATTTTAAACCATTAATTATTCAAATTCGGTAAATGTAAAAATTATAAAAGTTCGATATTTAAAAACTACAAAACGAGACGAATCTAACAAGATCCAACTTGGCTATATTTTAACTTGTATAACTATGATAAAACTTTAAATCAAAGTCATTATGTGAACAGTGGTCATTTGCTCAATGGAGCAAATATAAATAAACGGAGGAAGTATTGATGTATAATGAGACTAAGGGGCATGTATTTAATTCAGAGTTGTATGAATTTCAAAATGTTGGTAGATTTAGAAAGTTCATAGACTTCATGTAGATTTATTGATTATTGTGTAGACTCCAGGTAGAGTTTGACTGACTTTTAGAAATCTTGAATTGTTTAGAGAGAATTTGTTTAGTTATATTTTTTTTAAGAGAATTCATTAAAATTAAAAAAAATTAAAATCCATAGACTGTTGAATACCTAAAAAATTTTAGACTTTTCAAAATCTGTATTGAATACACCTAGATTTTTAAAGACGTTTTAAAATCTAAATTTTTTATTTGTGCTTAACAGCCTATACAAGCTAGGAAATGGGTGGTCAGAGCCCATGCCACACAAATTACAAATAGAATAAAGGGGAGGGATAGAAATCTGGTAGGGAATCGAACCTCCAACGTATAAGTTGGGAGTTGGGGGACTTGACCACTAAGGTAAGTCATCATCTCCTTTAGAATCTAAATTGAATACAATTCAACTTTAAAAGTCCAAAAAAATCTCACAGAGTCTGGATTGAATACACTCCCTAAGATTACGAAGAAATAATAATAATAATAATAATAATAATAATAATAATAATAATAATAATAATAATAATAATAATAATATATTTTTTAATAAAATTGAGTCAAATTTGGATAATAAATAATACTCCCTCCGTTTTTTAATGTTTGCTACATTTGGAATTTGGCCACTATTCACATACATGCTTTAAGTTAAAGTTTTAGCATAGTTACACAAGTTAAAAAATAGTCAAGTGAGATCTTGTTAGATTTGTCTCATCTTGTAGTTTCTAAATATGAAACTTTTAGAATTTTTACTTATACCGAACTTGAGTTATTAATAATTTAAAATGTGCATTGTACTGCGTGATGGGTGGGTCCGTAGCAAAACAATCAGAGGAAGTAAAAAATTAAATAGAACATAATAAAATGGGCAGTGGAAGTATTGACATTTAATCATTTTTATTATAAATATATTTGTGTATATACATGATGTGGTAAGTGATTTGACATTCCACCAACTAAGTCACACAATCACGCCAAATAAATACAAGATATTGTTAACCATAAAATTGCATATTTTCAAGAAAAAATATATATTATGCTCCTTGTTGTGAAAATATGCTATTTGTCTATTTGTATTTTCTAAAATATGATAAGATATTTAGATTCCTTTCATCGAATAGATAGATTTTCATATAAAGAGCGTTTAAATCCGAGTTGATTTGAGAAAGTTATAGTCATTTGAAGTTTGTCACATAGATTTTGTTTGTATAGGCTCTATCGTTGAAGTGTACAGGCTATGTCGCGCGAATTATATAGTATCCATCTATGAATTGTATAGCATTTTAACGATAGCATCTCTTGTTAAAATCTAAAGGCTATGATGCTGAAAATCACAATGAATTTCAAATGACTCTAACTTTCGCAAATAAACTCGTATTTTGATGTTCTTTATATGAAAATCTACATATTCGATGCATAAAATTTAAATATCCTATCAGATTTAAAAAATTCAAAGCAGAACAATAGCATATTATGAGGGATGAGAGAATGACAAGTATGAGGAATGTGAAATAAATAAAGATCATTTATATCTTATTGAAATTACAGGATTATCTCTTGCATTAATCTCAACTTTTGATTTCAATTTTTGGCTCATATTAACCTCTTTATGCCAAGGGATTCGCCTCCGCGCCCATAACTTATTTGAAACAAATAAATATTCAGCACGATGACATATATATACAACACAAACATATTTCCAGCAGGACATTCCTATAGAGGAAAAAAAAAATTGTATTTAAGGATAATTTAAACAAAATCATCTAATTATTTACATTTGTTAAACAAAATAGTAAGATAATTTGATATAATAAACATCCAAACATCATCTGAATAACTCAATCTATCGGGGATGAGGACTTGCCAAAGTGGCCAAATTCCTGCCTTCTAACCTTATGATTCGGGGTTCGATTCCCCACACAGTCTAATATCCCATCTCTTTATCCCTTTGTAATTGTGTGACATTAGCTCACACCAAGCTTTCTCTAGCTTCGGCTTCACAAAAAGAAAAAAGAAAAAGAACTCAATTTATCTACTATATTTCCCACCAAGTTGAACACTTTTTGATGTTGGAACCAATGAACTTTCAATATCTCATTTCCAATCCTATATGTAAGTTTGTTTATTATTCATTTATTTTTTTTAAGCCAAAGCTATAGAACAAGCAAAAAAAAAAGAAAAAAAAAATCCAAAGAAAAGAAAGTCAGGAGGATTTGGGAAAAGAAAAGAAAAAAATAAACTGCAGAAAATAAATTGCAGAAAGAAATAGGACTACGAGGATCTGGGAAATCACACACTGGATGAATCCGCTGCTAATGCCCTGCACAGAAGGTCAGGAGAAAATGCACAAGTTGTATAAAATTCTTTCAAGGAGGTGCCACGTTTTGCAAGACTATCGACTACCATATTACTTTCCTTAAGATGATGAATGTGGCATGGGGAAAAAAGAGGATTTTTTTAGTCATTTTTCTTTTCAAAAAATTCAAATTGATCCGTTAGTAATTTTTGCCCTATATAGTCCTCTAGTTTGTTAATTTTTTAAATTCAGTCCTAATTATGTAATTAGCTTGAGGTTGCTGATATGGCCGAAGTAAATCACATTTTACATCCACCGTGGCAATCTGGAATCTCCACACATAAGAAGAGAAAACGAGAAAAGCCGCTCTGCTATTTTTTTAACCATTCTCCTAGGAAACAAATAAATGTCAAAACTTTTTCTTCCAAAACTACATTTCTTCTTCTTCTCTGCTGTCGTTATTCTACTGCTCTTTTTTTTTTTTTTTCTATTCTTACTTATTATCTCTATAATAACATATTATATATTTATATTATAAATTTTTCAAATAGCGGCCATCCCGCTATTAGCTATCACACTATAGCGTTTTAGGGGTCAACCGCAATGATCTGCGATCTACTATTAACTACTATGGTTATCATTAAATTGTTTTTAAACTTTTAAGCATGATTTTCAAAGTTATTATTTAAATCAATCAATTTTTAAACCCCTGATATGGACTGGGTTGACTTATTCAATATTTTTATACTGGTGTGTGTGTGTTTTTTTTTTCCCTATAGGCTTTCAAGAGCACATGTGAGCACGTCAATATATTTAGATTCTGATTTTAATTTATGCACTTAGAACACTATTTTGGTCATGTTGGCACTATTTTAAATTATTGCATTTATATTCTCGTTATAAAGAATTTATGTTGGATTTTAAAGTATGGTACGATTTGAGGCTTAACATTTCCCAATTAAGTTAGCAAAGGGCGAGCTTAGTTGGGATATGTGGCGGTAGCATCCCGGCCTTATGTTTGGTTTTGAAAACCTAGGTGTTGCATTTCTAGTCATTGGAGGAGGCCGATCTCAAGGGGAAGAGAGTCCTCGTCCGAGTGGATCCCAATGTACCCTTGGATGATATTCCAATTGATGGAGAAAAATCCTTCTGTTTAACAATTCCCATATGTTGATCTTACCTAGAATCGAAAGAAATAAAAGAGAGCGAAAGCTTGCCTGTTTCCATCTTGAAAACCTCTCTGATTATGAATGTAGGGTAGAAGTTTTCCAATTGACGGTACGAATTCTTCATGGGAAATGTGAACCCTTTAAATAAAACATTGCAGATGGTTTTTGCCTCTTTTCTTCGTGTACATCAATTAGGAGCTACACCCCGTAATGTGCTTAATGGATTTAACTGCTAGTTTTACTCATTTCTAATTAGCAAATAGCAATCAACCCTTGGGAATTTTAGTCATCACACTTATACATTAGATGACAAAGACTCCTGCGCAAAATAAATCATTAAATTTTGGTCCTGCACTTTTATTATGACAATGTGTACTTCCAAAATCTATTGTAAAATACATGAGCTTCCACATGCTCAAATCCAAATAAGTACAAGACTTGGAAGTCCACATTCCAGCAATATGTGACTAGAAGAACAATGTCTTGTATTTAATTATACAATACCTATGATTGAGTATAATTGTCAAAACAAAGAAGTATATGTGCACATATTTAATTGAGTCATCTAAACAAATCTAGTTCATTTACTACAAGAATTTTTTATTTTAGCGACAAAAAAAAATTGGTAAAATTTGGTCACTAACAAGGTTAGCGGCCGAAATCCGTTATCAAACACAATTTTAGCGGCTAAAATTCGTTAGTTACCACAATTTTAACGACCGAATCCGAAATTTTTCTAGTAGTGATTAGTGTTGTCATTGCAAGGATGAAAGGCATTCTCATCCCAAGCAGAGCAACTAAGCCTAGGGGTGGGTCGGTACGGTATACCGAACAAATTTCGCCGTACCGTATACCGTAGCGAACTTTACGGTATGAAAATTTTCATACCGTTGACGTACCGAACCTCTCGGTATACCGAAAGCTTCGGTATGAAATATTTTCATACCGTTGCCATACCGACATTTCGATAAGTTCGGTATATACCGCTATACCGAACATTCGGTACATACCGACATACCGGTATCGCGGTATATACCGACATACCGAATATTTGCTACATACCGGCATACCGGTATTGCGGTATATACCGACATACCGAACTTTCGCTACATACCAGCATACCTGTATTACGGTATATAACAGTATCGCGGTATATACCGACATACCGAACAATCAGTATATACCAATATACCGATACCACGGTATATACTAAAATTCGGTGCGGTAACGGTATACCGCGGTATCAAAAAATTTATACCGTTACCGTACCGAAATCTTACCGTACCGAAAATTACGGTATACCGAAAATTTCGGTATTCTCGGTATTTTTCCGGTACGATATGTGCGGTATGCGGTATATTCGCTATTTTTCCCCAGCCCTAACTAAGCCATATTAATCACACTAACACAACTAATTAACGATTAAGTGTGAATGATTCACATTCCAAACATGATCTAAGCATGTTCCCAACTGATTGAACTTAAAAAATAATAATAAAAATTAACAAGAGTTCAAACTAATAAACAGTATTTTATCGGATAGCACAAGGAAGCTACATAAAATAGGAAATAACAAATACAAGCACTTCATAAATCCTCACTCAAATAAGTCATTAAAACGAAGGACACCCCATGCTAGAAACATGTTTATGAAATATTGTTGGTGTCAATGCCTTAGTGAGTGGATCTCCAAGCATACAACCAGTGCTTATTTGATCAATTCTCACCAACTCATTTTGAACTCTTTCCTCAACAACAAGAAACTTGATGTCTGTGTGCTTCGATTTATACGAGCTCCTGTTGTTATTTGAAAATAGAAATTTTTAGTTGTAAAAGTGAATTATTTAAAAGTTTAGAGGTCTAAAATTGAATATTAAATGCATTTGGGAATATTTTCGGCTAAAATATGAAAGTTATAGGACCATTTGGGATAATCATGGACCGAATTGAATAATAGTGAAACTTACGGGACTGTTTGAATATTTATTTCCTCATAACAAGCAACAAATTCAGCCTCCATAGTTGAAGCAGCAATAAGTGACTGCTTGGTGCTCTTCCAAGATATCGCTTCTCCAGCCATCATATAAGCATAGCCACATAGTCTTGACACCCTCACTTTTGGAGACACCCAAGGCTTAGGGCGTGAAGCTTATGCCACCGTCTGATACCACTGATGTGGTTGTGGCTGCTGCTGATGCCTACAAGAAGGTAACCAAACTAAACCCATTACTTCAATCTTCACTATTCAGTGGCTTTACAAAGTTTGTACCTAAAAGTAGGGTGATTTTCTTCTCTCAGGTTGTTTCTGAAACTGAAATTCCTAATGGATGGATGATCTTAGATATTGGACCAAATAGTGTCAAGGCATTTGGTGAAGCTCTGGACAGTACCAAGACCGTTCGTTATCTGGAATGGTCCCATGGGCGTTTTTGAGTTCGACAAATTTGCTGGGACGTGGTGACTCGGTTGTTGATGTGGAGAAGGTTGGTCTTGCAGACAAGATGAGCCATATCTCAAGTGGAGGCGGCGCCAGCTTGGAGCTTCTTGAGGGGAATATGTTACCTGGTGTTTTGGCCTTGACAGATGCATAAGCATATGTTTTCCTTGTAGTTTGTTGTGCCAAATTGGTAATAATCACGCCCTTTAAACAACCAACCAACAACAAAACAACGTAAAATTATAGTAGTAGTCTTATCATCCAGAAACAAAGGTACATCATACATGATGGTACAACAAAACAAATGATACAAGTTTCAAATCATCAATCTAAAGAGTAAGAAAACAAAGCCTAACATATCATCTGTCTGATGTTCTTCCAAAACATTAACTGCACATAATAGCCCTTCATAATAGATCAACAAGCATCTACAGTTTGCCACTTTGCCCTCCATAATATCCCTTTTTGACTGTATATACAATAAAATGATTATCTTGTCATTGCAATTACGGTACGGACAAAGTGCAGTTACACTCTAACTGATAAATAAAGGAGACACACCGTACCTCAGGATGAAGGTTTGCTTGTATTTGCATCTTCAACAACCACCCATTCTGTCCATGAACCATCGTACACTGGAACATCGATCTTCCCCAGTCGATGAAGGGCCTATAATAGCAATACAATAATATTGTTACAGTGACGGTAGGCAACAAGAGATTAGGGAAGAAAAATAGTCACACTCACCAAAGCCACGATACAGGCAGTTACACCAGTGCCACACGATATTAATATAGGGTCGTCCAATGAGATCCCTGCCAAATTTTTTATTTTTTATTTTGAAGAAAGGAAACCAAAGATGAGCAATGGTGCATTACAATCATGTAGGACATGTTTGTTCAGATGGGATAATGTAGACAAGCATAGGTGCAAGAGGACTTTATGTTCTAACCTTCATGTTGAAATATCTTCTTTAGTTCTGCTGCAGGTAAGAGTGTATTCGAGCTATCCATCACCTATAAGAAACTTCATAAGGTCATAAAATTGGGTAATGATCATGGAAGAGATATTAGTAGAGCAAGGATTTGTGTCCCATCACATCAAAGACAAGCACTGACATTGGGGAAAGGAATGCATTTGCTCCCAGGAATATGACCACTTCTTATTCCCTTGCGTGGCTCTGGAGCAACTCCATCAAATCTGCAGCAAATATACGACAGATTAGGCATGTGAATGTTGTGGCAACGTGACCCGCCTTCATAAATACCTTGGTCTTGGGCGAGCATCTACATGCTGATGCTTTCGTTCCTCTATGTTTTTCTTAACCTGTAACAAAAACCTAAAACTCAAAAGTCTTTATCCAGGAGACAAGCTACAAAATGAGATCAAAAGAATACATGCCTGCTCCAGTGTCCAGATAAGATGCTTCCGGAAATTGGTTTGGAAGGTTACCGGTCCAACCTGAAGCAATACAAATCACCAATGCTTGGGTTTAACCTCAAGGTAAAGGAAGCCTAAGACAAAATAATGGTGACATAAAAAGAAAATAAACACATAGAAAGATGTACAGGTACTCTGCATGCAATTTTCACATGGGGCTATCCTGGAACGAAGATAATAAAAGAGAATGATTGGAAAGACAAACTCAGTTTGGTAACATAGCATACAGGTTGTCCTTGGTATACTGTTGTCTTCACAATATTCTTGATGTTACTAGCTTTCAGGAGGGCATCACCCGATACACTTGATTCAACTTTAAATCCCGAAGCATGCCATTTCGGTAGGCCACCATCCAAAACCCAAACCCTGTCGTGCCCGAATAATCGAAACATCCTGTTTATGACCAAAACAGCAAACAAGTTCAGCTCAGATTCTGCATCTATGATGAAAGATACTCATAAGTTCATTAAATGATTGGTGATTTATCAAAATCAAAAGACTCACCACCAAACTCTAGGTGCACTTAAGATTCCCTTTGCATCATAAACAACAATAATATCTTTGTTGTCAATACCAAAGGCAGAAACAACAGCAGCAAATGCTTCTTCTGATGGCAACATATGTGGCAACTACATCCACAATTTTAGAAATCAAATGTATCTATTTGTGCATATGCTCATGTAATGTCTAATGTGAACATATTCCTGCAATGAATTCTTTACAGGTTTTATTGTATTGTGACAAGGAAACTAAAAATGAAAAGCAAAAAACAAGAGTCAAGATTTCAAGATATGAAAGTGACAATGATTACTTAAATGGGGACATTTTAGCAATATAAACATTATCCTGCTCCTATGTACAGTTATGCCTACAAAATTCAATTAGGCAGTATTAACTCATAATCACGTTGAGGGCATCTTACTTCAGTAGTTGGATCTGCAACAACATCAATATCAAAGTAAAGTGCGCCAGGAATATGAGCATCCTGTTTGAAAAAGATGTATAAAAATTAAACTGCAAAAGACCAGCGGTGAATACTAAACATCATGTCTAAGATGAAAATAATTGCAACAATTTCAACAAACAACAAATGACAGAACATTGAAATATTACAGCAAAAGTAATAATTGGTTGGCACCTGATACTCTTGAAGTGCATCTCTTTGTTCTTGTGGCATGTACCATGATGCATCAAGGACCTAATTATATGAAAAACGGAGCTATAGCATTATCTTTTCTGAAGCAATCAAAGTGAATGGACAAGTCATTTGAAAATTGACTGATTCTTTCGATGATAGGGAAGAAAAAAAAAAGATTTTTGAAGAGCATATTAAACACAGTTTACAAGTGGAAACTGTAACAAGATGAAACACATAAGTAAAGTGAGAAACAACTTGAGACAAACATACATGAATACAAACACAAATGCACTCACGCACGCACAATACTAAAAGTCTGATACTATTAATTGTTAAACTTCGACAAAGGGATTTATAATGATTTTACAAAGAGCAATGATACAAACCTTCACATCTGGTTCTTGGAGGTGAGCATGGAGCCAGTCAACTGAAACAACAGGCTCATCAGTTGATAACATTTTTGTCACAACTGCTACTGAAGACATAGTGCAGATACAGAGTCCAGATTCTTGCACACCAGAGAGGTAAAAACTGAAGGGTAAAAAACGGCTTACTGTACATATAATAAAACAAATTACCAATGGCCTTCCACCTCCACTGGGAAGAATAAGATAAACGTATGATTCCAACAACGAACATCACAAGTCTTGAATTTGTGTAGTTGCATATGTTATATATAATTTCCTTCCAACCAAAAACTGGATGAACAAATTAAATCTATCTCAACTCTCTTGCACACAAAAATAAGAAAATGGCCAGGGTAAAAGAGAGAGGATTTCATACATAATACATTTGAATATTGTGGCACACCAAACTAAAAATGTGCTTTAATACCAATTTTTTAGATAGTCTAATCAAGCAGAACGAAACCTAAATAGGAAAACAACCCGTATAAACTCTCTGATTCCCCAATACCACTGAATTAATCTAAATTGCAACGCTGACACTTTTCCACTCATGATAGAAGTATACAAAAGTTAATTATAAGCCACGCACCAATTTACCTATAAAACAAGGAAGTCTAAAATTTTCCATTAACGAAGCAATATTGACAGCAAAGATACATCTTCATACTAAATAAAAGGCAAAAACCAATTGGAGAATCTTTCTGGGCATGGTAAGAAACAAATTAATCGACGAATTAACCACAACCCAGAAGCGCAAGAATCCCAAATAAATACATATACACGAAGAAGCGTAAGAACTTACAGAGAAAACAGAGAAGGGTGAGGACTGGAGCGAAGCAGTCAGATGAATGAAGCAATGGCCAAAACCAGAATGTCTATTTATAGGATCTTAATTTAAACAAGCAAAGAATATACGTACTATAGTTTTGCATATTTCAACAATCTAGTTTTCGATGAAAATGGACACATCGCCGCATATTTAATTCGATGAATAATTGGGTTGATTAGCGTACTCGAATTCGATTTGAATTGTGTATCATTTAAATTAAACAAGTACCTTATAAAATACTTAAATTCAAATTGTTAAGAATCAATTAGATACTGCACCTAAAAGCTATTGAATTCAGGGATGAAGATTCCCCTAATTTCCAATCCCCAGATTGGGGATTTTCCACTCATCACTAGGTTGTAATTTGTGTGGTATTCGTTTTCATCATCAATTTTTTAGCAGTTGTTCAATACAAAAAAGAAAAGGATAAGGATTTACTCCCAGTAGTTAAGTCTCACGGCTTCCAACTGAGATTCTCCATGGGCTCCTATCCCTTCATTTTATTTTTCCTTTGTAATTTATGTAGCATGAGCTCCCACCACCTTTTTTCGAGCCTGTATACGCTGTTCAGAAAAAAAAAATACAAAAAAAGAAAAAGCCATTTAAGTTTTTTCAAAAAATTATACTCCATAAAATATGCATTTACTTAGTGGTTGTTTGACTTTCAATATATTCATTTGTAAGTTGCAGTTATTTGATTATTATATTTATAAAGTGTAATAATTAGATAATTAATTTTTGGAAGTATAATGCGACATATGTTTTCCGAGTGAGATCTTGTTAGATTCGTCCAATAATATAGTTATAGAATATCAAATTCCTATGATTTTTATTTATATACAATACGAGTTATTACTGGTTAAAAAAAATTTATTGGATTACATGAAATGCAAAATTGATGCAGTTATTAAATAACATAGCTAAGTATAAACATGGTATAAAAATAGGTAATTTTTTGGCATATACCGGGTATTCCCAGGCCATATTGGACTTAAGACTAATCTCCCAATGATTTATTGGGTATTGAATGGTTATGGGGATGTTTGGGAGTCAGCGGATTCGCTAGCAGATAGCAGATTCGGAGAGAGAACTGTGAGACAATATACTCTTCCAATATGCCATATGCTGATCAATATGCTGTCTTCCAAACAGTCCCTATATCTTCCAAAGCAGAATTCTATATATATATATAAAATTTCGAATCCGATATCGTTGCTTAAGCTGTCAGAGCTCTATACCACTCAGGTCAACAGTGTTTGATATAAAAAAGAATTTTAATGCATATTTGGCTTGATAAATTTAGTAGATAGTTTGTAAATTTGTAATAGTAAATTATTTGACTTATTAAAATCAGTAAAAGCATTTATGAAAAAGTCCACTCTCAATTCCTCCAATCTTATTTCTCTTTTGCTATTAAACTAAGTTTATTTAAATTTCAAATTATTTTTTAATTTATCTCCTAAATTCAAATTATTAATCCAATATAGTTTTGGGGTAATTACTTTAAAGGATGAGATAATAACAAAAATAGGTCACGAGAATGAGGTCATTTCACTTTTAGGCCATGATATTTTGATTTAGACAATGGGTCACTAGAAGAATGTTGGGTCCGAATTTCGGGCCGAATGACTGGAATACGGGCCTTGTGATGTGCATGTACTTTAGAGCCCCACACGATGACCTAAAAGTGGAAGAGTCCTTTTGATAGCCTATTTTTTTATATAATTATTAAAATAAATAATACTCATTTCATCTCATTTTTTATGTCTCGCTTTCTTTTCTTTTTCGTTCCAAAATTTTTATCTCATTTCCATTTTAAGAACTAATTAAATACTAATCACCAAACATACCCATATCACATCACATCAATAAATAAATATATTAAAATTTCAAACCCACTACCATTAATAATTTCAAAGTTAAAAACATCACATCACACATAAATAAATCAATTAAACATTTA
Organism: Hygrophila difformis; assembly: GCA_030278955.1. NCBI lineage: Eukaryota > Viridiplantae > Streptophyta > Magnoliopsida > Lamiales > Acanthaceae > Hygrophila > Hygrophila difformis. Next base: position 26,132,165 of record JAOANR010000015.1, on the reverse strand, counting down.
AACTCATTACAATGAATAACATAAATTCATAATTTACTCTTATTTTTTAAACACTAATATAGTCATACATTAAATACTAACTATCCTCTCATATACTTCCTCTATTTTCATGAATATGCAATATTCACTATGCGTACGCAATCCAATGCATAGTTTTAACAGTTAATAACTCACATTGTGTACAAATAAAAATTTAATAAAATTTGATATTCTAAAACTACAAGATGGGACGATTCTAACAAGATATCACTTAACTATGTTTTTTCTTCTGTGACTATTGTATAAACGTAAATCAAAGTTAAATAATGAATAGTATAAAAAACTCAAACGCTTCACATTCTTGAAAACGGAGGTAGTATATGTAAACGGGTCGGGTAGTATACGGGTTAACCACCTTCACTCACTACCCGAAATCTTAATACATTGATCCTACCCGATTACCTGAAAATAAAGCATCAGATATGATTAATGGTTTAAAATTTTATTTATACCGAACTTGAGTTATTAATAATTTAAAATATGTATTGAACTGTGTATATTGTGGATCCGTAGCTATTAAAAAAAACGGAGGAAGTATATTTTAATCTTTATAAGGATTATATCTCGCGAGAGAGAATTTATATGTTCAAATAAAACAGAAGTCTTCAAAATCAATTTCCATTCCGAGATTTAAAGCACTGGAAAGTGAAAACCATGGGCTTGGAGTTTTCAGTTCTGACTTTGCCTTTACAGATTGGATTTAGTAATCAGGCATTACGGAGGATTTAGCTATAGTTGTTTTTTTTTTTTTTTTTTTTTTTGCCCCATACATGCAAGGAAATGAGTGGTGAGAGTTCATACCATACAAATTACAAAAGGAGGGATAGTGGGCCGGATGGAGAATCGAACCCCCCAATCTAAATGTTAGAAGTCAGCAGAATTGATCAGTATGCCAAGTTCTCATCTCTAGGATCTAGCAAGTGTTGATTATTAAATATTATAAATAGATGTTTATTAAAAAAATCTTATAAATTTGCCGGTTCGAGTGATTCTCTCTTACTAATATCAGTATTTGTTTTAATCTCGTTGAAAATCCTATTTTTGAATTTGAATGTGAATTTTATTTTACAGTTAAACAACCATTAATGCATAAAAAATAATATAATGCATAATAAAAAAAGCTTTAAATTATTAACTGAGTTGTTACAACTTACAACTTACAAGGTTTAACTTGGCTTGAGTGGATTGGGGAAAAAGACCAATGTATTGTTTTTTTTTTACAAAAAAGTCAAATCAGTCATTTTTTTATTTTTTTGCCCAATTGGTCCGCTACATATACTAATAACGTCTCAATCAGTCCTTCACGCACTAATTATGTCATAATTACATTTTTTGGCCAAATCAGTCCTTTTTTTTCAAAAATCTAAATTGGTCCGTTATTAATTTTTGTCTCCTTTCATGCAGTCCAATGCACATTTCAAACCACTAATAACTCAAATTCGATAGTAAAAATTCTAAAATTTCAATATTTATAAACTACACAACGAGACGAATCTAACAAGATCCTACTTGGCTCATTTTAATTTGTATATCTATGTTTAAACTTTAAGTCAAAACAAGTATGTGAATAGTAGCAAATTAGACAATGTAGTTATTAAAAAATGGAGGGAGTATATCGCAATTGGTCTTCATTTTATGGAGAAACACAAAAACCACCGAACTCTAAAAGAAGATCCACCCCGATAGCAGATGACTAGAACTCCGATGGCATCCAGCGAAGGTACTGCCCAATTCGATGCGAGAACGGACTTCCAACATATGAGGGAGTTACTTGACCTACGTTTTTCAAGAACATCATTTTGTGCGACTCCCTCCTATATGTGAAGCCCATTCTCGCATCGGATTGGACAGTACCTTCGATGGATGCCATCGGAATTCTGGTCAGCAGGTACCGCGATAGATCTTCTTTTAGAGTTATGTATTTTTTGGTGTTTCTCTATAAAATAAAGACCAATTACGATATACTCCCTCCATCTTTTTAATAACTACATTATCTAATTTGCTACTACTCACACACTTGTTTTGACTTAAAGTTTAAATATAGATATACAAGTTAAAACGAGCCAAGTATGATCTTCTTAGATTCGTCTCGTCATGTAATTTATAGATATCGAAATTTTAGAATTTTTACTTATATCAAATTTGAGTTATTACTGGTTTGAAATATGCATTGGACTTCATGAAAGGGGCAAAAAATAATAACGGACCAATTTAGATTTTTGGAAAAAAAAGGACTGATTTGGCCAAAAATATGTAATTAGGGCATAATTAGTGGTGGAGGACTGATTGGGACGTAATTAGTATATGTAGCGGATCAATTGGGTAAAAAAATAAAAAAAGGACTGATTTAGCTTTTTTGTAAAAAAAAAAAAGAACTATATTGGCCTTACGTAAGGTCTCGGGTTCGAGCCTTATCTATGCAAAAAAACTGATTTTGGAGAGGCGCCCTTAATTGCCCCTGCAGATCCTCGAGGGATTAATTTTGGGTCTAATGTGGTCAGGGGATATCCGATTATTCACAAAAAAAAATATGATTTTTGGCGTATTCTGGGTATCCTCATGCCACATTGAGTCCAAGACTAATCGCTCGAGAATTTAGTGGACATTGAAGGGTTGTATCTCCCAAAACATAATTCTGCATTTATAAATGTTTGAACCCGAGATCTATGCTTAAGCTGTCAGAGCCCTAAACCACGCAGGTCAACTGCATTTGGTCAAATGTTAATATGATTGACTAATTTGATCAATTTAATATTGTTATTTTTATATTACCATTTGACCAACATTATAATTATGGGTCTTAATCATAAAAAGTAAATGTAAGATTAAGTTTGATGAAGTAGTTTATGTATCTAACATAATCTTTTAAGAGATAACAACTAAAATAGGACACGAGAAGGATGTTATTTCACTTTTCGGCCACGATATTTTGATTTAGGGAAATTAGCCATTAGAAGAATTTTGGTCCCAAATTTTAGGCCAAATGGCTGGAATACCAGTGTGTGATGTGTCCGCGCTTAAGAACCCCACGCGATAGCCTAAAAGTGAAAGGGTCTCCTTTCGATGGCGTATTTTAGTTTTTTTTATTATATTTTATTTTATATAATTGAAATAAATGGGAAGGGTTATGGTACTTACAATTATTTGTTAGTACATCAAGACACTTAATCTTGACCATTAAAAATAAAATCCAATGGTTGTAACATAAAAAGGATAAAATTGTCCAAAAAAAAAAAAAAATCTCTATATTTGGTCATGTGATGATTAAGGAATATCTTCATTGATTCATTTTCGCCGCCATTACTTCCGCGGGACTTCCAGGATCCACGTATGGGTGTCCATGTTAATATCTATCCTTGCAGCATTGTCAATCTGACTGCCTCATGAAATTTCAGAAATTAAAATTATAAAAATGTTTGAGCCTATAGACGGACACAATCGCTGAAAATTATTACTCAATGTCGCTTAACGGTCTTAGTTTCATCGCTGAAAGTTCATCATGGCATTGCTGGATGTGCTTGTTAAGTAGAATACTTTAACCTAGGTCGCTGAAATAGTCATCGTTTGTCGCTGAAATAATCTTCGTTTCATCGCTGAAATGTTCATAATGGCATTGCTGTGATGAAATGTTCGTCCTTAAACTAGGTCGCTGAAATGGTCATGTTTTGTCTCTGAAATAATCACAATGAGTCGCTGAAAATGCTTGGCTAGAGTCACTGGAATTGGGAAATGTGTTCTGCACTATTACCAAGTCATCATACTTGATATACCCCAGCACCGAGATATTGGTGACCACATTCTCCACTTGCCAATGAATCACCAGACCAACAAAAAAACCATGGCAACAACAAATAGCTGCATAAAAATGGTCGACACAGGGTTCATGGAGCAGCGGGGCAGAGCGTTGCAGAGGGAGGCACAATTAGAGGCTCCGGCGTCGAAATAAGGAGCAGCGGAGGCAGACGCAGTCACGCAGATTGCAAGAGTGAAGCCCAAGGGTTTTGAGGCTCTCGCGTCGGGATAGGAAGCAACGGATGCGCCGAAGATGCAGATAGCAGCAACAGTGCGTAGGAGGGAGGAGTGGAGACGCCGAAGATGAAGACTCGGATAGCAGCAACAGAGCCCAAAAGTGGATGTGATTGATGGCTGCTACATTACCAAGTGGAAAAGTTTCTAGGGTTTCGAAGATAGAAGTCTATTACAGAAGGCATTGAGGTGAACGTTTGTTTGTAGCACAAATGAGAAATTTGGAAAAGGAACATTTTGTCGCTGAATATATATCAATGACTAGCTGAAATGTATAATTATAAAGGGGGAATTATTGTTAAAACACTCCCATAAGAAAAGTGTTAGGGATCAGTGCATGTCAGATATATGAATCCAGTCCCTTGTACCCCAACATATACTTTGAATTCCTCTTAAACCCCCATTAGTTACAAACATTAAAAAAAAAAATATTTAGTAAAAGTCTTATATGCCCTTTGTGAGACAGCAAGGGATAATGGAGAAGGGGTAAAATTGAAAATTCATTTGTTGGCTTCTTTAGGAAGCAAAGCCATCGGGAGAAGGAGACTGGAAAGCAGAAGGAAAGTGGGAAGAAGAAGCTGCAGAATGGGAACCACCGTTTGGTAGGGTTTTTGAGACGGTGGTGGTGGGTTTTGGAAAATTACAGGGTTTTGGAAGCGGGTAGCCGGAGGAATATGGGTGATTCGGGAGGGAACGAAGAGGAGGAACATTACAGTGTGATTGCTTTTGTGGAGTTTGAGGGTGAGATGGAGAGCATGGTCGTGAGCATTCGGAGTACCGTGGCGGAAATAGGGGCGGCTGTGGCGAGGAAGGCTGGGATCGATGTTAGTAGTATTGTTTTACACTACGATCACCCCGTGGAAGGGTTTCCCGTGACACTAATCACGAACGAGGACATGAAAAATTTATTGGAGGTCCACCGTTTGGTTGGCAAGTCAATGTGTCGAGTGAGAGCTAAAAGGGTTGAAGCTGGGATCAATCGAAGAAGGTATGAATATGGTTTTGATCGAGTGTGAGGAGTAATGTTGCCCTGTGTATTGTTTGTTTTGTGTGATTGGTAATGTTGGTGTTGAAATGGTAATTGATGAAGTCTGTGGGAGTGGAAACTGATCTAGAATAGGGTTTTGATTGTTTTTGCTACGGAATGGAAAGTGATTTAGAATAGGGTTTTGATTGTTTTTGATAAGGAATGAAAAGTGAACTAGAATAGGGTTTTGATTGTTTTTGCTACGGAATGGGCTACACAATACAATTAAGTGGAATTTGATCTGCTCATGCATCATAACTGGTGAAGAAATTATTTCATTGTTAGAAATGCAATGTGTGCATTTTAGTGAGCATATTGTGCATATAGTGGTTATGAAATCATATTTCAATGCAATTTTAATACATATGTGAATGATTTTGTCATAATTGATCTGTTGTGCGAAGGCCCTCTGGAATTTTGTTTTTTGGTGGCTCTGGAATGAGGGGGGTTTATGAATAATTTTACCTTTAATGTATTGATTTGATGGAAAAGAAATAGTACTCCCTCCGTCCCATTCCAAATGTCCTACTTACTATTTTTGGATGTCCCATTACAAATGTCTTCTTTCTATAAATAGAAATAATTTTCCCCTCCAACAACTATGTGGATCCCACCATATACTCACAAACCAACTCTACCTTAATTCCCGTGCCCAACAGTAACAAGACACTTGGAGTGGGACGGAGGGAGTATTTGTAGTCTAATGGGAAAAAAAATTAATACATTGAAGTGCTCGAATTGCAGGGAAGAGACAAGAGAATCGAACGTGGAGGAGGACGATTCGAATAGGAGAGGGCCTAGTGGTGCGGTGATTTGGGGGCGTGCAATAAGGGGGGAGGGGCAGTTGTTTGAAGATGCGAATCATTTTAGAAGGGTGTTGAAGAACTATTGCATAGCCCAGAAGCGCGCTTTCAGGTACGAGAGGAACGATGGGACAAAGATAACGGCTGTATGTCGCACGGGAGGTTGCCAGTGGCGGGTGTATGCTGCATTTCACAAGGTGGATAGGACTTTCGGTGTGAGAAGATGCAACCTAAAGCACACTGATAATGGCCAAAATTGTCCATTATTTCCAATCCATTTCCGTGTCTGAGACGGACATTTTGATCGTGATTCCATCTTATTTCAATAAGAAAGCAGTTGAATTTGACAGATTAATGCGAGTTTGTAAAAACATTGAGCCGGTAATAAAAAGACACAAAATATGCAATTTTAATTGCATTTGTGTTAGAAAAATCCAAAAACATGAAAAAGGAAAAAGAAAAAGAAAGCGGAATGAAAAGATGGGCAAAAGAATAAAAGAGCCCACAAAAATCCAAAAAGATGGTAAAAAGATTGAAAATCCCACAACTGAAAATTTGGTTGAGTGATTGAAGCACAATTCGAATTGTGAGCAATTCGAATTAATTCGAATTGCTAAAGAGAGCAAGAAATGGTTAAGTGTTGGAAGGGATGCAGAAGGCTAGTTCGAATTATTCAAGTTCGAATTAATTCGAATTAGGGAATGAAGAGAGAAGAAACCCAAAGGCAAGAAGAAGATGCAATTCGAATTGTCCAAGTTCGAATTAATTCGAATTGGCACAAACAATTCGAATTGCCAACAAAGTGCAATAAGCCAAGCAGAAACCCTCATCCAATTCGAGAAAAGATCAATTCGAATTATTCACAACAATTCGAATTGACTACTGAAGGCCAAAATTCCAGCTCAAGGAAGAGATCTCACAATTCGAATTAATTCGAATTGGTTGAGATAATTCGAACTTCACTCAACAATTCATCCAAAGAAAGCTGTGCACAACACTGGTGGGCCTAGGGTTTTGAAGATTGTCTATAAAAGCAGACCTTCCACAACAGAATTAAGAGATCAAGAATTTTAACCAAAAGGCAGCTTGGGACAAAAAGAACAGCAGGAGGTTCCACACCCCTTAAGGGTTAGGTAGGTAGTTTAGATTAGTTTAGTTTGTTTTTCTTGCAAGTATTTTAATCTTTACATGCTGTAATATTAGTTTAGTATAGAAGCAGTTTGTGTAACCCTTAGAGTAGCCATTTTCCATATGTTTACATGCTTTCTAGTTAGAATAAACCCTACCTTCAAGCTAATGATGGTGTTGGGTTCTTATTTTGCTCTCAAGTGTCAATACAAGGAAAATTTCCAGAAATGGTTTTATCCATTTGTTTTGGCACTCTTTAATGCTTTCCCTAGAAATTAATGCTTAGTGTGTTTGTTTGTTTCAACTAGGTTGCATTTATTATGTCCTAGTTGACATTCAAACTTAATAAATGCATGCTTGTTGGGTTTTTGGCTTGATTTAGTGCCTTAGAGCTTCAAATAAGTGTTCTTAGGTTTTAGATGTTTTTAATGTCTGTGTTAATTTGTGTTTTAGTTTTATTTTTCCTGTCTTAATCTTATTTTGTGCTTCCTTAGATAACTTGTGTGTTCTTAGTTTACTCATGTAGTTCTTAGATAACTAGATGTTTTAGGCTCTTTGATCTCTGATTTCTTGTTTGTAGAAATAGGGTTGAATCTGGCCAATACCCACTAGACATGTATTTGTTTATTTCTTGAAAATCTCACTAGGGTGGCTGTGAAATGACACTGATGTGAGATGAAGGATTTAGCAAATCTAAACCCATCATTACAGTACAGTGATTCACCTAACCCACACTTGTGAGAACAAAAATTGTTGTGTTTGAAAATATGTGATTCGAATTGAGGCAGTTCGAATTAATTCGAATTGCTAAGGGAAATTCGAATTGCATACCCAAACTATTCTCTTCATGTGGTTTTCAACCAATTCGAATTATGCTATTCGAGTTAATTCGAACTGCTCAACAATTCGAATTGGGTTAAAAACCACATTGTATCCATTGCCACACATTCATGCCTTAGTTTATTTTCCATCCTCTACCAATTCGAATTGTTGCAATTCGAATTAATTCGAATTGCTGTATAATTCGAACTCACCCTTCCTTTGAGGTAAATGCCTTAGTCAATTTGAGCAAGAAAAGGGACTTCGCCAATTCGAATTGTCCAATTCGAATTAATTCGAATTGGTCAATAATTCGAATTAGATGATGTTCCAATTTCTGGCAATGATCAATTGGGTAAAGCATTACTTCATCCTTCATGCATTCTCAATTCGAATTACCCCAATAATTCGAATTGAACTATCCCTTCTATTTTGAAAACTCCAAAAATATTTTCTTTCATGATTTGTGTAAGTTGCATGGGTGTATTGGGCCTAGGCCCAATTCATCTGATTTCTATCCATTACACATCTCAACCCACTAGTGTCCATTTATTGTGTGCTTAACACCCACACAATACCAAAAAAATATTTTCTTACTTTCCTATTTTCTCTTTCATTGTGTGTATGAACGGATAATGAGAAACGCACAGATTAATGTTGGTGAAAGGTCCCTTCACAGGGATATCGACTAACCCGTCTTCTGTGTGTCAATCATTATCTGTTATTTTGCATGATCTGATTAGTGGTTGGTGGAAGCTTCGGCGAGCGTTCTCTTCACTAAGAGTTTCGATTAGTCACTCAGTTAATTCCTAATCAGATACAGTTTTAATTTTCCTTATCTTAATTTCTCAACCTGAATTCAAGTTGCAATAGTATCAACTGATGTCGACCAACATCAGTTGAGAAATATTACAGCGAGAAATATGTGGGTCTTTCTTCCACTCACAGACAAAAGAAAACTAAATGACGGCGGTCACCGTTGTTTGGAATTCTTTCTGTCTAAAAACAATCATCTGGGAAAATTGGGAACCGGACAGCAGATGTTTGCAGTCCGGCAAACCTCAACTATCTCTGGCACTCTTTTTAGCCGATTTCTTCTCATCTCAGGCTAATCCATCTTGTGTATCACATTCTGTCTAACCCCACCATATATTTTGGGGTATTTTATTTTCCTTTTCATATACTTGTATGCATGATACTATTATGTAGATGTTCAGGTCATATCATTATTTTGGGGATCCTTCCCCTTGGACATAGAAGTCTTGATTTAAATCAGATGCTGCATAATAAACTTCCTACAAAAATTCCTTTATAAAACTCCGGATCTGAGTAATGGATAAATTCAACAATTATGACTAATTCATATTCTACTGGGGGTTGATTTTGAGAGCTTAGAAGCAGAGTCAGCGATTAGGTCTCATCTAGACTGAAAGGATCTGTATTTTAATTGAGAGTCTAGTACCACTCTAGGGAATGATTTTCAAATATTCATTTACTTCTCAAAATTGTTGTGTGTTGGAAATCTGATATTAGATATCGCATTAAATCAATATCCACTTGGGTGTAGATGAGAAGTGATAAATAATATTGGAGGAACAACATATAGGCCTTGGTGAATTTATAAGGTAAGGTCGAGTATTCCTTCGACTACTATCTTCTTCTGCCAAAGTCTAGAATTGAGTCTTGAGTGAGTACATCCGGAATAGGTTCACTTGTGGATCTGTTTCATTTAGTTTGTATCTCATAACTACCCAGATGTTGTAAGTCCTGTGGCTTATTGATATCTCGGGGGTTCTTGATCTGCATCTGGTCACCAAGACCAGGGGCTCTTTTATACTAACGGAAAGAGACGTTTTTAAGGATTCCGAGTGATAGATTTAAATGCTTTCTTTACAGTTTTCTTTACTGCTTTCCTTTTAAATGCTTTCATAGAGGTCACTCGGAAGAATTAGGGGCTGTCCATCTATTAAAAGGTTTGAGAGTTATGGAATGGTTTGAGGCTTGATTTGAAACTTTGGGTGTGACATGGGGGAATGATAGGAGTACTTGGCATGTCAACTAATGATATGTTAGGTGTTGCTTATCCACCACAGATGAATAATATGCCTTAGCATGGCCATGTGAGGGCAGTTGAGAGTCTGTGGTATCTTAGAAATTGTTGTCTTAAGAGCATGTAAATTCTCACCATAAGTACCTGTCTGTTAAAGGGAACATGGTGTAGAAAGCATGAGAGTTAGCTAACTAGAGGATTATCCCAAGCTAAGATCTGTGTATTAAAAATGGAAGTTTAATTGTGTTTCATCTGAATCTTGTCCAATCTTTATTATTTCCTCCCTGTCCCTTCTGTCATATTTAACCTGCTTTCTAGATAGTGTAGCATAATTTTATATTACTTTCGTAGTATAGATTTAATTGCTCTCCTCGATCTAGTTTACCATGCTTTGTAGAATAATTTTTACTGCTTTCATGATCTAATTTAAATTATGTCAAGTAGTTGTTAGAAACCCTTGCAAAACTTGAAACGAGTAACCGAGTGGAAAATCTTAGTAAACGACGTGGGCCCTGCTTCCATCGCACATCCTCCAGTGAACGATCCGGTACTTACTATAAATTACTGCAATTTTTGACCCGTGCGCTTTCGGGAGCACAGTTTCGTGACACGAGTAAATAAAAATAACATTTTGGGAAAATACTCGTACAGTGGGAAGATGTTCAAGAATTTCATGGCCGGTATCTCTTTGACATGAAATTTAGAGAAGCATCATGGTGCAGATATCAGGGACTTTCAGGGTGACAGACTGAAGGTCCATTCCTGTTGCACCGTGATATTTGTCAAAAGTTTCATGGCTGAGAGGACCACAGCGCCATTTGAACCCCACATGAGTAATAAAAAGGGAAATCTTAATATATTCTTAAACCCCTTCCCCCAATCATAACTCTTTTCATTATAATAAATCCGAACTTGGAAATTGCATTTAGATGGTTCTTCAACCCCCCAGCAACAAGATGAAACTTGGCTTGAGTGCAAAAGTTTCATGGCCGTTACCGGGGACTCTTGGGGCACCATTTGAAATCACAGTTTCCTCCTTAAGCAATGAACCAGTAAAGGAATTTTCAGAAAATTGCTCGTGTCGGCGAAGCTCGTCAAAAGTTTCATGGCGCCGTTGCCGGGGAGGATGCAGCGCCGTTTACTAGGAGAATTACATTCCTGATTTACTCATAGATAGTTCTTGTATATGTTCTTGAACTATTACTAACCTGGGGGTTGTACAGGTACTGTCAAAAGTGTGATACCAACTGCTTATGCAACGGAGAAGGAGCACATTACCGGAGTTACCGTTCGATCTAGAAATAGAAAGGACCGCTCGCCAACTGAGGGCAGAAGCCAGAAGACGGAAGGAGCAGGAGCGTCGAAGCCGCACTTCACCTGAAACTTCAAGCAGCGATCTATCAGATATGGCAGAAAACCAAAACATTCCCCCGATCTTACCCATAGACCAACCACCAAATAACCCGGGTAATGGAGCTGACGGAGGAGTGGTAGAGCATCCTAATCGTGCCAACGAAGAGGAGAATCTACCAAATCCAAATCAGCAACAATACCAGCAATTCCACCAACAACCACCACCACCAGTAAATCAATTTCACCAAAACCAAAACATACCAAACCAACAATACCAAAACCAAGCTTTCAATCCAGATCAATTTCAGAACAACCCACAAGATCCGCATAACTTCCAGCAATTTCCAAATTATCACCAGCAGTACCAGAACCAAGCTGAACAAGGAAATCAACAGCAGCAGCAAGCAGCAGCAGACTTCATGCAACCGATAGTGGAGCCCTATCTGGATGGACCTGGGAGAGCACATTTTCCTGCACGCAATTTCGAGCTCAAACCGGCACTCATTAATTTGGTGCAAAACAATCAGTTCTGCGGCGCAAATCATGAGGACCCTCATGATCATCTCCAGACCTTCCTGGAGCTCTGCGACACGATCAAAAATCAGGGAGTCTCTCCTGATGCTATAAAGCTAATGTTGTTCCCATTTTCTTTGTATAGTGGTGCCAGGGACTGGTATAAGTCATTGCCTATCAATCTGCGGAGCACTTGGGCAGACTTGGTGAAGAGCTTTTTGCTGAAGTATTTTCCAGAATCAAAGATTGAGGAAGGAAGAGCTAAGATTGGAGATTTTAAAATGAAGCCAGACGAATCATTATATGATGCGAAGGAGAGATTCTTGGGCCTCATCAGGCGATGCCCCCAACATGGGTACGCACCATGGGAGCAATTGAGGAAATTCTACGGAGGACTCACCCATCCATGGAGAACAATGTTAGACGCCGCTGGCGGACGACATTTACTCCACTTGCCTATGGACCAAGCTTGGGAGAAGATTGAGACAATGTCTGTCAACAGATCCATCCTAAACACGGACGATAGGAAGGAGAATCCTCCTAGAAAAGTCTTTGTTGTAAGTGAAGGGAAAACAGATTTTGAAAAACTGCAAGAACAGGTAGCCGCGATACAGCTGAGTCAGGATAAAGGGAAGGGAACGGACGCTTCTCAGGCAGGAACCTCATCAGACCATGTTCAAACACAGTAATCGGGAGTTGTCTGTGGACTGTGTCAGGGACCTCATCCAACTGACACATGCCAACAGATAGCTACCGAAAGCTGTAATTATGCCGGGAACTACCAAAATCGTCATCCCAACCTCTCTTATTCCAACAACAATGCACTTAACGCGCATTTGTTGCAGCCAAACCAGCCCAACCAGTTCCAAAACCCTCAGCAAAACTTCAGACCTCAGAACCAAGGATTCGTCCAGCAAAGAGTGCAGAACTTTCAAAATCCGAATCAGAATTTCCAACCTCAAATCCAACAAAGGCCTAATCAGAACCAAGGCCAGAATTTCCAGAATTTCCAGCCCCAACCTGATCAGAATCAGCAATATAACCAAAGGCCACCATCTCGTTTGGAGAACCTGATGACTGAATTTATAGCCAACCAGAAGGATATAATCAGCAACTGCAGTCATCAATCAAGAATGTGGAGACGCAAGTCACCCAATTGGCCAAGGAACTACAGAACAGGGGGAAAGGAACACTTCCAAGCAGTACTGAAGCTAACCCGCAGTGTAAAGCAATCACATTGCGGGGAGGCAAGACTCTGAGAGGAATTGTTGGACATGGAAAAGAGACGGCCGAGGAGGAAAAGGATCTAGTGGAGGGTGAAAAAGGAAGTGAAAGGATCGAAGGAGGAGATGGTATTGGATTGGACAAGGACAAATCAGAAACAGCTATTTCGCAGGCTGAAGCTGCAAAGGGAGCTGAAAAGGGTAGGGTTGAAGGTACAACTTCCTTCTCTTTACCACCAAATAATAATAATAAGTACATGCCAAGGGTGCCATACCCGGCACGTCTTAAAAATAAGGAGCAAGATGAAAAATTTAAAAAGTTTTTAGAAAGACTGAAAGCTGTCGAGATCACTATTCCATTGGTCGAAATGATTTCAGAAATGCCCGTCTATGCTAAATTTCTTAAAGAAATGATTTCAGGGAGGAGAAAAGCTGAGCAGGAGGAAGTAGTGATTTTGAACAGTAGCTGCAGTGCCATTATCCAAAGAGTGCTACCGGAGAAGAAGGAAGATCCAGGATGCATTACACTGCCGATCCACATCGGGAAAACTAATGTTGGAAAAGGGTTGTGCGACTTGGGCTCAAGCATCAATGTTATGCCACTCGCCATGGCAAAACGTCTTCACTTGGGGACAATTGAACCGGTCACAATGAAGTTACAGCTGGCAGACCGATCAATTACCCATCCAATCGGAATCCTGAAGGACGTAATTGTCAAGACGGGAGGGACTCTTTTCCCCGTCGACTTCATTATTTTGGATATAGAGGAGGATTACGAGATGCCACTGATCTTAGGCCGCCCCTTTCTCTCAAACGGCGGTGCACTTATAGACGCTCGATCAAATCAAATCAAGCTCCGAGTCGGAGAAGAAGAATTGGATTTCAACATGGAAAAGCTGCAGAAGTTCCCGTCTGAGGGAGCTTGTTCCATTTTTGATGTAATAGATAGTAGGAGTGAGGATGAGAGCATAGACTCTGTGACTGATGAGCCGAGCAAAGTTTCAAAATAGGTACTGAAGCCTGAAGGTGCAGAACAACCAAGGAGCTGCAACGCTGTCCACTTCGAGGATCCTATCTCTGGGGACCTTGAAGAATTCGATGGAGTTGAGTTCATCCCGGAGGAAGAGGAAAGCACTGCTGAGGAGGAAGTGGATCCTGTACTGACACAGGATCCTGAAGGTAAATCTGATCTCTCTCTCCCACTCATTTCTCGCAAATTGCTGCCTTCCGTTGAATGCCCACCAGAGCTTGAACTTAAAATACTTCCGGATCATCTTAGGTACGTTTTTCTCGCTGAACATAAAAGATTACCGGTGATTGTGTCAGCCAAGCTGACACAAGAACAAGAAAAAGCTCTGGTAGACATTCTAAAGAAATATGTACATGCAATCGGATGGACCATTTCTGATATAAAAGGAATAAGCCCCTCTGTTTGCATGCACAGAATTTTAATGGAAGAGGAGTATAAGCCCTCAAGGCAACCACAAAGGCGTCTGAACCCTCATATGCAGGAAGTGGTAAGGAAAGAAGTTATCAAGCTCTTAGATGCTGGTATCATCTATCCTATCTCTGATAGCAAATGGGTTAGCCCAGTGCAGGTCGTACCGAAACGTGGGGGGATTTGTGTAACGACTAACGAGCAAGGAGAAGAAGTGGCGACGCGTCCAGTGACCGGTTGGAGAATTTGCATCGACTACCGGAAGCTCAATACCGCTACCAGGAAGGACCATTTCCCCTTGCCATTCATTGATCAGATGCTGGAGAGGTTGGCCGGAAGGGAGTACTACTGCTTTTTGGATGGGTACTCTGGCTATAATCAGATTGTAATAGCTAGTGAGGATCACGACAAGACCACATTCACGTGTCCATATGGAACTTTTGCATACAGGCGCATGCCTTTTGGACTTTGTAATGCGCCTGCCACATTTCAAAGATGCATGATGTCAATTTTCTCAGAATTTATCGAAAAATGCATTGAAGTTTTCATGGACGACTTCTCTGTGTATGGAGATACTTTTGATGAATGCTTGACTAATCTTGCACAAATTTTGAAAAGATGTGAGGACACCAACCTAGTTTTGAACTGGGAGAAGTGCCATTTCATGGTCACCGAAGGAATAGTGTTGGGTCACCGCATCTCGCGCGCAGGTATCGAAGTCGACAGAGCTAAGGTTTCCGTCATCTCAAACCTACCATTGCCTAATTCAATAAAAGCAGTTAGGAGTTTCTTAGGGCATGCCGGTTTCTACCGGAGATTCATAAAAGACTTTTCTAAAATTGCCAAGCCGCTCACTAACTTGCTTTGTAAAGAAAACCCTTTTGTAATAAATGAAGCGTGTGTTCAAGCCTTTTACACGCTCAAAGAAATGTTGATTTCCGCTCCAATAGTGCAACCACCCGATTGGTCAATGCCTTTCGAGGTAATGTGTGATGCAAGTGATCTCGCCGTGGGTGCAGTCCTAGGGCAACATAAGGAAGGGAAGCATTGCGTAATTCATTATGCAAGTCATGCCCTGAATGAGGCCCAAATCAACTACACCACCACGGAGAAGGAGATGTATGCTGTGGTTTTTGCGTTTGACAAATTCAGACAATACCTCATTGGTACGAAAACCACAGTGTACACAGATCACTCTGCACTGAGATACTTGTTTAGCAAACAAGACGCCAAACCTCGATTAATCAGGTGGGTACTTTTGTTGCAAGAATTTAACATCATAATAAAAGATAGAAAAGGCAGAGACAATGGTGCTGCTGACCATTTGTCTCGACTAGAAAATGATAAAAATGAGCTAGCCGTAAATGAGAATTTTCCGGACGAACAACTGTTTGCCTTGCATCTTCATGATCAAGCTTGTTCGTGGTTTTCTGATATTGCTAACTTTTTAGCATGCGGAATAACCCCACCATTTCAAAGCAGAGGCCACAAAGCGAGGTTCAACCGAGATGTAGTTAACTACTTCTGGGAAGACCCTTACCTCTTCAAGTATTGTGCAGATTCGATTATTAGATGATGTGTAACTGAGCACGAGGCTTATCAAATCGCTAAGAAATGCCATGAATCGGAATACGGAGGTCACCATGGCCCCACTCGAACAGCTCATAAGGTACTCGAGTGCGGTTTTTATTGGCCTACCATTTACGAGGATTGCAAAGCGTTTGTTAAAGCTTGCGACAGATGCCAAAGACTAGGGAATATCTCCAAGAGGGATGAGATGCCTCAACAAGGAATTCTCACTCTCGAGATTTTCGATGTATGGGGTATTGATTTCATGGGACCATTTCCGACATCTGATGGGAACCATTACATCTTGGTAGCTGTCGATTACGTTTCCAAGTGGGTTGAGGCTGTTGCACTGCCAACCAATGATGGCAACCAGGTCGTCAAATTTTTGAAAAATAACATTTTCAATAGATTTGGTGTACCCAGGGTGATCATATCAGATGGAGGAACCCATTTTGTTAATAAAGCATTTGCAAATCTTATGAGCAAAAATGGGATTCTCCACAAGATCGGCACGCCTTATCATCCCCAAACCAGTGGTCAGGTCGAGGTCTCTAACCGCGAAATCAAACATATACTCGAGGCCACTGTGGGGACAACTCGCAAAGATTGGTCACGTAAGCTCAATGATGCTTTATGGGCATACCGCACTGCATTCAAGACTCCCATTGGGATGTCTCCTTACAGACTCATCTTCGGAAAAGCCTGTCATTTGCCCGTAGAACTAGAGCATAAGGCTTACTGGGCCGTACGAATGCTCAATTTTGACTCCCGAGTTGCTCAGGGTAAGCGCAAGTTGGACCTCAATGAAATTGAGGAAATACGTGCGCAAGCTTATGAAAGCTCGAGGATTTATAAAGAGCGGACCCAGAAGTTACACGATCGTCGTATTAAATCTAAACACTTCTATGTTGGCCAGAATGTCTTGTTATTTAATTCTAGGTTGAAGCTATTCCCCGGAAAGATTAAATCCATATGGGAAGGGCCATACGAAGTGATGCACGTGTTTGAAAGTGGAGCTGTCAGGATCCGAACTGACAAGGGAGAGCTGGTGGTGAATGGACACAGACTGAAGGAGTATCTTGGGCAGTTCGACCCCGAAAAAGAAGCTCAGATGACAACAGAACCGGCTTATGTTCAATAAATATTATACATATATTTACTTACTTATTTATTACTTTCTTCATTTATTTTATTGGGACAAAGTATCCAAAAATCAAGTGAACATTTAGAGTACTAAGACTCTAAATGTGAGGATGTTGATATTTGGAGAAAACCTAATACCTTTTCATAATTGTTTTGCAGGAATTCGAGGAACCAACAAAAAGAAAGATGAAGCTTCCAAAAAACCAGGTTCCCGGTTGGGGTAACATTATATTTAATGGAGGTCGATTATGGAATTTAGAGAAATCTAAAATCCAGAATACATTCATAAAATAAGATTGTTAACCCAACCTAATTTATGCAAGCAATAGGTTTTAGATTCTCATTCGATGTAGATATGTTAGCTATTGAGTTCATATAATTTTTGGAAAACCAAAAAAAATTTTCCTAAGTCTTGAATGTGGTATACTTCTCATTTCATGAAAATTCGAATTAATTCGAATTGCTTGGAACATACCACATAAGACATTTTGCCTTGGAATTTTTCACTCTCGGATTTGTTAATTCGAGTTATTCTAGCAATTCGAATTAATTCGAATTGCCATGAAAACTCGAATTGGCAACCAAGGCAAACAATTTTCGGATTTTATTTAGGCCAAGTAGTGCAATTCGAATTATAAGGCAATTCGAATTAATTCGAATTGCCTAACTAATTCGAATTGGCAGGCACAAGGCATTTCCCTTAGCAAGTGAGCAATGCGAGTTATTCTAGCAATTCGAATTAATTCGAATTGCTTGAATAATTCGAATTAGCTCATTTCAGCCTTGTGCAGATTTTGCCCACATTCTCAAGTTCGAATTATGAACCAATTCGAATTAATTCGAATTGATCTCAATAATTCGAACTTGTCTGGTTTCTCTGTTTTTCAAGCCAATTCGAATTAATTCGAATTGGCCTGAATAACTCGCATCTCTCACAGAAAGCATCAATTCGAATTAATTCGAATTGATGCAATAATTCGAACTCCCCATCCAAATCCTTTATATATCCGTGTTCCCCCCCACTTCCATCACTTTCACTTTTCACATTTCCGAAACACCCGTGTTTTCTCTCTCGCGAACCCTTCCCCCTCGCTAAAACCAGTCGCTTATTTCAAGCTTTCCTCCGGCCAAATCACTCGGAAATGGCTTCTTCTTCGTCTAATCCAAGTGGGAGCAGGGGGTAAGTGCTTCTTTTCCATTTTCGCACTCGGTTTTCGCAGTTTTAGTTTGTCTCTTCGTATTCCTTGCGAAATCGAGGTTGGGGAGGGAATGTGTTTCGTTTTTCATGATGGGGATGGTCGGAATGTGCCCGGAATGTGTTAGGTTGTTCGGGAATAAGGATAAAACCACTAGGGCAGAACCTAAATTATTTAGGGCTTTTTGTGAAACTGCCATTGATGGAGTCGAGTGTTTCTGTGAAGGGAAGTTCTTTTATTTTGAAAATGAGGGTTTCAAAACCCTTAAAGATTTGATTTTTGTTCATATTGCAGTATTGTTGTGCCATTTGTGTCTTTGTGTGTATTTGTGTTATCTGTGTTTGTGTTTTGCTAATCTGTGAATAGGGTTAACACGGTGGTCATGCTTGGTTCAGCCACTGTGTTGTATTTCAATAGATAGTTGGTGATGATGACTGAAAATGCATACTGATAATATCTACAATGTTATAATTTTATATATATGAATATGTTTGGACGGAGAGAGAGTGGAAATTATGGATAGATGAGTTGGAACATATAAATGTGGTACACTGAGCAATTAAAGGAAATTTTGTAGACTGATCATTCTTATTCCACCATCTCACAATAATACAATGAGCCTAGTATTTATAGGCTAATACAACCGGAAGAGTAATGATGTTTGTCTAATAATAGTAAATATGATACGTAGCATCCACATAATATATGCATAGGCGTCGACGTCGACGTCCACATCGCCGTTTACAACACTCCCCCTTGTGGATGCTTTTATACAAAGAATATGCCTCGTTAAAACCTTACTAGGAAAAAACCCAGTGGGAAAAAATCCTAGTGAAGGAAAAAGAGTACAATATTCTTGTATTTATTTCTCCCCCTGATTTGGACATTACTTTATATCTCGGAGCCGCCGCATTCCAATTTTCTTCACAAGTTTCTCGAATGTCGCAGTCGGCAATGCCTTGGTCAACAGATCTGCTAAGTTTTCATCTGATCGAATTTGTTGCACATCAATTTCACCATTCTTTTGAAGATCGTGGGTATGGAAAAATTTTGGTGAAATGTGTTTAGTTCTATCTCCTTTTATATAACCCCCTTTCAATTGGGCTATGCAAGCCGAGTTATCTTCAAATAAAATTGTTGGGGGCATTTTCGGTTCAGTGACCAAACCACAATTTTTCAATATATGATTAGTCATTGACCTCAACCAAACACATTCTCGACTAGCCTCATGGATTGCTAATATTTCGGCATGATTTGATGAAGTAGCCGTTAATGTTTGTTTCATAGATCTCCATGAGATAGCAGTTCCACCACATGTAAAGATATAGCCTGTTTGGGATTTGGCTTTGTGTGGATCTGATAAATATCCTGCATCGGCATATCCGATCAACTCATGTCGAGAATCTTTTGGATAAAATAACCCAAGGTCAACTGTTCCCTGGAGATAGCGAAATATGTGTTTTATGCCTTTCCAATGTCGTTGAGTGGGGCAAGAACTAAATCTTGCGAGTAAGTTAACAGCAAATGCGATATCAGGTCGCGTGCTATTTGCAAGATACATTAACGCACCAATTGCACTTAAATATGGCACTTCTGGGCCAAGTTGTTCTTCATCATCTTCCTTTGGCCTAAATGGATCCTTCGCAGGATCAAGTGCCCGAACGACCATTGGACTACTTAACGGATGAGCATAATCCATTCGAAATTGCTTCAATACCTTTTGGGTATAAGCTGATTGATGAACAAAAATACCCTTATCCAAATGCTCAATTTGCAAGCCAAGGCAGAATTTTGTTTTTCCAAAATCCTTTATTTCGAACTCCCTTTTCAGATATTCAATTGCCTTTTCTAGCTCTTCAGGAGTTCCAATTAAATTTAAATCATCAACATAGACTGCGATGATTACATATTCTGACCCATTTTTCTTTATAAAAACACATGGGCATATTGGGTCATTTATATAACCTTCATTTATCAAACTTTCGCTGAGGCGATTGTACCACATTCGGCCCGATTGCTTGAGCCCATAAAGTGACTTTTGTAATTTAATGGAATAAACTTCTCTGGGTTTTGAGTTATAAGACTCAGGCAATTTAAACCCTTCAGGTATTTTCATATAAATATCATTATCCAATGAGCCATATAAGTAAGCAGTAACAACATCCATCAGCCTCATTTCGAGCTTTTCTCGTACTGCCAGGCTCATGAGATACCTGAAAGTTATTCCATCCATAACAGGGGAATATGTTTCCTCAAAATCAATTCACGGTCTTTGGGAAAATTCTTGGGCTACAAGCCTTGCTTTGTATCTTGCAATTTCATTATTTTCATTTCTTTTTCTCACAAACACCCACCTGTAGCCAACTGGTTTTACATTTTCAGGTGTTTGGACTATAGGGCCGAATACTTTTCTTTTGTTCAGTGAATCCAATTCTGATTTAATTGCATCTTTCCATTTTGGCCAATCATCCCTTTGCCGACATTCATCAACTGATTTTGGTTCAGGATCCTCGTCATCTTTCATCATCTCAAGTGCTACATTATATGCAAATGCTTGATCAACTTTGATTTCTTTTCGGTTCCAATATTTTCCAAAAGTGATATAATTGAAAGCAGTTTCAATAGTTTCACTTTCTTCTGGATTAGCATTTTCAGCATCAACTTCTTCAAAAGTTGAATTTATTACCTCTTCAGGTTTTTCATCATCCACTTGTATAATTTTTTTCTTTCGTGGATTTTTATCTTTGGAACCCAATGGTCTACCACGCTTTTGTCGTGGATTAGATTCATTAGCACTTGGAATTTGCCCTTCAGGTATATTTATTTTGGCCGGTGCATTTGCTGCTTTAATGTAAGATTTGTTACTCTTGCAGCATCATTGAAGGCATCAGGCAATTGATTTGCAATCCTTTGCAAATGCACAATTCTTTGGACTTCTAATTCACATTGTTTAGTACGAGGATCAGTAATATCAAGTGGGATTTTCCACGAAATTTCTTTTTTTCAGTTGATTATTTCCTCCCCCTAATGTCGGGAAATGTGATTCGTCAAAATGACAATCTGCAAATCTTGCAGTAAATAAATCACCCGTTGTTGGTTCAAGATATTTAATAATCGAGGGTGATTCATATCCGACATAGATGCCCATCCTTCTTTGAGGTCCCATTTTTGTTCGTTGGGGTGGTGCAATTGGTACATAGACAGCACACCCAAAAATTCGTAAATGGGAAATATTGGGCTCTTTTCCCATTATAATTTGAGTAGGGGAGTAGCTGTGATAGCTTGTCGGCCTAATTTTCACTAATGCTGCTGCATGCAATATAGCATGTCCCCAAGCAGAAACGGGGAGTTTTGATTTCATCAATAAAGGTCTTGCAATTAATTGCAATCTTTTGATTAGTGATTCAGCCAGACCATTTTGGGTATGCACATACGGAACTGGATGTTCTACAGTGATACCAACAGATGTGCAAAAATCATCAAAAGCATTTGATGTGTATTCTCCAGCATTATCAAGGCGTATTTTCTTTATTGGATAATCAGGAAATTGTGCTCGCAATTTAATAATTTGTGCCAGTAGCCTAGCAAAGGCTAGGTTGCGAGTTGACAATAAACAGACATGAGACCATCTTGTTGATGCATCAATTAGTACCATAAAGTACTTGAATGGTCCACAAGGTGGATCTATTGGTCCACATATATCGCCTTGAATTCTTTCCAAAAATGCCGGGGATTCAATTCCCACTTTTGCTGGAGATGGCCTGGTAATTAATTTTCCTTGATAGCAAGCAACACATGTAAACTCATTTGGATTCAAAACCATTTTATGGTTTAATTTATGGCCACTGGAATTTTCAATTATTCGCCTCAACATCACGCTGCCCGGATGTCCAAGCCTTTCATGCCAGGTTATAAATTCACTAGTAGCCTTTAGGCCAACTAGGTTATGTACTTCTCCGGCATAAATTTTTGTATAATATAATCCGGACGTCAAACATGGCAGCTTTTCATGAACAAACTTTTCACCATTGATGGTTTGAGTAATTAAAACATACTCATTTTCTGCCTCATTTAAAGTTTCAATGTGATAGCCATTTTTTCGAATATCACCAAAACTTAGCAAGTTTCTCCGAGCCTTGCTTGAATATAGGGCATTTTCAAATGCCAATTTTGTCCCTTTAGGGAGAAATATAACGGCTTTTCCAGACCCTTCAATACAATTTTCATTACCGCTTATAGTTTTTACTGCGGTCTTTCCCAATTTTAAATGGGAGAAAAAGCTTTTGCTTTTTAAGATACTGTGCGTTGTAGCACTGTCAATGAGGCAAATTTCATTTTCGACTTGGCCATCCATTTCTAAAACAGAACTCCGATAGAGACCCCTCGTGCTGATAACGTGTTATAATTTTATATATATGAATATGTTTGGACGGAGAGAGAGTGGAAATTATGGATAGATGAGTTGGAACATATAAATGTGGTACACTGAGCAATTAAAGGAAATTTTGTAGACTGATCATTCTTATTCCACCATCTCACAATAATACAATGAGCCTAGTATTTATAGGCTAATACAACCGGAAGAGTAATGATGTTTGTCTAATAATAGTAAATATGATACGTAGCATCCACATAATATATGCATAGGCGTCGACGTCGACGTCCACATCGCCGTTTACAACATACAAGATTTCATGTTTTTAAAGCATGAGTTTTGTTGGTGACATTAGTACATTACAGTAGTATAGATGGATCAACTGTTCTCGTTTCTGTTAGTGTTTGCATGCATAATAGTATATGAATACTTTGGCAATAAATGCTTTTGTCGGGTACATGTTGCCCACATTCTGCAAACTCAACTCTAGAAGTTGATTTTTGCACATCCGGGACACATGGTACACCCGAAACCATGCCAAAATTTTTCCAACACTTTTGGCATGGCATTTATGTATAAAAAGACAAAATGATAGATTGTTCTTTTTAGTTTAAAGTGTTTGATCTTTGTCAACTTGGAACAAGTGGGGAATACTTGTAAGGAATGTTTTGTTTTATTCCTTAAAAACCTACTTTCCAAAACAAAATCCAAATGGGGGACCACTTACACCCCCAATTTCATTAAATAAACAAGTCAACACCTTTTCATAAAAATCCAAAAATCGCCTTTTGTATGTATGCATGTCTACTTTTATTTTTATTTCTTATTTTTGGTCATGGTCCATTATACATACTAGTAATTGTATGATTTATCGCTTGCATTCGATTTTCATCATTAATCTCTTATCTTCCCTACCTCACATGATTTAAATCACTGCCTAAGTGATAAAAATCAAATTCCTTCGTAGGCTCAATGACCTACGAAATTCTTTCTTTTTGGTCCTTTGACCACCCAAAAACATCTTAGACTATTAATAGTCCAAGAAAAATTTCTAGGGATCCAAGATCCTTCTCTCTCTCTTGCTTTCTTTATTTTTGTATAATAAGAGTAGATTTGATAATCTGACCACTTGGACTTTCATAGTGTGCCGCAAGTGAGACAGGTGTTAGAAAAAGAACTGTATTTCGAAGTGGCTGAAGGTATTAGGCTGAGGGTCTCAGACCTAATCATCTCTCCATGTCTTTTCAGAGACATCATTCCCCTAGCCCAAAATGAAGATCACGAGGAAGAAACCCAACTACTGGATCTTCCAGTGGAGCTCCTAGGAGAAATCCTCTCCCGCATCGGGGAGGATTGCATCAAGAAAGTGTGGAGGGTCAGAGGAGTGTGCACCAAGCTAAGGGACGCAGCTGATCTTCCCATCGTCTACAAAAGGTGTGAACTGGAAACCACCATCGTCAAGATGTGGGAGCAGAGGTTGGAACCGCAAAAAGAGGCACTCATGGCCAAATGCGTAGAAGCTGGCAACTATAACCTGAAACTCATCCCAGCCCTGCAGGCATTCGGAGCAGGAAACGAGACTCTGGCTTGTGAGCTGCTAAAGGAAGGGATTGAGGACAACCACAAGGCCTCAATCTTTGTCCGAGGATTTATGCTGCTCAGCAAGCTGGACAATGAACAGGTCCAGCAAGGAATAGCGATGATCGACAAGATGGTGACAGACGAATCAATCATGGCATATGTGGGTAACCGCGTCTTTGCATGGTTGATGGAGAGCCTGGAGACTCCTGATCTGTTTATTGACCAAGGACCCAGAGTCTACTGCCAAAAAATGCTAGAGAATCAGGATGACGAGGGAGATTACTGTTTGCCCTGCAGCCTAACAAACTTCGTCCATTGGAGCAGAATCTTCTTCCAAGGATAGAGGGGAAAGATGCTGAAGATGGACGGAATCTGTAGAGATTCACTTTTGACTGAACTCACTGGAACTTTGTTTTTGATAACTTTCTGACTGATCTGTGACGCTAACCTATCCAAGTGTACAGCTTTGTCTGTATTTATATCTGTGTGTAATTAAGGTCGTGTCTGTATAACGAACCTTAGAATTATCTGTTATGATGGGTGTACGACGTATTTTGGGCAGTCGTACGTTTACTGCTTTCCACAAGAGAATTTCGTCTTGAGTTCTCCATTAATTGAAAAAGATGTGTGACAGTCCAAGATGAATAAGTGACTGTCACGCCAAAAACAAGCTGTGACATGCTTGCATGCTCACAGTGTCTCTTTTTACTGCTTTCAATTAAACAAACCGGCATAAAACAAGCATAAATCTGTCACCTAAATTCACATGTTGAATTTAGGCTAATGACGAAATCTTCAGACCACTAAATTGGGATAAAACAATTAAAAATATGCATGACATAAATTCTTGAAGTTTTGAGCTATAAAAATCCAATGATATGATCACTTGAAAGACTAACAAACTTTCATGTTGAGAATTTGATTGAATAAGTTGTAAGAATTTTTCAAAGGTTAAATTTGAGAATAAATATATGACATGATCAAACCGTCCCTTGTGAGATCTGAGCCGAGTCATTTTTACTCAATACTTCTTTGATTGTGTGAATCAATTCGATTAAAGGGCACTAGAACTTGCAATTGGGACCGATTCAAGACCATGCCATATTCCCGAAATCGAGCATATGATCGAGGCACTTAGAAAAACCCAAAATTTTGGCTTTCGTTTGAATTCCAAACCCAAAAACATTTTCCCTTTAGGATCAACCAATCTGAGCCTTTAAGCCTAATTTTTCTTTGAAGCCCTCTATATTATTCCTAGCCTTACAAAAAGACCAAGAAAATCAAACCCAAGTGTATATGAGCCATCCCATCAAGGCATAGTAATTTTTGATCATCAAATATGTATCCATCGGTGTGCTATAAACCGATTCAAAAAAAAAAAAAAAAAAAAGAGAAGAGAAGAAGTTGAGATCTATTCAACAAGAATAAATTGCAAATGACAAAGCAAATTAGACAAAGTCTAATGTCATGCAATAGAAAAAGAAAGAAAAACAAAAGAAAGATAGCAATGATGATGATCATAAATTCTGCAACATGCCAAGCTATGGTGGAATGGTGTCATATCACTCTTTAGCCCAATAATTCCATTTTCCTACCAAATGTTACAACCGTATGCCCCGTTATAACCTTGAATAAGACCTCGGGATCTCGATTTGAAGAAATGAGTAGGTGGGGAGTTGGTCCAGTTGCAAGCTTATGGGAGAATTTAATTGAATTCGATCTTGAGCGTTAATGATAAAAGCCAATCTTGAGAGTGAGTGAACTTTCCGATTCTACTATACGTGAGGCTCTGTTTCTATTAATCAATGATCATGTCATGCTTGAATTCAAGAAGTAAGCCAATGAATTTTTCTAAACACCTATTCAAGAAGAATTAACAATAATGATTGACTTGTGTGTTCACTCAAGTGAGAAGTATCATTCCATTAAACACTGCAACCAAGAGAGTTTAATACTTGTAATTTTGACTGTCTTATCCCAATATAAAAAGAATGAAATTTCTGAGGCCACGCAAATGGATTGAATATGCAGAGTCCAAGCTCCTAGGAGCACTGACTCTGACTGCTCAGGGACGATCAGTATTAAATGTGAGGATGTTGATAATGGCCAAAATTGTCCATTATTTCCAATCCATTTCCGTGTCTGAGACGGACATTTTGATCGTGATTCCATCTTATTTCAATAAGAAAGCAGTTGAATTTGACAGATTAATGCGAGTTTGTAAAAACATTGAGCCGGTAATAAAAAGACACAAAATATGCAATTTTAATTGCATTTGTGTTAGAAAAATCCAAAAACATGAAAAAGGAAAAAGAAAAAGAAAGAGGAATGAAAAGATGAGCAAAAGAATAAAAGAGCCCACAAAAATCCAAAAAGATGGTAAAAAGATTGAAAATCCCACAACTGAAAATTTGGTTGAGTGATTGAAGCACAATTCGAATTGTGAGCAATTCGAATTAATTCGAATTGCACAACAATTCGAATTGCTAAAGAGAGCAAGAAATGGTTAAGTGTTGGAAGGGATGCAGAAGGCTAGTTCGAATTATTCAAGTTCGAATTAATTCGAATTAGGGAATGAAGAGAGAAGAAACCCAAAGGCAAGAAGAAGATGCAATTCGAATTGTCCAAGTTCGAATTAATTCGAATTGGCACAAACAATTCGAATTGCCAACAAAGTGCAATGAGCCAAGCAGAAACCCTCATCCAATTCGAGAAAAGATCAATTCGAATTATTCACAACAATTCGAATTGACTACTGAAGGCCAAAATTCCAGCTCAAGGAAGAGATCTCACAATTCGAATTAATTCGAATTGGTTGAGATAATTCGAACTTCACTCAACAATTCATCCAAAGAAAGCTGTGCACAACACTGGTGGGCCTAGGGTTTTGAAGATTGTCTATAAAAGCAGACCTTCCACAACAGAATTAAGAGATCAAGAATTTTAACCAAAAGGCAGCTTGGGACAAAAAGAACAGCAGGAGGTTCCACACCCCTTAAGGGTTAGGTAGGTAGTTTAGATTAGTTTAGTTTGTTTTTCTTGCAAGTATTTTAATCTTTACATGCTGTAATATTAGTTTAGTATAGAAGCAGTTTGTGTAACCCTTAGAGTAGTCATTTTCCATATGTTTACATGCTTTCTAGTTAGAATAAACCCTACCTTCAAGCTAATGATGGTGTTGGGTTCTTATTTTGCTCTCAAGTGTCAATACAAGGAAAATTTCCAGAAATGGTTTTATCCATTTGTTTTGGCACTCTTTAATGCTTTCCCTAGAAATTAATGCTTAGTGTGTTTGTTTGTTTCAACTAGGTTGCATTTATTATGTTCTAGTTGACATTCAAACTTAATAAATGCATGCTTGTTGGGTTTTTGGCTTGATTTAGTACCTTAGAGCTTCAAATAAGTGTTCTTAGGTTTTAGATGTTTTTAATGTCTGTGTTAATTTGTGTTTTAGTTTTATTTTTCCTGTCTTAATCTTATTTTGTGCTTCCTTAGATAACTTGTGTGTTCTTAGTTTACTCATGTAGTTCTTAGATAACTAGATGTTTTAGGCTCTTTGATCTCTGATTTCTTGTTTGTAGAAATAGGGTTGAATCTGGCCAATACCCACTAGACATGTATTTGTTTATTTCTTGAAAATCTCACTAGGGTGGCTGTGAAATGACACTGATGTGAGATGAAGGATTTAGCAAATCTAAACCCATCATTACAGTACAGTGATTCACCTAACCCACACTTGTGAGAACAAAAATTGTTGTGTTTGAAAATATGTGATTCGAATTGAGGCAGTTCGAATTAATTCGAATTACTAAGGGAAATTCGAATTGCATACCCAAACTATTCTCTTCATGTGGTTTTCAACCAATTCGAATTATGCTATTCGAGTTAATTCGAACTGCTCAACAATTCGAATTGGGTTAAAAACCACATTGTATCCATTGCCACACATTCATGCCTTAGTTTATTTTCCATCCTCTACCAATTCGAATTGTTGCAATTCGAATTAATTCGAATTGCTGTATAATTCGAACTCACCCTTCCTTTGAGGTAAATGCCTTAGTCAATTTGAGCAAGAAAAGGGACTTCGCCAATTTGAATTGTCCAATTCGAATTAATTCGAATTGGTCAATAATTCGAATTAGATGATGTTCCAATTTCTGGCAATGATCAATTGGGTAAAGCATTACTTCATCCTTCATGCATTCTCAATTCGAATTACCCCAATAATTCGAATTGAACTATCCCTTCTATTTTGAAAACTCCAAAAATATTTTCTTTCATGATTTGTGTAAGTTGCATGGGTGTATTGGGCCTAGGCCCAATTCATTTGATTTCTATCCATTACACATCTCAACCCACTAGTGTCCATTTATTGTGTGCTTAACACCCACACAATACCAAAAAAATATTTTCTTACTTTCCTATTTTCTCTTTCATTGTGTGTATGAACGGATAATGAGAAACGCACAGATTAATGTTGGTGAAAGGTCCCTTCACAGGGATATCGACTAACCCGTCTTCTGTGTGTCAATCATTATCTGTTATTTTGCATGATCTGATTAGTGGTTGGTGGAAGCTTCGGCGAGCGTTCTCTTCACTAAGAGCTTCGATTAGTCACTCAGCCAATTCCTAATCAGATACAGTTTTAATTTTCCTTATCTTAATTTCTCAACCTGAATTCAAGTTGCAATAGTATCAACTGATGTCGACCAACATCAGTTGAGAAATATTACAGCGAGAAATATGTGGGTCTTTCTTCCACTCACAGAAAAAAGAAAACTAAATGACGGCGGTCACCGTTGTTTGGAATTCTTTCTGTCTAAAAATAATCATCTGGGAAAATTGGGAACCGGACAGCAGATGTTTGCAGTCCGGCAAACCTCAACTATCTCTGGCACTCTTTTTAGCCGATTTCTTCTCATCT
Organism: Hygrophila difformis; assembly: GCA_030278955.1. Taxonomy (NCBI): domain Eukaryota; kingdom Viridiplantae; phylum Streptophyta; class Magnoliopsida; order Lamiales; family Acanthaceae; genus Hygrophila; species Hygrophila difformis. Next base: position 26,102,958 of record JAOANR010000015.1, on the reverse strand, counting down.
CAGGCTAATCCATCTTGTGTATCACATTCTGTCTAACCCCACCATATATTTTGGGGTATTTTATTTTCCTTTTCATATACTTGTATGCATGATACTATTATGTAGATGTTCAGGTCATATCATTATTTTGGGGATCCTTCCCCTTGGACATAGAAGTCTTGATTTAAATCAGATGCTGCATAATAAACTTCCTACAAAAATTCCTTTATAAAACTCCGGATCTGAGTAATGGATAAATTCAACAGTTATGACTAATTCACTTTCTACTGGGGGTTGATTTTGAGAGCTTAGAAGCAGAGTCAGCGATTAGGTCTCATCTAGACTGAAAGGATCTGTGTTTTAATTGAGAGTCTAGTACCAGTCTAGGGAATGATTTTCAAATATTCATTTACTTCTCAAAATTGCTGTGTGTTGGAATTCTGATATTAGATATCGCATTAAATCAATATCCACTTGGGTGTAGATGAGAAGTGATAAATAATATTGGAGGAACAACATATAGGCCTTGGTGAATTTATAAGGTAAGGTCGAGTATTCCTTCGACTACTATCTTCTTCTGCCAAAGTCTAGAATTGAGTCTTGAGTGAGTACATCCGGAATAGGTTCACTTGTGGATCTGTTTCATTTAGTTTGTATCTCATAACTACCCAGATGTTGTAAGTCCTGTGGCTTATTGATATCTCGGGGGTTCTTGATCTGCATCTGGTCACCAAGACCAGGGGCTCTTTTATACTAACGGAAAGAGACGTTTTTAAGGATTCCGAGTGATAGATTTAAATGCTTTCTTTACAGTTTTCTTTACTACTTTCCTTTTAAATGCTTTCATAGAGGTCACTCGGAAGAATTAGGGGCTGTCCATCTGTTAAAAGGTTCGAGAGTTATGGAATGGTTTGGGGCTTTATTTGAAACTTTGGGTGTGACATGGGGGAATGATATGAGTACTTGGCATGTCAACTAATGATATGTTAGGTGTTGCTTATCCACCACAGATGAATAATATGCCTTAGCATGGCCATGTGAGGGCAGTTGAGAGTCTGTGGTATCTTAGAAATTGTTGTCTTAAGAGCATGTAAATTCTCACCATAAGTACCTGTCTGTTAAAGGGAACATGGTGTAGAAAGCATGAGAGTTAGCTAACTAGAGGATTATCCCAAGCTAAGATCTGTGTAGTAAAAATGGAAGTTTAATTGTGTTTCATCTGAATCTTGTCCAATCTTTATTATTTCCTCCCTGTCCCTTCTGTCATATTTAAATCTGCTTTCTAGATAGCGTAGCATAATTTTATATTGCTTTCGTAGTATAGATTTGATTGCTTTCCTCGATCTCGTTTACCATGCTTTGTAGAATAATTTTTACTGCTTTCATGATCTGGTTTAAATTATGTCAAGTAGTTGTTAGAAACCCTTGCAAAACTTGAAACGAGTAACCGAGTGGAAAATCTTAGTAAACGACGTGGGCCCTGCTTCCATCGCACATCCTCCAGTGAACGATCCGGTACTTACTATAAATTACTGCAATTTTTGACCCGTGCGCTTTCGGGAGCACAGTTTCGTGACACGAGTAAATAAAAACAACATTTTGAGAAAATACTCATGTAGTGGGAAGAAGTTCAAAAGTTTCATGGCGCTATTGCCGAGGATCATAACTTGGGAGCGCCATGAAATGGGAAATTGTATTTAGACGATTCTTCACTCCCCGGCGGCGTAATGAAACTCGTCAAAAGTTTCATGGCGCCGTTGCCGGGGAGGATGCAGCGCAGTTGCAATAAACATGACTCTATTAAGTATACTGGTATCTGGTAAGGTTGAATCGTTTATCCCGCGCAGGTATCTTCTTGACATGAAATTAAGAGAAGCATTGTGGTGCAGATACCTAGGACTTTCAGGGTGACAGACTGAAGGTCCATCCCGGTTGCACTATGATACTTGTCAAAAGTTTCATGACTGGAAGAACCACAGCGCTATTTGAACCCCACAAGAGTAATAAAAAGGGAAATCTTAATATATCCTTAAACCCCTTCCCTACATCATAACTCTTTTCATTTAATAAATCCACACCTGATATTTCAGAAAATTACTCGTGTTGGCGGAGCTCGTCAAAAGTTTCATGGCGCCGTTGCACTATGTATAGATTTGATTGCTTTCCTCGATCTTGTTTACCATGCTTTGTTGAATAATTTTTACTGCTTTCATGATCTGGTTTAAATTATGTCAAGTAGTTGTTAGAAACCCTTGCAAAACTTGAAACGAGTAACCGAGTGGAAAATCTTAGTAAACGACGTGGGCCCTGCTTCCATCGCACATCCTCCAGTGAACGATCCGGTACTTACTATAAATTACTGCAATTTTTGACCCGTGCGCTTTCGGGAGCACAGTTTCGTGACACGATTAAATAAAAACAACATTTTGAGAAAATACTCATGTAGTGGGAAGAAGTTCAAAAGTTTCATGGCGCTATTGCCGGGGATCATAACTTGGGAGCGCCATGAAATGGGAAATTGTATTTAGACGATTCTTCACTCCCCGGCGGCGTAATGAAACTCATCAAAAGTTTCATGGCGCCGTTGCCGGGGAGGATGCAGCGCAGTTGCAATAAACATGACTCTATTAAGTATACTGGTATCTGGTAAGGTTGAATCGTTTATCCCGCGCAGGTATCTTCTTGACATGAAATTAAGAGAAGCATTGTGGTGCAGATACCTAGGACTTTCAGAGTGACAGACTGAAGGTCCATCCCGGTTGCACTATGATACTTGTAAAAAGTTTCGTGACTGGAAGAACCACAACGCTATTTGAACCCCACAAGAGTAATAAAAAGGGAAATCTTAATATATCCTTAAACCCCTTCCCTACATCATAACTCTTTTCATTTAATAAATCCACACCTGATATTTTAGAAAATTACTCGTGTTGGCGGAGCTCGTCAAAAGTTTCACACACCTGTGGACTTGATAGTTTAAAGTCACGAGATAATCCGATCGCAGATGCAAATTGGGTTGCAAGCTTTGTAAAAGGGAAACTACAATGCGATCCATTGTACAGGCCAAAGCAGGCGATGCGCGACATTAAGGAGCAGTTTGGGATTGTAATTAAGTACAGAAAGGCATGGTGTGGCCGGGAAATAGCATTGAAAGAAATACACGGGGATGACGGTGATAGCTTCGACAAGCTACGAGGGTTTTGTGATGGGTTGTTGAAGTCAAATCCAGGCATGTACTGTATTGTTATCTATTTATAGTTAAATGTTACCAGTGATTGACCGTTGTGTTATAATGCTTGCAGGTAGCACAGCAGATCTTGAGACATTTGCAGAAACAGGTAAGTTCCGCAGACTGTTTATTTCGTTTGCCGCCCTAGTTGGAGGCTTTGTGCGAGCATGTAGACCATTGATATTCATGGATGGATGTCATATAACATCAAAGTGGAAGGGACATTTACTGAGTGCAGAGGCAAAGGATGCTGATAACGGTTTAATGAACATAGCTTTTGCAAGTAATTGTACATATATTTGCTACCGTTTTGAGTATGTTCATTTTTATTGTTTTTTAATAAATATTAGTGTTGATTGTAACTGAAAATGTATTGTTATGATGGTGTGGGTGCGTGTAGTGGTGGATGCGGAGAACGACGAGAATTGGGAATGGTTTTGTGGGATGTTGAAGACGACTATTTATAGATTCACAAGGGAGGAGGTGTGGGATAGGTATACAATTTTCAGCGACAGACACTCGGGACTAATGAAATCAATACCGGAAGTCTTTGTAGGATGTCAACATGCAATATGCCTGAGGCATTTAGTGGACAACTTCAGAACTAATGTATGTGTTGTATGTTTTTGGTTGTTTTAATTTTGCTTTGGTTTGATATTCATCTTTGGTATTATATTTTCGGTATAGGTGGTGAAGAAATATCACTATACGTATGGAAAATATTTGATTGCGAAGCTGAACATGGCAGCATATGCACCGATATATAGTGAGTTCGAACGGCACATGGGTGATATTGCGAAGGCACTCCCTGCAGCGGCTGCGTACCTAAGCGGTTCTGAACCACGAAAATGGGCGAACGCAATATTTGCCGGGAAGCGGTGGGGTATTGTGAACAAAAACATAGCAGAGTGTTGGAATGGTTGGGTAAAAGACGCGAGGACGTTGGGTCCGCTGGCAATGGTGGATACTATCCGAACACAAAGCATGATAATGTTCAACGAGAAAAGGGAAGCTGGGGCAAAAATGGAGGGTCAAATGTGTACATCAATTGAGAGGATAGTTACCGAGAATTATATGGCTGCCCGAGAAGTGTCGGTGGTGTGTGCTTCCGGGACAGTATTCGAGGTTGGTGACGGTGAGCGTAGAATGGTGGTGGATGTGGAGAAGTGGACATGCTCGTGTGGAATTTGGCAGCTATACAGATATCCCTGCAAACATGCATGTGCGTGTGCGGACCAAGTACACCGAAGTGTCTATGATTTTTGTGACCCATTTTATTCGGTGCATGCTTACCGTACTACTTATACTGGCTTAATATTCCCAATGCCGAATGATGGTGAGCAAACAACTACGGCAGAGAGATCCAGGGTTTGTGCATGCTCCAGATGTGCGTGCACCGCCGGGGAGAAGGAAGATAAAAAGAATTCCTTCACAAGTGGAGGTTAGTCCAAATACATGTGGTTTGTGTCACAAACCAGGGCATAATCGTCGCACATGCAAGGAAGCTCGTTAATGGATTGTTTGGAGTAGGGTTGTTGAATGGGTATTGTTTCAGGGTTATGTTACACCTTTTTTGATGCCTCATATTTGTGTACTTTAATTACTCGTTACTGGAGTACGCGAGGTATGAGGACATGATGATTCCTAATTTTCGAATGTGTGGATGTATGTGGACTGACTCATTAATTTGCCGGATGTTTTTGTTATTGTTGATTTAGGCTTGTTTAATGTGTGGTGATTAATTGGTATCTGTGCTTGCTGGAGTTTTATGTAAAGGCAGTATGTATGTTTGGTGGTGGGATTTCTGAGTGACAGGCAAGTGGAGGTCAATTTCATCACATTTCGACGGGTCGTTCGTATTATTTAAAATTGACAATTGTATAAATAACAGGCAATTTTTTCTCCTTCAGGGACAACATGATCACATTCGATAAACATTTCATCACAATATTTCTAAATTTACTCTCATTAAAGAACAATATTGACACATATCATGGAAGCTATATTTACCATTATTCTAAATTATTGGTTTACTAGGTCACAATCATTATTAAATGTTAGAGATTTTATCATTACTAATGATGTAATGTAGGGAAATCGAGTAACCATAACAACGTTTCACTCGCCTATAACTTGGCCTATGTATTTGGTCACTATCACACAACGATTACCCCAACACTAAGTAGTGAATCGTGTGTAGGGATTGCCCTTATGCCTATTTTAGATCCGTCTAATTAAACTAGGAGTCGGTGTGATTTAGTTTTGAGCAGTGGCGTCATGCCGGATAACGTCCGGGTTGAACCTCAGTATGATTTCCTATGGAATCACTAATACAAGAATAGTAAAGTAAAAAAACCAAAAGAGTATGAATCGTAATTGCAGTGAATATGGAGTGAATTGACTGATAGTTGTAAATAAACCCAAGTTCACGAATGGAATGATACAAGAATGCATTTGGTGAACTAGACATTTTTAATTAACACAAATGCATTTTTAAAAATGAAAATGCATTTGATGAACTAGGCATTTGTTCTCATTATAGGACAAGATGATCACATCCGACATCTATTTCATCATAAATGTGTCCAATTAACGCTCAATCAATGACAAAATTCTCACATATAACAGATCTAAACATTAGATCAATCCTAATTAATCTTTATTTTGGCAATATCATTACTATAAAAATTAGGGATTTGACCTTTAACAATGATGTAATGTTTTTGAAATCGATATGCCTAGTTAATAAGATATCACTACCCTATAACTTGGTCACTGGAGTTTGGTTACTACTGCGTTTAGATATAACGATTCATTCCAAGTAAATGCAACATTATCACATATAATAGAAGCCATAGAAGTAAATGCAAGTTATAGACACTCAAGTTAAAGAAAATAGTCATTTTGGGAACCCAATCCCTTAAGTTTGAAACTACTTTTCTTTAAAATTAAAGAAAATAAGAACAATATTGACACATATCATGGAAGCTATATTTACCATTATTCTAAATTATTGGTTTACTAGGTCACAATCATTATTAAATGTTAGAGATTTTATCATTACTAATGATGTAATGTAGGGAAATCGAGTAACCATAACAACGTTTCACTCGCCTATAACTTGGCCTATGTATTTGGTCACTATCACACAACGATTACCCCAACACTAAGTGTAGTGAATCGTGTGTAGGGATTGCCCTTATGCCTATTTTAGATCCGTCTAATTAAACTAGGAGTCGGTGTGATTTAGTTTTGAGCAGTGGCGTCATGCCGGATAACGTCCGGGTTGAACCTCAGTATGATTTCCTATGGAATCACTAATACAAGAATAGTAAAGTAAAAAAACCGAAAGAGTATGAATCGTAATGGCAGTGAATATGGAGTGAATTGACTGATAGTTGTAAATAAACCCAAGTTCACGAATGGAATGATACAAGAATGCATTTGGTGAACTAGACATTTTTAATTAACACAAATGCATTTTTAAAAATGAAAATGCATTTGATGAACTAGGCATTTGTTCTCATTATAGGACAAGATGATCACATCCGACATCTATTTCATCATAAATGTGTCCAATTAACGCTCAATCAATGACAAAATTCTCACATATAACAGAACTAAACATTAGATCAATCCTAATTAATCTTTATTTTGGCAATATCATTACTATAAAAATTAGGGATTTACCTTTAACAATGATGTAATGTTTTTGAAATCGATATGCCTAGTTAATAAGATATCACTACCCTATAACTTGGTCACTGGAGTTTGGTTACTACTGCGTTTAGGTATAACGATTCATTCCAAGTAAATGCAACATTATCACATATAATAGAAGCCATAGAAGTAAATGCAAGTTATAGACACTCAAGTTAAAGAAAATAGTCATTTTGGGAACCCAATCCCTTAAGTTTGAAACTACTTTTCTTTAAAATTAAAGAAAATAAGAAAATAGTCATTTCTTTAAAACTAATTATCTCTAAAACCCAATCCCTTAGTCATTTTGGGTGTAAGGGTTTTTGAGTGTAGTATTAAGGAGTAGTGATCAAGTAACAAAGCTAATGTTTTGAGTGAAAGAGAAAGTCCAAACGATTTGACAACTGCATCAAATCTACACTCTTGCAGTCTACACTCCCATTTCATCACAAAGAAAAAATTAATGGGAAAAATTAGAGTTAGCAAAATACAGCTCATAAAATTATTTAACATGGGTCTTAGGTCATACAAAAATTTTGCTAATTTTTAGTTTAATTATGAATTTTTGTTTACATTAAAACTGTAGTACAACGATTACCGAAGTTGTAGTCCGCAACACTAAGATATTATGAGATTGCAATAATGGATAAACTCAATTAGTCGATAATAAAATGATAGAAACATCATAAGAACGTGAGATTAAGATTTAATGAAGGGATGCACTCGAACACTAAGATTTAGTCATTTTAGATTTTTTCAAATGTGTCCGGTTCGATGCCCGACCGGAAATGATGACTTGCGAGACAAATGTGCAACTTGTACAAGGGTTTTCTGAAAAATACTGTATTAATTTCAGCTTCATGTACTATATTTGGAGTAGTCACCAAAAAACAAATTCAAATTGTGAGTGCAAGAGTTTTGCTATGATGTGCCATTTCATGACAAAGTAAAAATTAATGGAATTAATTAGAGTTCACTAATACAACTCATAAAATTATTAAACATGGGTAAGGTAGCATACAAGAGTTTTGCTAATTAGTGTAATTAATAATTACACACTGAAAAAGGCACATCATAGTGAATTATTTACTTATTTCCCGTACTTGCTCTCTAGAGCTAGTGATGAACTACTGACCACAATACTGTATCAAGCTCTGCAAAATGTACAATTTTTTGAGTAGCCACTAAGTAAACAATTTGCCCTTTGCACACAAGTAATTAACGCGGGAGAAAGATTTGTCAAACAGATTTGACCACTGCAAGTACTCTACAACCTACTCACACTGCCCAATGCTCCAATCCCATCATTATATAGAATACCCCCTCCCTTTGTACGCCTCACCTTGCCCAAACACCAAAACTCCATTTCCTCCATAAGAAAATTCCCCTACTCTGTATTAAACTCACCTTCTTCCCTAATTCAACTGAGTTCGAGCTACAATGGAAAATGGTGGCCATGGCGATGTCGAGGAGCAAGGAAATAGAGGATGGTTCCGATCGACCCGCTCCACCCGCCGCCTTGACCGCATTGAAGAGGACAACAGTAGGCGCGATTCCACCATCGAGGCACTTCTCCGCCACATCGCCGCCGTCGATCGCGAGCTGGAGCGTCTACAGGAGGAGGTGAAGACGATTAAGGAGGCCCAGACCCCAAATGTGCCTTCTCGCTGGGTCGCGATTGCCGTCCCCGTGGCCATTTTAGCGGTGGTTGCCATTGTCGGCGAGTCCGGCCGAACGATGAGCAACAACACCTTCAACAGCTGGCTCTTCGGGATCCCTCGCCGCTTCCGTTAGGGTTCATAGGATTCGGTCACTAACATCCCCATTTTTGTGCATAATTTCTACACCAAACTCATGAATCATCTTAACCATTTTCGATTTGAAGAATTAGTAAGTCTAGCATGTCTGCTTAAATGGTATGGATGGGCATTGAACTGGCTATTTTGAAGTGGTGGTTATTGTCTTATTTTGGTGAATATGTTTATGGGATGTTAGTATGGAATTTTAAATGTGAATGGGAAGTAGTTTTTGGATGCCCATTTGATTTTGTAACATCGGTATCTATTTTATGAATGATGGTTGCAAGTATTTTTGGTCTTGGAAAGTTATCCTTATTTAAAACCGTGTTATGTTAAATGTGTGCTTAATGAGGTGTTTTGAATGGTGAAGGATCTATAAGAAGTTCTATCTAGTGTCTCCAACTCAAGAATGATGCTTGTAAATATCTTCACTGTTAACAAATTCAATTAGTGGTAAATAGAGTGTTCTGGCATGTCATCTACTTAATTTAATCATGTACTTATCTTCATTATATTGATTAATTTCGACACCATTCAGTTTTGCTGTTATTTATTTACAAACTCATGAATCTGTCTACTGCTTTTGGTGTCATTATAAATAGCCTTTGGTATTGGGGTACAGTAACCAAGTTCGTAAAATGCTCTTCACTCCTAAGTGACTTGGTAGTGTTGGCTCAAAACAATGTCAATTACTTGTGATTTCATCATTAAAGAAAACCATGTCATCACATTGCATCTAGTGACGGATCAACACTAAATGTGCAAACACAATTCATTTGATATGGTCACAATTGGCCGCTCAATTTTGTTAATTGGTTGTGAATTAGTCACAAACCAAATCTATCTCATCACAAACGAGATACAAATCAAGTTAAATTAATCTAATTTCATCACAATACCCCAACAAATGAACTAAAATTCCTTCATACGACTGTGCGAATCGCGGAGAAGAATCAGTGCAACACGGGCCCGATAATGCTTGATGTCGACTTGTTTTTCGTATCGCCAAAATTGGGCGTCGTCCCGTGCGTATGCCTCTGCCCATAAGCATACGAAGGGGCCACAATCGACTGACTCGGGCTCTTGTTGCCTACAATTCTTCAACTCGTGTAGGCGACTATCTATTCCAAAATCATTACGGTTTAGCAATCCGATCAAGAATCGGCCCTGTCCAATTAATTAGAGAAGTAAAATATGATTCAGCAAGGCCAAAAAACAAAAAACCAAAGTAATTACCAACACTAAAAGTACAAATGAATAACTTACAACAGTCGATTTTCCACCCTGCGACCGCCTGCCCCACATCGAATTACGGGCAAAGACTTTCCTCAGCTTGAAGTCAATTATCAACATATGCCAGTGGCATCTAGATTCATCGCACACTGGAACAACGTAATACCGGAATCCACTCGCTCCGTCCTCAATCAGCTTGCTCAATTCGTTCCTCATACTCACTCCCACCTTGCTAAGAAAGTCATCGTACTCATTTGGCTTCACAGTCTCCCGCTTGTACTGCCGAGACTTCTTTTGGATTGTATCCTACAAAGATTCAGAAATATTTCGACACTTATACTCGGCATATTTTCCACTCGCTCCGTTCTCCTAGATAAACTAATTAAAAAAGTTTACCGACCGATGTGAACGTGGTAAGGTATCCAATCCGCTGGCCAACACTTGTAGAGTTCGTAAACCCGATCGATGTCACGACTGATAGATACGAATTAATGACCTCATCATACATCGCTCTATCAAACAATACATCAAGCAATTTGGATACGGTCACATTATGAACGTCATTACTCCAAACAATGGACCTGTACGATTTCCCACAGTAGCAGCAATCAACAACAAGATATATAGCCTTTTCGCAGGAGTGTAATTGAGTTGAATGACATTACCTTTTGAAACCGACGTCCAAGTACCGATCCAGAAAAACTTTATCATCCTCCCTCAGCGTGGCACGACCACAATAATTTCTCTTAGCAACGTGCACCGCGGCTGCCTTTGCCTCATTGGCTTCCATATCATCCCTCTCGTCACCCGATTCCATAGCCAAAATTTCAACCTACCACGGAATATTTTTCAATGTAGCAGTAATTATATAGTTTATAATCCCCACAATGCTACACATGCATCTAATTAACAACTCACCAATTCTTTCATCTTCTTGGGTGTTGTCTCGGGAGTCTCCAAGCATGCGACATCCGCTTTACGCCGTCGATCATGTTGTGGCTGCACACTGCCCGTAAGATCTGCTATCTTTTCTCCACCTTCTTCTCTTTCATCCCCCGACGAGCTTCCCCTGCCACTGTCATTTTCCCGATTTTCTATTCCTGCGCTCCCTCCACTAGCCTCACCCACTCCTTGCACCGGTTCAACCAATTCAACCACTACTAAATCCAACGGACCTTCCCATTTGCCATCTCGGGCCTCATCATTGACCACATCACCAACGGACTCCGACCCATTGCCAGTAGCAGCCCTGTTACTCTTTCTCCGACTTGCTCGATCCTCACTACGCTTAGTCCTATTTTCTTCCTCCTCTATGAGCAAAAAAAAAAAACCATCAAAAATCAATGTTGGCCGCTGTCTCATTTCATCACTCACTTCATCACATTTACAACACAATCTAAGTCAATTCATCACTCATTTATATACTTTCACTTGAAATTCTATACACGTACCGTCGACATCCTCTTCTTCAGCGTCTACCTCCTTTCCTCCATCCTCGCCGTCTCCTCGAGTGTTGGCCGCATCGTTCCCCCGATCCACATTGCCTGAAATATTAATTGTTTTTTTACACAGGAATGTAACAATTTCACACGTAATAAAAACCTATGAGATTTAGAACCTTCAGCGTCATATATGCCAGTTATTGTTGTTGAAGTCGCCAATAGATCAACCTCCGCCACTCCTGATCCAGCTGTCATTTTTTCATCTTTATGAACCTCTTTTCCCTCGGCACCCTCACCCGCTGATGATACAACATCAGAAAGAACCATGTCTTCATTTCTTTCAGTACCTCCTTCATTATGCGGCTCGGAATGGATTGATTCACAAGCTGATCCCAGTTCATCATTCTTATGTGTTGACAATTCATCTCTGCCGTGCACGGCCTCAGATGTTCCGCCATCCTTCTCTACTAGTATCATTTTCATACCTGCGTCATCATTCGATTTCTCCCCACCATTATTGAAATCCGGCTCACCCCACCCCACGACAACATCATGCAGATTCAGATCATCACCTTTCGGGTCTGCAACAGCTTGACCTACAAATGGATTTCATCACATTTCCACTACTTAACAATACAAATGTGACTTGTATGCTATTTCCTATAAATGAATTTCAACTCATTTCATTTCAATTGAGTATCAACTTACCGTTATCATCGTCTCCTTGCCCTACCCTCCCCGATGCCGGAGGCTCTCCATCGTGGTCCATCGCCCCATCGTAATCATCCACCTCCCTCAACATATCATCAAGGACCTCATCCTTCCGTCCTTTTCAATACCAAATGACAATGAATATATTATTTTGATTTCAATAACTATATTAGCTAGATTTATTACATGAAATAAAGTACGGCGTACCTGGCTGCTCCATCGCTCCCTCATCCACATTATCATTGATCTCCTTTTCATTGTCCTCATTACCTCCCACACTCAACACTTTCTTTGACCCACTCGCCCTCTCAATCGTGTTATCCTTATCCACAACTGTTTTTCGCCCGACACCCTTTCTCATACACCTCTCACGTACCACATTTTTCTTAGAGGCTCCCCCACCAACATTCGCCTCCAGCACTTTGGGCTGCAGAGTCTCCAACTACATAAACAAAAAACAAAAAATTAAACAAAATAATTACAAACAAAATTACCAAATAAATTTCATACATTTCACTAATACATAGGTCATGTCAGCACTTCACAAACGAAAACGTAATATAAACAAAAAATATATACCCCTGCAGCTTCCTTCAGAAACCTAGCCTCATCTGGCAACACATGGAATTTCAGCACATCTTTGGCTTTCAAATTCTTTAACTTCTGAATGCACTCCTCCACCTTCGGGTGACTCGTACGCCACCGAGAAAACCGGGGAACACGTACCCTATCTACTGGCTTTGCGAGTAGCGGAACTCGCTCAAACATCCATGCCTACAAAATTAAATAAACAAAACACATGCATTTACTCCATATGACAAACAATTGAACGAGATTAAAACTTGAAAACAATATAATCAATTTGAAATACTAACCATCATACCGAACATGCAGCCGTCCGCGTAACGTTTTCCGTTTGCACATCTCTCCAATGAATCCAATAGGAAGTCATACACAGCTTGTCCCCACGCATACCTCCCCATGCTTTCCAAGTCATCCACATAATGCAACAGGAAAGGAGGGACGTACTGATGTGCTGTGGGGAAAAGGACACAATTGAACAGAAACAGAACATATACCCTTGCAAAATCATCGGGGTCAGCCCTATCCGAAACTGCTACATCCTTCTCACACATGCTCTTCAAAACCTTCACTATTTTGTCCCTTTTCACATTACCAGCCATCCCTCCAAAATACTTCACAACGGTCAAGCAATCCATTTACAGATTCGGGTGGACGTACAACCCATCCTTCTGCAGTGCCATCACACACGAGAACTCTTCCTCCGAGAAGTGCAACCTAATGTCTGTGCCCAATCTAAAACATCTTTCTTCCACATCAAAACAGCCCACCATTGCCTCCATCCAGGCGACACTGCTATAACCTTTTGGACACAATAAGTATGGCCCAAAAGGTGTCTTCCGTATGGCCGCCCACTGCTCCGGTCGTATCCTATCGCTCAGGTCGTCCATTGTGCTCCTAAAGAATTGAGGCGAGCACCTAGTTATCATCCCGGCCTCACATACTTCTTTGTTATTCTTCGCCTTCGTAGCAATCTCAGGGTCACCTACACTCCCACTTCCACTCGCCTTCCTATTTGCCCCTTTCACTACACTACACGTTGCACTACTCTTTTTCCTCTCAACTGCCCGTCCACTACTCTTTTTCCTCTCATCTACCCGTCCACTACAGCCTTCCCCACCCTTTCCTTTGTCCTGTCCTCCGCCACTTCTTCCTACAACAATGTTCTTTTTTGGTGCCATTCTCAATGCTTCCCAATTCAAATCAGACCATAGACCCTATTCATATTACAAAAACATATTTCAACTACCACAAAATACGAACAACCACAACCAACCTCTCATCCAACTTAATATAAACCAATACAATGTTATCTCATTCCATTAACATGTAAACTGAAACTTTTGACAAGTTTCGTTAACACGAGCTTTTGCTAAAATTATACCAGGTTAGATTTATTAAATGAAAAGCATTATGATTCACGGGAAAGGGTTTAGGGATATATCAAGATTATTAGTCTTTTTATTACTCAAGTATGGTGCTTTGATTTCAAATGGCGTCGTGGTCCTCTCTGTCATGAAAAGTTTGACAAATCTCATGGCATAGCCGAGATAGGTTGACCTCCAGCCTGTCACACTGAGGATCCCCGGCAAATATGCCATGATACTTCTCATCAATTCTTGCCACAAGATTTCCTGCCATGAAACTTTTGACTAATTCCCACTGCATGAGTATTTTCTGAAAATTCGTGATCCTGGTTTAGGTTTTATTTAATGAAACCAATTTATGATGGCGGTGTTGTGATTAGGGATATATTTATACGTAGTCATATTTTTATTGCTCGTAGTTAAGAAACTGTGCTCCCGAAAGCGCACGGTGTCAAAAATTGCAGTAATTTATAGTAAGTACCGGATCGTTCACTGGAGGATGTGCGATGGAAGCAGGGCCCACGTTATTTACTAAGATTTTCCACTCGGTTACTCGATTCAAGTTTGTGTTTGAATTACCAACTACTTGACAGAATTTAAATTAGATTATGAAAGCAATTAAAATAAAGCAGACAAAATTAATCTAGAAAGCGAATTAAATTTAATCTAAGAAAGCAATAAAATTATTCTAAGAAAGCGGTTAAGATTATTCTAAGAATGCAGATTTAAAATGGGACAGAAGGAACAGGGAGAAAATAATAAAGATTGGACAAGATTCAGATGAAACACAATTAAACTTCCATTTTGTTACTCAGATCTTTGTTTGGGATAATTCGTTTAGTTAGCTAATTCTCATGCTCTCTATACCATGTTCCCTTTAACAGACAGGTACTTACAGCAAGAGTTTACATACTCTTAAGAAGATAAATTCTAAGATACCTCAGATGCATAACTACCCTTGCAATGGTATGTTATTTATCTGTGGTGGATAAGCAACACCTGACACATCATTAGTTGAAGTGTCAAGTACCGCTATCATTCCCCCATGTCACACCCAAAGATTCTAATCAAGCCCTGAACTATCCCTTAACTATCAGTCCTAGTAGCAGTTACACAACTCTCAATACAACCGAGTGTCCTCTAACGAAAGCATTTAAAAGAAAGCGGTAAAAGAAAGCGGTAAAGAAAGCATTTAAAATCCTATCACTCGGAGGTTTTTGAAAGTTTGACCCTGGTAGTAAAAGAAAGCCCCCAGTCAGGATGACCGGATGTGGATCAAGAATTCCCTATTCTCGGTGAACCGCTCGCAGTGTTCACTTCTCATCGGGTGGTTATGAGGTACAAACTAATGAAACGAACTAATAAATTAGTTCGTTCCGGATGCACTCACTCAGGACTCAAAAATAGGCTTCGGCAGAAGAAGATAGCAGTTGAAAGAATACTCAACCCTACCTTAGAAAATAACCAAGGCCCGAATGTTGTTCCTCTAGTGTTATCTATCACACCTTGTCGGAATCCAAGTGGAATCTGACCCAGTGCAATATTTAATACAAGTTTTCCAACAAACAGCAATTTTGGAAAATAATAAATCCGGAAATCATTCCCTATCAGGTACTAGACTCTCAATAAGAACACAGACCCTTTCAGTCTAGGTGAGACCTAATCGCTGACTCTGCTTCTAATTTCCCAAAATCAACCCCCAGTCGGATATGAATTAGTCATAGCTGAGGAATTTATCCCTTACTTAGATCCGGATTTATAAATGAATTTTTGTTGGAAATTTAATATGAGACATCTGATTAAAATCAAGACTCCTGTGTCCAAGGGAAGGATCCCAAAATAATATTGACCACAATATCTACATAATAATATCATGCATAAATTTATAGAGAAGTGTAAAAGTAAATAACCCAAAATATAAGGCGGGTTTAGACAGAAGTTGGAACATAAAGATGAAATAGCCGGAGATGAGAAGAATTTTGGCTAAAGAGAGTGCCAGAAATAACTGGGGTGATCTGGACTGCAAACATCTGCTATCCAGTTCCCAATTATTCCAGATGGATAGATCTTTAGACAGAAAGGAATTCCAAGTGATGGTGACCGCCGTCATTCAGCCCCCTTTTTGTCTGTGAACGGAAGAAGAACCCACATATTTTCTTGTTGTAATAATTCTCAAATAATGTTAGTCGACATCATTTAATAATACTACAACTTGAATTCAGGTTTTGAAATTAAGATAAAGAGAATGAAACTGTATCCGGACAGGAGTCAGCTGAGCAGCTATTATAATCCTGGATGGACGAACTGCCAAGGCTTCCACCGGCCACTATCCAGACCATGCAAAATAACATCTAATAATTAATATACAGACCACGAGCTAGTTATCCGTGTGGGAATACCCGCCAACATTAATCTGATATATTCCTTATTAGCTGTTTCACACATCACGGAAAAAGACAAAATAAATAAAAGAAAATATTTTTGGATCATCTTGCATAAGAGACATTGGTTTCTCATGCAAGGTATGGAAATGAATCCATAATTACTCTTTATGTCTAAATAATCACTCATTCCATAATTAATTAATTAATTACAGTCCGGATTATATACTTAGATCATTAGAGTTTAATCTTTTGTAGAAGAATCTTTTAATGGGAAATTGAACAAAGTTCTTTATATCAAATTAATCATGGGTTGAGATCATTGGATTTCAACCTCAAAATATTAATATAAAGGTTCAATTAATTAGTGGAATGAGATGAAGAATGAAAACTTGGCCATAAGATGCCACCTTGTCGCGATGCAGGGTTCGTGTCGCGGAGCGTGGCTCCGCGACAAAGGTTTCGCGACAAAGGGGTGGTAAATAAGAGGAATGGGATTTTGAATACTTAGGGTTTGTTTTGTCGCTAAGTAAAGAAAATTTTGTCGCGGAACGTGGTTCCGCGACAAGGGCATAGCGACAAAAAGGTTGAAAATTAGACAAGGCATAATTCTTGTCGCGGAACAAGGGGTTTTGGCGCGGAACGTGGTTCCGCGACAAGGTTGCTTCGCGACAAAGCCCTTCCAGAATAAAATCACAAGTATTTAGGTCCTTGGTCACTAATCAAGATTTTGTCGCGGAACGTGGTTCCGCGCCAAGGGGTGTTTCGCGACCAAGGGTTTTAAAATAATGGTCGACAAATGTTCTTTGGCACCTTTGTCGCCAAAGTACCATTTTGTCGCGGAACGTGGTTCCGCGACAAGAGTTGTTCCGCGACAAAAGTGTGTCCAGTACACATGTCAGAAAAGTAAAGTGGAACAGTGGCATGCATTATGTGTGATCTCACCCATTTCAGATTCAAAAGCTAAACTAAGCTCAAAATAACAAAACAGAATTTGAATCTAGCTAGAACATGCTTGAACAAAATAGAAATAAAGCAAACTTAAAACTTAAGAAACCCTAATCTAAGCTTGATCATCCATAAGCATGCAACATTATCCCAAGAAAAAGTCACCAAGTAGTGACATTAATGATGCAAAACGAGGGTCAAATGACCCAAGGAAAATGAAAACAGTAAGATCCATGGGGTGTGAGACCCATTTCATGGTTTTGGGACACAAATGGAGAATGTTTTCCCATATTATTAAACGGTGTTGTTCATACCCATGGTTTGAGTACCACAAACCCTTAAACAAAAGTTTAGAACAAGAAATAGAGTGTAAAACTGGCTATCTAACCAAAGTGCAATAAACTACATCTAACTAGTGCATGAATTAAATAATACAAGAAAAATCTAACTAAACTACCCTAAACTAAACTAAACTACTGAACTCCCCAACTTGTCTTCAAGAAGGTATAGTTTTTCTAAAAACTCTTCCAACCTCTAGCTCAAAGGAAACACCTCATATTTATAGAGGGGAAACCCTAAGCTCATGGGCTTTGATTTGAGCCCATTGTGTCTCAAGACATCACACACATCACAGCTTTGTCTTGGAGCACCAAGTTTGGTCGCGGAACACACTGCATGTGGCAAAGCTTCTCGACTGGGTCTTGTGTCTCTAAAAATGTATCTTGGTCGCGGAATGGACCTTTGTCGCGGAACAAGGCATCGCGACAAAGGTATCGCGCCAGAGGGCTTTGGCTGGTCTCTTCTTCATCTGGGCCACTTGGTCGCGGAACATGCCTTTGTCGCGGAGCACTGCATCGCGCCAAGGGGCTTCCGCGACCAAGGTCTTCCTGGGCCTGCTGGATTGGGCCGGATGGGCCGAAAATATTCTTTTTGTGGGCTTTTCTATCTTTTTCCCATCTTTTTGTTTCCTTTTCTTTTTCTCATGTTTTTGGATTTTTCTAACATAGATATGTAATAAAATTACATATTTATGCCTTTTTCACACCAGCTTATTATTTTTACAATTATGCATAAATTAGCCCAATTCGACTGCTTTCTTACTTAATGTAAGACCGGAATGCGATCAAATGCCCGTTTAAGACACGGAAATGGATTGAAAATAATGGTCATTTTTGGCCATTATCAACATCCTCACATTTAATACTGATCGTCCCCGAGCAGTCAGAGTCAATGTTCGTAAGAACACGGACTCTACATATTCAATTCATTTTCGTGGCTTCATAAATCACATACTTTTTGGATTGGGATAAGACAATCAAAAATTACAAGTATTGAATTCCCTTGATTGCAGTGTTTAATGAAATGATACTTGCTCACTATATCGGGCCTACAAATCAAACATTATTATCAATCCTTTATGAACATCATGTTTGGAAGATGCAAAGATTAAAAATTAGAATTAAGGCATGACATGAACATTCTTAATGAAACAGAGCCTCACTTATAAGAGAATCGGAAAGATCACTCACTCTCAATTGGGGTTCAGTCAGTGAACGCTCATAATCAGTTTTAATTAAATTGTCCCATATGCTTGCAATCAGACCAACTCGCCACCGGCTCATTTCTTCAAATCGAGATCATGAGGTCTTATTTAAGGGTTATAATGGGGTATACGGTTGTAACATTCGGTAGGAAAGGGGAATTACTGGGCTGAGAAGTGGCAAGAATTAATTTTATCATAACTTGGCATATTTAATTAAAATTTATGATCATCAATTTATTTCTTTCTTTCTTTTGCTTTTTTTTTTGCTTTTTTTTTTTTTTTTGAATCGGTTTATTGAATACCGATTTGACGAAATCATGATCATAAATTTAATGCCTTGATGAAATTCATCCTCGCACACTTGGGTTTGTATTTCTTGGTCTTTTTAGAACGCTAGGAATAATATAGAGGGCTTCAAAGAAAAGTTAGGCTTATGGGCTCAAATTGGTTAATCCTAAAGGGAAAATATTTTTGGGTTTGGATTTCAAACGAAAGCCAAAAATTTGGGTTTTCTAGGTGCCTCAATCACATGCTCGATTTCGGGAATATGGCGTGGTCTTGAATCGGTCCCAATTGCAAGTTCTAGTTTCCTTTAATCAAAATGATTCACACATCAAAGAAAATGAATGAGTAAAAAATGACTCATGGCTCAAATCTCACAAGGTTGGGTTGATTCATGTCATACAATATTCTCAAATTTAATCGAAGCTTAATTCTAACAATTTATTCAATCAAAATCTCTAACATGCAGATTTATTACCCAATAAGCTGATCGCATCATTAAATTTTTATAGCTCAAAACCTCAGGAATTCATGTCATGCATGTTCTCAATTATATTATCCCAATTTAAAGGTTTGAAAATTTAATCACAAGCCTAAATTCAACATGTGAATTTAGAGCAATCTTATGCATACTTTTGCTGGTTATTTGATTGAAAGCAGTAAAGAGACACTGCTGACATACGGAGCATGTCAACAGCAAATTTTTGGCCTGACAGTCACTTATTCATTTTGGACTGTCAGACATCTTTTCAGAAATAAAAGAACCAAATAAAAACAAAGATTGTTGTTGGGGCTGCAAAATCCCAATCTGAAAGCAGTAATTATATCAATTACAAGAGATTTCATTTGCAATCAAATCTATCTTGCATGGATGAATTGAAATTCTCTTATATGATATTTACAATTAAGCTCAGAACTGATGGAGTCAGGGATCGCCATCTTTCTTCTCGTCTGATTTCTTGGAGGAGCCAGCTTCATCAGGGATTTTCTTGAGTAAGGTTTGCAGGAGCTGATTTTGACTAAGGATGAGTGATTCCACCATTTTTCGATTCTTCTCTTCTTTTTCCAGCATCATCATTCTGAATTCCTCGTCTCTTCTTTCCTTCTCCAACTTCTCCTTCCGTTTCTCTTCCTTTTCTCTCCTACGCTCTTGGCGTTCTTCCTCTCTCTCCCTCCTTCGCTCTTCACGCTCCTCTTCTGCCCTTTTCTGCTGTCCCTCTTGGCTTGCCAAAATTACATCAGTCATGGATTTCATTCCCTCGAGCATAGACTGACTCATTCTGCTCACCATCTCAATCGTTTGGGAATCAGCAGGAAACTGAGATACGTTCTGGCTTTGAGGAGGCATCTGAGGTTGAGGTTGAGTCGGAGGTGGAATCGGAATCTCAGTCTGTTCTTGGTCCGCAGGAGGCTCCTCTTGAACATTCGAAGGTCCTGCATCAGCACAGGTGTTCTGTGTTCCCTTCTTTGTCTTGGGCTGCCTCTTTCGTTTTCTTGATGCCTGCTCACCTGATATGAAAGAGGATTGAGCGTCTGATTCTCCTCTGACGGACAGTTGGGGGAGAGAGTATCTGATACTCTCACACAGGGGGAGTCTCGGCACACTGATAGGTGGGTTCACTTTCACCACTGTGTCACCCTCAAAAGCGCTCAAATCAACTCCCTGAGCCATGCAGATTCTCCTAATCAGATTCGGATAGCACAGCACCTGTCTATCCTTTATCCGGGTTATCATCACCTCGAATACATGCCTCCCTATATTTAGTTTTGCTCCGCTCCACATTCTTGCAAATCCCATTAGCACGTTTCCAGATGTGGTGTGCGGATGCGAGTTGGGCCGGATCTTGGACATGTAGAACTCATAAGTTGGCATGAACTGTATCCGCAGCCATTTTGCATTGAATGTGTGTCCAGGGGCGGTCACGCTTGTCATGCTGTTAGCCAAGGTTGCATACTTCGCATATTCAGTCGTTTTGGCTCTCTTTGTCATGATCTCATCAGGGGGAAATTCACTTTGGATATCTGGAGTCCCGAAGAACTGATTCAGCCAGTCAGGTGCAATGTTAATCACTTGTCCCCGGATCCATGTTGTTCTGGCATCTTTATCAATGTTGCAGAAGAATTCCTTTGTTAGTTCCACGAAGCCATCTTCGTCGTGATGCAGCATGAAGTTACCCCACTCTTGATTTCTGTAGAAAGTCTCAACAGTGGGGTGCAACAACGCATCGGGTCTGAACCCTTTATCCGGAACTATCATCTTCTGCAACTTCTTATACTTCTCTGCATTCTCTTTGTTGCCATTGAACTTGATCTGAACCTGCTCTTCACTCAGCTTTTTCTTCCCATATTCCTTTGAAACGCCCATTCTTTGCCTTACAGTATTTTCAGACCAAAACTCGACTGGTCGAATGGATCCGACAGACTCGTCGTCGCTCGTGTGCCAGTCTGTTTGATCGTCTCCCTCCTGTGGCTGGTCATCCCTTGGTTCAGCCTCATCTCCCCTCTGACTTGGTTCTTGCTCTCCATGAGCTGCTCCATCTCCGAATTCCTCCTCAACCTGTTTAATTACATGTTTCATCGTATTGAGTTCACAATTTACAGGCAAAGAAGATGTAGTTACAAGAAAATTACGGTCATCAACATCAGTTGATACCTCCTCCTCCTCCCTAATTCTTGCAGCTCGTCCAACTGGACGTTGGAAAATAGGCGCCATTTGGTCCATGAATTCTTGCTCCTCTTGCTGAGCTTCTTCTTCTGAATCATTCCCATCTGCAGCTGCAGTCAAAATTCCTTGAACCTTTTCTTTAAGCGCAGAGGTCATGAGATGGTCGTCTGGCTGCTTTTCCAAGGTTTTGGCCAGTGCTACCGGATCTATGGAATCTTGCGGTCCTTCTGACTGTTCAGGTTGGTGCGACGGGCCTCCTTGAGTGATGAATTCTTCAATTCTGGCCGTGCCCACGAGAGGATCAATCACTTGACCCACTTTTGTCTGATATTTGATTTGATGTGGCTTTTCTCCAGCATCGATTCTTGTTTCGATCTGTTCGTTAAGCCTTTTCCTTATATCCCCTCGAATAGTCTCAGCATCATGTGCAGTGGGGCCAGTCCATGCAGGAGGTTGTTCTTCTTTAATTTTCAAACCACGCCCCTGCACTTCTCCAGTGATCTTCAGCTCGAAGTCCTCCTCATTACCTCGCTCAACCTCTCCAGATTTCCTGCTTTCCAGCTCAGCCTGCATCTTCCTGGCAGTTTCTTCGTCCCTGGTCTGCTGGATATTCTTTCTGATCTGCTCTTCCTCTGCAGCTTTCTTTTCCATTTCCAGGCGTTCTTCCTCAGTCAATTTCTCTACTCCTGAACCACCTGTTACTTGATCCAGCAAACCAGCTAATGCAAGTTCTTCATTGTACATCTTCATGGCTAGCTCAGCATCGGATATCACCTGGTGCTTCTTTTTCGGGGGTGGCGGCGGCATTGGCTTTTTACCTCTGTCCTTGGGATCTGTGGGCTCTACCACTTTCCTGACAGTTGGCTCAGGTTCCTTGATCTCCACTTTCTTTTCCGGAGCTCTTACTGGTTTATCTTTGTCAGCAGATTTCACCAACCTTCTCCTTGTTCCCGGTTGAGGTGCTGGCTGATGACCTTCAGATGTAACAACATTAGTGGAGGTTTTCTCGGGCTGTGTGGGTGTCTTAGTGGTGGCAGGTGCTGGTACTTCAGATTGAGCTGGCTGCGTTGGAGTCCGGGTTGCTTCTTGTTGCACCACTGGCTCGGACGTAGCAATTTCTTGCACGTCAGTCTGCCCTCTAGGCGGCAAAGCCGAAGCTTGTATTGCTGGCTGGGTAGGCTGTGGGTTGGCCTCAGGAGGGGTGGAGAAGTATGCATCAATCTCAGCATCTGGGTCCTCTGGATCTTCCTGGGCGTCTTGAGTTCCAAACAGTTTGTGTGCAAATCTCAGATAATCATGCACGAATGTCTGACTTGTTACCCGAACCAGTTTAAATTCCCAAGCCTCCTTAATCCGTGTGCAAAACAGGCGCCTGACTTTGTGGTCATAGTGCATGACCTTTGCCTTGTTTCCTTCCTTCCCATACCTCAAGGCTTCTCTATCCATTTCCATGAGGAGTTCAAGATATGAGGTCCTATATTGCTCCATCATGGTGTTGATCATGTCTCTTTCTAGCTCTTCTGTCACATAGGTCATCATCTGTGCTTTTTCAAACGTCAGATATTCCTTTGCTTCAGCCTCGGTCATCAATCTGAGCTGCACCTTCTTTTTGGTCAGTACTGACCAATTGTGGTGCTGCACCTCATAAAGGGCTTTTTCCCTTAGTTCTCTGATGTGCTCGGGAAATCCAGGGTCCACTTGAGTTCCCTTTTCCGCTGGTCTTGTCTGGCCAAACCGCTTGTTTATGAAGATTGTCTCAAAATTATCCTCATCTGGCAAGGTCAATCCTTCATCCAATCTTTCTTGTGTTATGAAACCCTTGCCCTGCCCCCACAGACGTGTCATTTCGTGCCATTCTTTTCGAGCTGCATTGATTGCTTCTCTAAACTGGTTTATCATGGTGGAGTTCCTTTCTGTGTTGAACTCCTCAATTCTCCTCAGTTTGTGGCGCAGGTTGTAACTCATCTCCCGATGCCTCAGCTTAGCCTGCCTGGCCACCCATCGCTGCTCTTCTATTCCCATGTTATCAAATAACCTCGGGCTCCAAATGCAAGGGAAAGCTTCATGCATTGAAATGGCTCCCTTTGACAGTATCAGGCTTACCGGTAAAGGTCTTTCCACGAAATGCAGTCGCACTTGTGGGTCTATGGGCTGGTCGGGAATGAGTATATCATAGTTTGAGATATCAATTCCCACTGTTCCATCTTCTAGATGACGTTGCCAGACAGCTGTATGTATTTGGAATTTCAGCGTGATTCTTTCCAAATGCACTTCGGGTGTCATTATGGAATCATGCGGAGCATGGTCTGTCATTAGTTCCCAAAACTTCAGCATGTGATGGGAGAAATCCCTTTCTATGTTTGTCAGAGCGGTTGATCTATCTTCAGGGGGGATTTTTACGTCCCATCCGGGCCTCAACGTTAGCTCAGCTTCAGTACCCTGGTCCAGTGGAACACTGTACACGCTTATCAAAGCTTCCCTAAGCTTCTTAATCTGAGTCCTGTTTGCAGACGCTTCCACTGCTGCCTGATGCAGAGTGCAATCGGGCAATCCAATAGCTGACTTAATCACTAATTCATTCCTGAAAAATATAGAAAGTATTAATTCCAATCAAGTTTCTATGTATTATTATTTGAGTTTCGAGCCAAAAATCAACATCCTCACATTTTGAGCTTTGCTCGAAATGTGATTTATTTGATTAATACTCAAAACATTATTATAAGGCGGATGCTACTAATTAATTTAAAAAAGTCTAAGTCATTGGACTTAGAGAATTTTTTTAGTAGGCTATTGAGCCCAAAAAGGTTGCTTTTCCAATTTTATTAAACAAGCTCGAGGCACTTGTTGAAAATGGAATGAGATGATGATGATGGAATGGATAGCTCGAAAATGGAGTGTGCAATGGAGGCATGGCGGGATGGATTCGCTATTTCCGGATTGTTTGGACTGTCATTGGACAGTTAAAACGTTTAAGAAAATGCAAACACTATTTTTAATTTTTGAAAATGTTGACTTGATTTTATTTAATGAAAAGTGGGATGTGTGTGGTCCCATTTTTGGATTTTTGTAAAAAGGTAGCAGTTGAGGTGGCAAAATACTGCTACTTCACTCACACTCTTTAGTTCCATTGGGAACAAAAACACATTTGTCAACCCAAAATTCCTAGTACTATTTTTGTCTTTTGTGAAAAAGTGGAATGCTGAAAAGTGGATTGGTGGCACAGACTGCCAAACAAAGACAAGCATGCCTTTTCACACAAATTTGCAGCACACATACACGGATATGCCAAACAGGGGAAGGCATTAAATGTCAAATTGGCATGCAAAATTCATGAACATAGTAAGGCAAAAACACAAGATCAAACCCTCATCCTAGAATCACTACAAACAATCAATAACATAAAGATGATCACGATTACCCATATGTTCATTAGTGTTCCAGTTTTCAAGCCTTACGATTTTTAGAACAGATTTAGCAAAATCAACAAGAAAACACAGTACAGAAGGAAGGTAGCACATTCACAGTGATAAGAACAGTCGAAAAATCTGAGAGCCCTAAGAACTTGTAAAACCCAACAATGGTGGAGATGGCCCTCGATTTCTGCTTATGTTATCTATCAACCCTAAATTCTCAAAATCACAAGCCTATACAGAAACCGAACCCCACCTATGCATCCAAATCATCAAAACGGCACCCTCTACTCCTACTCATGCTCGGCCATTGACAAAAATAGCAGGGAATCAAAATTTCAAACATGCCCAAACCGCACAATACCTAAAATCGAACTTCACTTAAGCGAAAAAGACCATAAGGGAACCTATTAGCACATTATCGAGAGTAATAACGCAAGAATCCCCAAAATCACAAAAACAGGGCAGTGGTTCGCGTACGAAAAGGGGTGGGCAATGCTCACCAAGGCTCGGTTTGCTTCGGAGAAGACGAAGATGAAGGTTCTGACGGCTCCATAAGGGTTGCGAAAATTTGGGCAGAGTTTCCCTTGGGTTTGGCGTTCGAAGGGTGCGAAGAACACATTGGTGTACTTCGGGAGAGGTTTCGAGTACGAGAGGTTTTTCGAAAATTTTCTAAGTCCGAATGCGTGAGGAAGAAGAGGGAGGCGGAGAGGTTTAAATAGTAATGGGCCGGTCGCGGAACCCTAGCCCATGGTCGCGGAACAGGACTACGCGACCAGGCTTGGCGACATTAGATCTGTCGCGGAGTGTGAGACTTTGTCGCGGAGTCATGTACCGCGACAAAGTGTACCGCGACAAAATGGCGAGGAAGAATGGAGTGGTGTGCCCGTGTCGCGGAATAGGGACTCTGTCGCGGAGTCATGCTCCGCGACAAAATATTCCGCGACAAAGACAAGCAGAGTTTAGGGATGAGTATAACTTTGTCGCGGAATTTGCACATGGGCGCGATGCTGGGCATCGCGACAGAATGATCACTCCGCGACAAAGACAAACAAGGGTTGATGATATGGAGAGCTTTGTCGCGGAGTTCCACTTGGTCGCGGAACGTTGTTCCGCGACAAAGTGGTCATTCCGCGACAAACTTTTTGAATTTTCAGATTTTCAACGGACTGGGCCCGAGTGTGATATTGGGCCTGCGTCCATTTTATTTGAGTTGGACCTGAATGAATTCAGTCCAAGTAAATTCAAATCATTGGGCCATTATTTAAAATAATCTACTTGCATAAAATTAGGTTGGGTCAGTTCCATTTATCTGCAAGATTTATTCCGGATCTTAAATTTCTTTAAATTCCGAAAATAATTCATCAGATTTGTGGAATTTTCCCAACCAAGAACCTGGTTTTCCTTGCTTTTTCTGCTCCTTCTTTTTGGTGGTTCCGAATTTCCTGCAAGACAGATAAATACCCATTAGGTTAGGTTTTCTCCTCATTTCAACATCCTCACATTTAGAGTCTTGGTACTCTAAATGTTCAATTAATCTTGAGGGTACTTTTTCTGTTCTGGATTAAATATATTACATTAAGCTAGACTGATCTAAGCTAATCTAGGAGTAATCAGGAGTGTAATCCTCTTAATAAATGACGCTGCATCCTCCCCGGCAACGGCGCCATGAAACTTTTGACAAGTTTCGTTAACACGAGCTTTTGCTAAAATTATACCAGGTTAGATTTATTAAATGAAAAGCATTATGATTCACGGGAAAGGGTTTAGGGATATATCAAGATTATTAGTCTTTTTATTACTCAAGTATGGTGCTTTGATTTCAAATGGCGTCGTGGTCCTCTCTGTCATGAAAAGTTTGACAAATCTCATGGCATAGCCGAGATAGGTTGACCTCCAGCCTGTCACACTGAGGATCCCCGGCAAATATGCCATGATACTTCTCATCAATTCTTGCCACAAGATTTCCTGCCATGAAACTTTTGACTAATTCCCACTGCATGAGTATTTTCTGAAAATTCGTGATCCTGGTTTAGGTTTTATTTAATGAAACCAATTTATGATGGCGGTGTTGTGATTAGGGATATATTTATACGTAGTCATATTTTTATTGCTCGTAGTTAAGAAACTGTGCTCCCGAAAGCGCACGGTGTCAAAAATTGCAGTAATTTATAGTAAGTACCGGATCGTTCACTGGAGGATGTGCGATGGAAGCAGGGCCCACGTTATTTACTAAGATTTTCCACTCGGTTACTCGATTCAAGTTTGTGTTTGAATTACCAACTACTTGACAGAATTTAAATTAGATTATGAAAGCAATTAAAATAAAGCAGACAAAATTAATCTAGAAAGCGAATTAAATTTAATCTAAGAAAGCAATAAAATTATTCTAAGAAAGCGGTTAAGATTATTCTAAGAATGCAGATTTAAAATGGGACAGAAGGAACAGGGAGAAAATAATAAAGATTGGACAAGATTCAGATGAAACACAATTAAACTTCCATTTTGTTACTCAGATCTTTGTTTGGGATAATTCGTTTAGTTAGCTAATTCTCATGCTCTCTATACCATGTTCCCTTTAACAGACAGGTACTTACAGCAAGAGTTTACATACTCTTAAGAAGATAAATTCTAAGATACCTCAGATGCATAACTACCCTTGCAATGGTATGTTATTTATCTGTGGTGGATAAGCAACACCTGACACATCATTAGTTGAAGTGTCAAGTACCGCTATCATTCCCCCATGTCACACCCAAAGATTCTAATCAAGCCCTGAACTATCCCTTAACTATCAGTCCTAGTAGCAGTTACACAACTCTCAATACAACCGAGTGTCCTCTAACGAAAGCATTTAAAAGAAAGCGGTAAAAGAAAGCGGTAAAGAAAGCATTTAAAATCCTATCACTCGGAGGTTTTTGAAAGTTTGACCCTGGTAGTAAAAGAAAGCCCCCAGTCAGGATGACCGGATGTGGATCAAGAATTCCCTATTCTCGGTGAACCGCTCGCAGTGTTCACTTCTCATCGGGTGGTTATGAGGTACAAACTAATGAAACGAACTAATAAATTAGTTCGTTCCGGATGCACTCACTCAGGACTCAAAAATAGGCTTCGGCAGAAGAAGATAGCAGTTGAAAGAATACTCAACCCTACCTTAGAAAATAACCAAGGCCCGAATGTTGTTCCTCTAGTGTTATCTATCACACCTTGTCGGAATCCAAGTGGAATCTGACCCAGTGCAATATTTAATACAAGTTTTCCAACAAACAGCAATTTTGGAAAATAATAAATCCGGAAATCATTCCCTATCAGGTACTAGACTCTCAATAAGAACACAGACCCTTTCAGTCTAGGTGAGACCTAATCGCTGACTCTGCTTCTAATTTCCCAAAATCAACCCCCAGTCGGATATGAATTAGTCATAGCTGAGGAATTTATCCCTTACTTAGATCCGGATTTATAAATGAATTTTTGTTGGAAATTTAATATGAGACATCTGATTAAAATCAAGACTCCTGTGTCCAAGGGAAGGATCCCAAAATAATATTGACCACAATATCTACATAATAATATCATGCATAAATTTATAGAGAAGTGTAAAAGTAAATAACCCAAAATATAAGGCGGGTTTAGACAGAAGTTGGAACATAAAGATGAAATAGCCGGAGATGAGAAGAATTTTGGCTAAAGAGAGTGCCAGAAATAACTGGGGTGATCTGGACTGCAAACATCTGCTATCCAGTTCCCAATTATTCCAGATGGATAGATCTTTAGACAGAAAGGAATTCCAAGTGATGGTGACCGCCGTCATTCAGCCCCCTTTTTATCTGTGAACGGAAGAAGAACCCACATATTTTCTTGTTGTAATAATTCTCAAATAATGTTAGTCGACATCATTTAATAATACTACAACTTGAATTCAGGTTTTGAAATTAAGATAAAGAGAATGAAACTGTATCCGGACAGGAGTCAGCTGAGCAGCTATTATAATCTTGGATGGACGAACCGCCAAGGCTTCCACCGGCCACTATCCAGACCATGCAAAATAACATCTAATAATTAATATACAGACCACGAGCTAGTTATCCGTGTGGGAATACCCGCCAACATTAATCTGATATATTCCTTATTAGCTGTTTCACACATCACGGAAAAAGACAAAATAAATAAAAGAAAATATTTTTGGATCATCTTGCATAAGAGACATTGGTTTCTCATGCAAGGTATGGAAATGAATCCATAATTACTCTTTATGTCTAAATAATCACTCATACCATAATTAATTAATTAATTACAGTCCGGATTATATACTTAGATCATTAGAGTTTAATCTTTTGTAGAAGAATCTTTTAATGGGAAATTGAACAAAGTTCTTTATATCAAATTAATCATGGGTTGAGATCATTGGATTTCAACCTCAAAATATTAATATAAAGGTTCAATTAATTAGTGGAATGAGATGAAGAATGAAAACTTGGCCATAAGATGCCACCTTGTCGCGATGCAGGGTTCGTGTCGCGGAGCGTGGCTCCGCGACAAAGGTTTCGCGACAAAGGGGTGGTAAATAAGAGGAATGGGATTTTGAATACTTAGGGTTTGTTTTGTCGCTAAGTAAAGAAAATTTTGTCGCGGAACGTGGTTCCGCGACAAGGGCATAGCGACAAAAAGGTTGAAAATTAGACAAGGCATAATTCTTGTCGCGGAACAAGGGGTTTTGGCGCGGAACGTGGTTCCGCGACAAGGTTGCTTCGCGACAAAGCCCTTCCAGAATAAAATCACAAGTATTTAGGTCCTTGGTCACTAATCAAGATTTTGTCGCGGAACGTGGTTCCGCGCCAAGGGGTGTTTCGCGACCAAGGGTTTTAAAATAATGGTCGACAAATGTTCTTTGGCACCTTTGTCGCCAAAGTACCATTTTGTCGCGGAACGTGGTTCCGCGACAAGAGTTGTTCCGCGACAAAAGTGTGTCCAGTACACATGTCAGAAAAGTAAAGTGGAACAGTGGCATGCATTATGTGTGATCTCACCCATTTCAGATTCAAAAGCTAAACTAAGCTCAAAATAACAAAACAGAATTTGAATCTAGCTAGAACATGCTTGAACAAAATAGAAATAAAGCAAACTTAAAACTTAAGAAACCCTAATCTAAGCTTGATCATCCATAAGCATGCAACATTATCCCAAGAAAAAGTCACCAAGTAGTGACATTAATGATGCAAAACGAGGGTCAAATGACCCAAGGAAAATGAAAACAGTAAGATCCATGGGGTGTGAGACCCATTTCATGGTTTTGGGACACAAATGGAGAATGTTTTCCCATATTATTAAACGGTGTTGTTCATACCCATGGTTTGAGTACCACAAACCCTTAAACAAAAGTTTAGAACAAGAAATAGAGTGTAAAACTGGCTATCTAACCAAAGTGCAATAAACTACATCTAACTAGTGCATGAATTAAATAATACAAGAAAAATCTAACTAAACTACCCTAAACTAAACTAAACTACTGAACTCCCCAACTTGTCTTCAAGAAGGTATAGTTTTTCTAAAAACTCTTCCAACCTCTAGCTCAAAGGAAACACCTCATATTTATAGAGGGGAAACCCTAAGCTCATGGGCTTTGATTTGAGCCCATTGTGTCTCAAGACATCACACACATCACAGCTTTGTCTTGGAGCACCAAGTTTGGTCGCGGAACACACTGCATGTGGCAAAGCTTCTCGACTGGGTCTTGTGTCTCTAAAAATGTATCTTGGTCGCGGAATGGACCTTTGTCGCGGAACAAGGCATCGCGACAAAGGTATCGCGCCAGAGGGCTTTGGCTGGTCTCTTCTTCATATGGGCCACTTGGTCGCGGAACATGCCTTTGTCGCGGAGCACTGCATCGCGCCAAGGGGCTTCCGCGACCAAGGTCTTCCTGGGCCTGCTGGATTGGGCCGGATGGGCCGAAAATATTCTTTTTGTGGGCTTTTCTATCTTTTTCCCATCTTTTTGTTTCCTTTTCTTTTTCTCATGTTTTTGGATTTTTCTAACATAAATATGTAATAAAATTACATATTTATGCCTTTTTCACACCAGCTTATTATTTTTACAATTATGCATAAATTAGCCCAATTCGACTGCTTTCTTACTTAATGTAAGACCGGAATGCGATCAAATGCCCGTTTAAGACACGGAAATGGATTGAAAATAATGGTCATTTTTGGCCATTATCATAAACTTTTCAATCGTGCTATTTCATTTTTATCAAATCCGCAGTTCTATCTACAATTCGATAAGTTGTAAACAATCAGGGGCTCAATCATATTACCACCATGGTTCACAAATTTCATCATGTTTCTGCATTAACTCCCTCACATTAGTAAACGTATGTTGCACAATCACCAAAAATTTCATGATTCTCGATATCATTTACTTATACAATATTACCTAAAGTATGCCCTAGAACACAACCAAATACATCACATTTTGCAATACATTATTAAATTCAGCAACTTAAATACCAACAACGAAGATCATCCCTGCCTAAAATTTTCATAACACAAACAACTTCAACCAAAATCCAATAAAACACACATTTTTTCGGTGCCAAAACCCCTAATTCCCGACAACCCTAACCCTACCCGCACCACCGCCGGCCATCCCCTAACTACCGCCCACTGCTACGCGTAACCCACCATAAAATTTTTCTAGATCAAGAAACTTACCTTCACCGGCGCCGCCTGTCTACACTCCTCCCCTCCCTCAAAGCCTTCAATTGTTTCGATGCTCCGCCTCCACCCTCCTTCGGCCACCGTACCGCCCAAGTTCTTCTTCAAACCTCCTCGCCCTCTCACCTCGTCTCGAATTCCTCCTACCGGCACCCTCTATCTCACTACGATGCCGGAGCTCCACGCCGTGGTACGCCTCATTAGCCGTGCGATTTGGGAGTTCGAATTTCTAACCTCTTGGGAGTTTGAATTTCTAACCTCTTTCGGAGGATACCGCGGTTACAAGAGAGAGTTTGGTAAAGGTAAGGTAACCGCATTAAATATACTATTATTTTCTCATTTCTTTATTGTTTGCCAAAATTGGGGGTTTTTGTTGGATAGGAATTCGTGAATGGAGTTAAGTTGGAGAACCTTTGTACAAGCGGGGTTTAACAATAATTTCCCGAATTATAAAACCGTATTTTGCAAAATTTACTATTTTACCCTTCTAATTAATCTGAACCATTGAAATATAATATTGATGAAAGGTTGAGATTGGCCTCCGCACGGTACTGTGGAATAGGCCTCCGCACCCTAACGCAAACCAAAATAAATAATACTCATTCTTTCTCGTTATTTATGTCTCATTTTCTTTTTTTTTTGTTCCAATATTTTTGTCTCATTTTCATTTTAGAAAATAATTAAATATTAATCACCAAACATACACCATTACATCATATTAAATTTCAAACCCATATTATTATTAATAATTCCAACCCAACCTACGACCACACATCAATACATCACACCTAAACAAATCAATTAAAAATTTAAATTCATTACAATCACATCATATAAATTCTTAATTTATATTTAATTTAAAAATTAATACTCCCTCCGCTTTTCCTTTTTAAGTGTAACATTTTGACTTTTTTTCTGTTCATTGTAGCACTTTGATTTCAACTTTTGTCACAGTTTTACAAAAAAATACAGTCAAGTGAGATCTTGTTGGATTCGTTTAATCTTATAGCTAGTTTTTAAGTACAAATTTTTGGAATTTTTACTTTTACCGAATTTGAGTTATTAATAGTTAAAAATGTGCATTGGCATACATGCAATTGAGAAACGTTACATTAAAAAAAATGGAGGAATTATATCCCTACATTTAATACTCACAATCCCCACATACAGTGGCGAAACCAAAAATCTTAATAAGGGAGGGCTGGTTTCACTAAAACAAATTCAAAAAATAAAAATATAACCCAAAATCAAATACTTCATTTAAACTATTTTAAAATATTGTTCAAATAACATTATACAAAACGTAGATAGTTAAGCATATGAAAACCCATTTTATTTGGCAAAAAGTAAAGATTTTTTTTTTACCGAAACGGAGATGGATAGCAGTTAGAAGTTGCTTCTATGCTTTTCTTTGATGTTATTGCATTGTTCAAACTTCAAATTCATAGTTTAAAAAATGGTTAGATTTTGGAATTTAATTTGTAATGCTGGTGAATTGGTGATAACAACAAAACACATAGTTAGTGGAGAGGAAGACGACAGAAACACTAGTATATGCCAACTTTAATTCAATATAAGTAGGCGAAGAATTATCATATTATAAATAATTTTGGGCTATTTAAAATTTATTGGAACAAATTTATCTAGCATATATAAATATATAGTATAATATATACTATATACTTTGTGGGCAAAATTTATGGGAGGGCCCAAGCCATCCCAATCCCATATGTAGTTTCGCCCCTGCCCACATACAGTACCATATCCGAAAATTTTGGAACACTAATAATAAAAAACGTGTTTCTTTTTTCCTTATAATTTATTTGATTTATATTTATCTTATTTTATTTCTTATTTTATAATAGTATTTGAATTAATATTTGTTTTATTTCTTATGATACGCCCTCCGTCCCAGTAATAGTGTCTTAAATTTTTTAGATAGCGGTATCTTATGGATAGGATGTCGACTTTACCCATCGGGCCGCGTAAGCCGTTGGGTAATCGGATCCCGGGTATGGATAGGATAGATATTATAGGGTAACGGATCGAAGATTGTGTGAAACCGAAATAAATAATATCGGATACGAGTAGGGTTCGAATTTTATACGATTTGGTAATTACCCGACCTGATTAAATATATAAAATATATACGTATAAGTATATATATAATATATATAAACGACTGTGGATATCCATTTACCCATGGATAATATGTATATCTCAATCCTATCGATGCTTGATTTTCAGGTAATAAGGTAGGATAAATTTTCAGGTAATATGATATTTAGATTTTTTGCCTCGAGTAGATGAATTTTCATATAAAGAATGTTTAAATCCGAGTTCGTTTGCGAAAGTTAGAGCCATTTGAAGTTAATTGTGATTTTCAGCAACATAGCATTTACGTCTATGAGCCTATGCAATTCAGCGACTTGGCCTATACAATTCAGTGACATGACCTATATAATTCAGCGACATGACCTACACAACAAAGCCTACGCAATAAACTTCAAATGACTCTAAATTTCGCAAATGAACTCGGAATTTGACATTCTTTATATGAAAATCTATCTACTCGATGTGAGTAATCTAAATATTCTACCAGATTTAAAAATTTCCAAATAAAAAATAGCATATTTTCATAGAATGACGTCGCCGAATAGAATTATGTCGCTGAAATAAATACAATTTGTCGCTGAAACGTATAGGCTACATCGTTGAATTGTATAGGTTATGCAATTCGCTATTGAAAATTCAAGATTAAGAACTTAAAAAATAAAAGGTTTTCCTTTAATTTCCCCCTCATAAACTTTTTATTCGAGCATGTTTTGAACAATTTTATTACAATTAAATAAATAAGATTGTTTGGTTATTATATTTTGTATCCATTCTTAATTCATTTACACAAAATATTTGCCCAATAGGGCGAGGATATACTAGTTCTAAATAATACTCCTAATAGGAGTGCCTAATTTGCTTTTGAATTAAAAGGGATTGGTTCCAGTGCAGAACCACTAAAATATGTATGTGATGAATGTGCTTTGATAAGGGTTGTTGACTTGTTGTGCTGGGCGTAAACTTGTAATCAATGATTCCATATCTGGGTCATTGATGCATTAGGAAATAAAGATACACCTCCCACAATTAATTATGGTAATCATGGAGTGGTTAATTACTTTCCTTTGGGTGAGAATACAAACCAAAAATGGCTAAAATAAATTTCCGTGTACGCAACCAAAAATAAATGTTTGTTGGGTTAAGCTGTAAGAGTGTGTCACCATGTGATTTGATTGTGTGTGTATGTTTATTTTTTTTTTCATTTTATGTTTATTTGATTTTTATTTTTCAGAAAAGATGCAAACTCCTTGTGGTTGTGGTTAGAGTTATATCCTCAGATTGTGAATTTAAGTATAAAAATATTATCCTCAGATTGTGAATTTATTTTTCGGAAAAGATACAAACTCCTTGTGGTTGTGGTTAGAGTCAATTATGTCAGCACATTTTCAATTATATTCGATAGTGTGGGTTCTTTATGGCATCCGATGATAAACTTATTTCCAAACCTATGAAGCTTGTACTTGCTGACATTAAACACGATATGCAAACAAGTGCAGCACAGAACTATGTGAAAACAGTACAAAAACAATACCACATTTAAGACGCCTTGTGTCCTTTTAAAGAAGCGCGAGAAACAACCATAAGTTTACACCAAACATTAGCACAAGAAACAACCATAAGTTTACGCCATAAATTGTCGGCACAACATTAATGTGACTAATGCCCAAAAAAAAGAAGAAAAACACATGTTGTGCCTCATCAAACTTGTTCAAGCAAACAAGCGTCACTCTCTGATCCAACACATTAATAAACTCCATTAAACTTAGTACATCTACCATTGATCCGGCACGATAATAATAATAAACAGCCCATAATAAACTCTATTAAACTTAGCACAGCTACCATTGATCCAGCACGATAATAATAATAAACAGCCCATAATAAACTCCAACAAGTAGTGACTAATGTCAAGCATATAAAAAACATTGCAGATCATAAAGCATATTCACCTCCGCTTCCCCCAAATACACAAAACTATTATGCTGCTATTGTTAAATATCCGAGTGCGAAAATGCAGCACAATTTAATGGACATAAAACACAAACTGAGGAAAATACAGCACGCAAGATGATGTGCCGAGGCTAGTAAGGATTGACTAATGTCAAGCATATAACAAAAACAAAATCATAATATTGCTATTATCAAATATCTGACTGTGTATAGCACATTTTCATGAACGTACATCACAGATTAAAAAAATACAGCACACGGGGTGATGACAAGCATATTAAAAACAATGTAGATCATAACGTATATTTCAATCCCCTTCAAAATAAAATAAAAATATAAAATATAAAAAAACAACCCTACGGTTATTGTCAAAATAGATTGAAAATGAACACAGAGGGGGTTCCAAAAGAGGGTGCTCACCCATTTTGCTCCGACCATCATGTACGACTTCCGAGGTGGTCCTATGGTGATTATCGATGCTGGATACTTTGAGAATTACGTATTTTTCTACGCCCTAGTATGGATGGAGTTTTCACTCCTAAAATAAAATACACATTTCCGGCCACCTCACTGAATTAGAGGATATGACAAAAAAGTTTACTTACCTTAATTACAATAAAATTTGCTGCCTACTTTAAATCCACAATTTATGTTAATTTAAAACTGACAAAATAACATCCCTAATTAGGGTGGGCAAAATATTCGAACCGATTCGTTGAACCGCTGAGTCGAACCGAAATCGAACTGAATTTCCGGTTAACCGAGGACCCCGGAGCAAATACAAATATCAAATTTCAGTATTCGTCCGGTTCAAATACAAATACAAATACTCTAATTTTTTTCCCCGATTAACCGAACCGAACCGAATATACTTATTTTATTTTAAAAGTTACATATATTGTATATATTATAGGCATTTGATTATAAAATTATATATAGATAATATATACTCCCTCCGTCCCATTTAACATCTTGTTTCATTTCTGCACACAATCCAATACACATTTTTAATTGTTAATATCTCAAAATGTGTACAACAAAAAATTATGTAAAATATATATTCTAAAACTATATGATTTTACGATTCTAACAATACCCAACTCAACTACTTTTTTCAAATATATGCTCGAAATAACGTTGAGTCAAAATTAAACAATGAACAGTGCCAAAAAGTCAAACAGGACAACTAAAGTGGGACGGAGGGAGTAATCATTATTTATTTAATTATTTAAGTATATAATAAAATAAATATAAAAATAAAGAGTTAATTATCAAAATATATCACCATAATGAGTCTATATCGTTTTTTTGTGTTTAAGAATACCACATTATTGAAACATACCACTACACTAAGATTTGTTACTTATACAAACATATTTTGATAACACTAAAAAGAACCACTGGATTACATAGTTATATATATATTTTTTTCTATAGTATAATAACCTCAAAAATAAAATCTACGAAACTTAAGAATTAATAAATGAAAACTTGATTGTACATTTTTAGAGGGCCGGGAAAAATATTCGAATCGAATCGCTTAACCGCTGAATCGAATCGAAACCGAACCCCCGGTTAACCGAGGACTCCGGTTACAAATACAAATACTGAAATGAAGTATTTGCCCGGTTCAAATACAAATACAAATACTTAAAAAATTCAGGTTAACCGAACCGTGCCCACCCCTATCCCTAATGGCCTAATATTTAATGAAGCACAATATTTCCCATTTCAATAATTCTGTACCTACAGATTCTGTAGGGGAACCGGATCCTAAAAACTGTATTGTCATTTTTGGCATGTTTAAGAAATGAAAGGCAGGCAGGCAGAGACAGATTATAGAGTCTACGCATCATTCAATGATTTCGTGCAGCTCATCAAGTATAAATAAATTCCCAAATGTGATAAACCAACCTTAGCTTGATCACTCATAACTAAGAAACGAAATAAAATACTAGTATTGTGTACAAGGGAATAAGAATGGCTCGCACTAATATTTTCTAAATTGTAAAACATGAAAATAAAACACCCACGGCTATTCAATTAAGTTCATTGACTTCCAACGGAAGGATGGAGGTTCAATTCCCCACCGGCCCCTTATCCCTCCCTTTTATTCCTTTGTAATTTGTATGACATGGACTCCCAACACCTCTTTCCTAGGCTGTATTGGCTTTAAAAAAAAAAAAAATTGACATGATGAAAATTATATTCCAAAAGGGACTTAAACAATCAAGATTTAAAATGGGGCATCATATAGCAAATTGATGACATGTTTTATCCTACAAGTATAGTATATGTATCTATGCATTCTCATCCATGCCTCACAGACACACTTGAAGTTGGAGGCCACTTTGTGCTTTGCATTTTATTTCAAGACATTTCGATGGGCAATGGAGCCCATTTCCAATTCACTTTTCGATATAAGTATATGTTAATTAGAATTTCATAGCTTGCTTGAGAGTCCCCTCTTCTCTTCCCTCTTGTTTTTCCTCCTCTGTGCCTTGCCGCCGTTCGCGGTGGCGGTGTAAGAAATGTTTTGATCTGTCTTTGATTTTCAAGATCATTCCTCCTCTTTCATTCACACCACTGATATAGTTGTGTTATCGGTGAAATTTTGGAAGAGCAGAACCTCTCTTTGATTGATGAATGTTGAAGGAATTATAAAGTTGCAGAAAGGAAATTCCAGGAAATTAACGAAAGCTGTAAAGGAATTGAAGACAGAATGCAGTAAATGAAATAAAATTGCAGAAAGCTGTGAAGAAAATAAAAGATAAAGTGCGGCTTCTTTGAGAAGGATTGGAGTCCCCTTGCTTGGATACCACCTCCAGCTTTTATAGGAGTGGGGATGGTTCCTCTCTGTAATGGGGTTTAGGGTTTCCCCTTTAAGGCCCATGATCTCCGCCTCGATGACACCTCTCTTTAATGTCCGCGATTCTCCTTCCTTTGGTGGCGCCTCGTCTTTAATGTCCATGATTCTCCTTCCTTTGGTGGTGCTTTGCCTTGATGACTCCTCGATCCTTTCTAGGGATCCTTGCCGCCCCTTTGAGATCATTTTCCTCGGGATGAATTGGGCTGGATCGGGCCGGAAAGTGGTGGGCCTAGATTTTTATTTTCTTGGATTAATAGATGCCCCTCGCGCAATTTGTCTGTTTAGAAATTTAAGACAGATTTGCGCGTTTCAAAAATTTTGGTCATTTTTTCAAATTTTTCTCTTCTCTTCTTCTTTCCTCACATGGCCGCCGCCATCCATGAGGATTTGCGCCTTCATCCTTGAGCTCCCGCGTCGCGCGTTCATCCTCCAGTCCAGGTCACCGTGTTCGTGCCAGGCCACCACCCGGAGCCGCCATCGCTGTGTTTCCTAGCCGCCATCGCCAGCGCCTCAACCCGCGTGTGTGCCGTTATCCTCATCTCTAGGGCCACCATTCGCATCGTTTCGGGCCGCCATCACTTGCTCCCGTCGCCATCTTCTTGTGATCTCGGGCTTCCTTTGCAACCTCGGGGAGTTGCTCGCTTCAATCCCGAGCCGCCATCCTGCTCGAAGCCGCCACTTGCTAGGGTGCCGTGACTCTCTTCCAAGCCGCCACCTTGATCTGTCCGGGCCGCCATCTCCCTCTGTATGAGCCGCCACTGTTCCCACAAGTCTTCAGCCTTATCCCCGGGCCACCATCTTGATCTCAATTCTCAAGCCGCCATCATCCATTTTTTCCCGGGCCGTCATCTCTCCGGGGGGGCCGCAGCGCCTCCCAGGCCATCGTGCCTCGGAGCTCATCCGCCGTGCCTTGGGGCTCCGCCGTGCCTCGGGGCTCCGCTATGCCTCGGGGCTCCGCCGTGCCTCGGGGATCTGTCGTGCCTCGAAGCTCATCCTCCATGCCTCGGGACTCCGCCGTGCCTCGGAGCTCTTCCGCCGTGCCTCGGAGTTCTAGCCGCCACCCAGGGCTCAGCCGCCACTCTAGGGTTGCCAGCTGCCGCTGCTTCACTCCGGGCCGCCATTCGAGCATCAGACAGGGTGACATTCTCAGTCAGGCCGCCATACTCAGCCAAGCGCCATCCTCAGTCACCAATTACTCGGCCTCCAAGGCCGCTGTCGATGGCGTTCCAGGGCCACTATCCAGGATTTTTACCACCCAAGGTTATTGCATTGGCCACCAACCTTGGTTCGTCTCCTCTTTATCATGTTTCAATTCCTCAAAACGAGTCCCGTGTATAGGTAGACGCTTCTCATCTTGTTCTTCAAGGAACTTTTCCAAGCGGGCC
This sequence comes from Hygrophila difformis, assembly GCA_030278955.1. Classification (NCBI taxonomy): domain Eukaryota; kingdom Viridiplantae; phylum Streptophyta; class Magnoliopsida; order Lamiales; family Acanthaceae; genus Hygrophila; species Hygrophila difformis. Next base: position 26,062,659 of record JAOANR010000015.1, on the reverse strand, counting down.
GCTCTCTCAGCCAGCTGGGCAAGATTAGGGGAATCCTGCACAATTAAATGTTCTTTCAGTTTTGGCAACATATTTGCCACTGCAACATTGGTTATCTCTCTATCAGGAACCGTGTAACACCCCCGTTTTCGCACCTAAATTTACAGCGGAAGTTACCAATGAGAACCCGGGGTTGTTACCGCCACATTTCCAGTTAAGCTCGCTTTGGCCTTGCCTTGGCTTACTTAACTAAGAAGTGCTAATGCTAATTTAAAATCAAAACGTAAATATACTTCAAAATAACTTAACTTTTTAATAAAGCTATACTTTAACATAAAAATAGTAGCGTTTACAAAAATATGACGGCTAAGGCTCGCCGCCCCCAAACAAGTTTATTTTACAAAGTGACAAAGGTTTAAAAAGAAAATTTTAACCGTCTAATTTCGAATGCAAAAGTAGTGGTGACTCCCGTGCCCGTGCCCATGCCTTCTAGTGGGGTCCACATATATCAAATTCTGGAGGGAAAAGTAAGTAGGATTATCAGCACGACGGCTGAGCAAGTAAATTATTGTCCCTTGGACAAAAACAATTTAAAATATTACTGAAACAGTAGATGGCATATCAAACTGTTAAACTGATCAATCCACATGTAGCTCGACTATGACTCATACACCCGGGATATCTCATAGGACCTAACATGCTCACATAGTGACCGAAGTCAACTATGGTATACAAGGACGGCCCTTCCCTGCATCTAGAAAACTGATTGGGAGACCCTTGGTCAACCACAATCCTCTTCATGGGTATCCCTTGTATAACCCACGAAATAACTACGACGATATCTACCTCTTTGATATACGCCGCATAATAATAATAACTCAATAATCACATGCCATACACTGAAAATTTTATTTTTCACATGCATGGCCTAGCCTAGGGGTGATTAACGAGTAGAGCTAATCGAACTCGACTCGGGACTCGGTTCGGAAAAAACTCGACTCGTACTTGAAAAATTTGAGTCGAGTCGAGTAGTCGAGTATTTAATCGAGTATCGAGCTCAAGCTCGAGTACAAGGTTACTATACTCGTCGAGTATCGAGTACTCGTCGAGTATCGAGTCGAGTACCGAGTCGAGTCGAGTACTTGACTCATTTTTTTTTAATTTTAAATTTTTCATATATTTTATATTTTTAATACTCCTTCTACTTTTATTTATTGTCCACTTTCATTTTGATTCACTAAAATTCATGTTTAAATTTAAAAATAAAATATAATTAATTAAAATAATTATTTAAATATAAAATAACAGAAAAATAAAATGAATAAAATTAAAATAGATTAATAATATCATTGTAGTTATAAAATATAAAATAAATTTTAAATAACATAAGTTCTTAATATAATAAATTTATTTAGAAATTTTAAAATAAATTTAATATTGAAATATCTTATACTAGAAAAAACTAAATTCATTAATTATATAATAAAAAAAATCAAAATTAAATAAAAAGAAACGGAAATTAATTTTACAAACTAATAAAATTATACAATTAAATTAACAAAATAAAATAGAAGAAAAAACTCCATAAAATTCAATGAAATGAAAAAATAAAATTAAAATTAATTAAATAAATAAATTTAATAATTAGATAAAAATAAATAATATAAATGATGTTTTTTTTTTGTTACAGCTAAAAGGCGAGCTAAAGAAAAAAGAAAAATAGGAATTAACAAAAAATCACGACCCCAACCAGCTCACAGCCTGGGGTACCGCCGTCCATCTGCATCCTGCGCAAGGATCAAACCTAGGCCATCCGGAGGAAACGCCCAAGTTGTGTAGAACTGTTCCGATAGAACGCCAATCCGTGCCAAATAGTCTGCCGCTTTATTCCCCTCTCTCAATACATGCACTATATTGCACCTCTCAAACCGTGCCTTACTCTTCCGAATCAAGTCAAGTAAGGGCCAAAGTTGATGAAACGGACTGACCTCCTCCATCACCAAACGGACCGCCGCCAAACAATCCGTGTATAATGTCAGCCGACGAGCTCCACATCCCTCCGCAAAGCATAGCCCCTTCCATATCGCAAAAATTTCAATATCCAGAATAGGTCGCACTCCATGTCGACCTCCAGCCCCTTTCACCCAGCCGCCGTCGCTCCTTCGACACACAATGCCATAGCCTGCTTTCCCCATATCCTCTAGCAAGCACCCATCAGTATGGACAACACAGTCAGGTTCTTCCCTATCATTCCATCCAATCCAGCGGCTGCCCCGCTGACTCTCCTCTGCACTCGTCACCTTGCAACACATCGCTGCCCCTAACCTCTTGGCCATCTAGAACAGCTGCGATCGGCTATGGCTTTTACCCTAAAAAACTCTCAAGTTTCTTTCCCTCCAGCATGTCCACAACACAGCAATGAACCATGTCTTCCTCGTCCGGTACCAAAATTCAAGCCAATGAGTGATCGCCGCCCTCCCTATCTCGCCCACGTTGCTAGTGTCCGACATACCACATAATTGCCAAAAATCTTTCGCCCATACACACAGAAATATGGCATGCTGCCATGTATCAACTTCACTCCCACAAACCCCACACAAAGGCGACGTGGAGATACCCCGCTTAAAGCGAAGAGAATTAGTTGCCACAGACTCATGACCCATAAGCCAAAGAAGCATACCTATCTTCTCTAGGATCTCGCCTGCCCACATCCACGACCAAGCGTCCAAACACTCACTGCTTGGTTCCAACCAATCATAGGCGGTCCGTACAGAATACACCCCCCTCTTGTCGAGTCTCCAATGTATCAGGTCATCCATCTCCATGTTCAATACAGGCACTGGCGTATCCAGTATTTGTTCATGGATGTTGGCCGGAATCCATGTGTACAACCTATCCAACTCCCAACCCTGAGCTCCAATCACATCATTCACACACAAGTCAACATCATGGTATTCTACAAATGGCATAAGGGGCCCCAACTGCTTGCCATGCCACCAAGGGGAATACCACAAGGACGAAAGCCCGTTGCCCACGCGTATTCCAAACCCATCTCGCAGCACATCCGTAGCTTGAACCAAAGATTTCCAAACTTTCGTCCCAAGCCAATGATGAGAAGGGAAGTGCTGCTGCTGCATGTTATATTTATCCCTCATAGCCGCCACCCACAGCTTGTTAGGGGAGGTAACCAAATGCCATAGTTGTCGCCCCAATAAAGCAGTATTCATGCTCCTGGCCCTTCTCATCCCTAGACCTCCAACAGCTCTAGCTTTGTTCATCTTGTTCCAACTCACCAAATGCAATCCCCGACCCACCCCTCCTTTCCATATCCATCGCGCCATGCATGCATCTATTGCCTTACATGTGCCCTGCGGTAGCCAGTGAATTTGCATGGCGTACGCTGGCACCGCGGATAGCACAGCCCGGCCTTTAGTCACGCGCCCTGCCTTGTTAAGAAATTTCACAGACCAGATAGATATATGATCTTCTAGCTTCTTAAGAATGTAGTCAAAATGGCCACACTTCAATCGGCCATGAATAATCGGAAATCCCAAATACTTACCAAGGTTGGCAGTGACCCCAATCTCCAGGTGCCTGTCAATCCATGTAATGACGTCCTCATCCATCCATGGGGAAACAAAGGCGCAGGACTTGTTGGCGTTAACCGAAAGGCCCGCCCTTGACATGAACTGTCGGAGAGCCATAGCCATACACTTAATGCTTTCTTCATTCGCATAGGAGCACAAGATCAAGTCGTCCGCAAAAATCATGTGCGATATACCCAATCCCTCCGGCCTCAAGGTCAGCGGCTTCCAGTCACCATTATCAACTAGCTGCTGAATAAGTCTAGACAGCTTCTCCATCACTATAATAAACAAATAAGGCGACAAAGGGTCACCCTGCCTCAATCCCCTCCCCGACTTTATTTTCTCAAGCAAGCCACCATTCCATATCACAACAAATGACGTAGACTGGACACATGACATGATGAGAGCTCGGCATCCCCCAGGCAAATTCAGCTCGACTAGGCATTGATCTAGGAACGTCCAACTCATAGAGTCGTAGGCTTTAGCCAAATCAATTTTCAACACCACACCTTGACATCGGGCTCGTCTATTCTCCATAGTAGAAATTATTTCTTGCAACAACATGCCATTATCACATGTCCCCCGCCCCGGCAGGAATGCAGACTGGGTCGGTCCTATGTAATTAGAAAGGATAGGTCGCAGTCGGTTCACCAAAATCTTAGTGACAAGCTTATAAGTGACGTTGCAGAGCATCAAAGGCCGAAACTGCGAAAGATTACGAGGCACGTCCACCTTAGGGATTAAGCACATGAGCGCATGGGACACTTCCTCCGGAACCACCGCCGACTCCGTCACCTTAGTGACCAATGCAACTACCGAGTCCCCTATATCACTCCAATAACGCTTGTAGAATATTACCGGAAATCCATCTGGCCCTGGGGCCGCGAAATCGCGCATTTGATGTAGCGCCACTTCCACCTCTGTCCGCTGGTATGGCCTAGCCAAATCAGCAGCCGCGTCTACTGTCAACGGTTCCAATTGGGGAATATCCTCACCCACGCTCTCCACCACCGTCGGCTCAAACACTTTCATATAATATTGCACCGCATGCTTGCGCAATTCATCTTGATTATCAGTCCAGCGGCCCTCTTCAACCTCCAATCCATAAATGCGACTACGCTTCCGACGAACTTTTGTCTGGGCATGGAAATACTTGGTGTTCCGGTCACCCCACTTAACCCATTGATCCCTCGCCTTTTAGTACCATAACAGTGTTAATTCCAACTCCGCCTTGAGCTCACTTTCCAATCTTCGCATGCATGCCGAGTCCACCCTCTCCAATACGCGCTCCACTCCCATAATTCTACGCTTCAGCACACGGATCCGTCTCCCAATATCACCAAAAGTGGTAGCATTAAATTCCCCAGACAAGTCCTGTATACGTTTAAGGGAGTTCATCAGGTCCTCTCCCCCTTCCTGTATCCCTGTTCTCACAACGTGCTCATAGTCTGCATGGGTAGCCCATGCAGCCTCCCATCGAAAGGGTCGGTTTCCCAAGTATTGGCTGACATTGCCACAATTAAGCTTAAGAGGAGAGTGATCCGACCCTAGGCGGGGTAAAATGCTAATACGTCCTTCCGGGAAAAGAAGCGACCAGTCCAAATTCGCAACCCCACGATCAAGGCGTTTGGCAAGCCTTCGACCTTCCACAGTGCGAGACCAAGTAGCCGCCGGTCCTACTGTCGATACTGCTATCAGTTCACAATCCTCCAGTAGCTGACGGAACTCCACAGCCCTCCCTTCCAAAAATACCGCCCCATCCGTCTCCTCCTGCGATGATATTTCGTTCCAATCCCCAACAACCATCCACGGCCCTGAGATACTAGCTGCGACAGTCCTCAGGCTCTCCCAGTTATGAACTCTCCTCTGGTAATTCGGGTCCGCATAAATAGCCGACAACGTCCACGAACAAGCTCCCCTAGCAATCTCGATGGTAATTATTCGAGGGCACTCAACTACCGAACGACACTGATAAGGGGTTCCCTGAGCTTGTAGAATCCACAAGCCGCCTGCTCTACCAATAGCATCTTGAATGTGGACACTAGCGTAGCCCTTTCGAGCAAAGAAGTAACGGACCTGTTCAAAAGCTCCCTGAGGCTCCATCAAACACAAAACATCCGACTTATGCTCATGAAGGAATGTCCCCATCCACCGACGAGCACTCCTACTCATTAAACCTCTAACGTTCCAAGAAACAAGGGTAAAATCCACAAACTCCATTAATACATTTAGCAAAAAGTGGTCTCCAGTAGGTCGACCCTTACGTCTCACCTTCCGCATCCGCCCAACAATCCTGATCACTCATCTCAGACCCTCCTTCTTCGCCTGCCGCCGTGAGCAGTAATGGGAGGGCTCTCCCCTTCAGTCCAGCCCTTGGCGGAGACTCAGTCCAACACCGCTTGGCCCCCAGCACACGACCATCGCCCTGGCTTATAGAGGCAGGAATAATAGCCCCATGCAATCCTTCTCCCGCAGGGATCAGCACTTGATCCTCCTGAGTTTGCTTCTCTCTCTCGCCAGTCGTCGAAGATACTACCTTTTGGCCATCACGCTTCAGATCCTTTGGCGCGACACCAGGGGTACCCGGCACTGCAGGCCTCCCCAAGGGTTGGCGCCTAGGGTTTTCCTTCCTCTCCCTCTCTTTGTTCATATATTTGCTCTTACGCCGGACTACAGTAATCCAATCACCATACAGCCCCTCCGGCTCCGCAGTATCCTGTCCACCTTCCTCAGGGAGATTCATCTTAGCTTTGCCTTTTAAATTGGATAACTCCTCCACATCCACCGGTTGGTCGTCCACATTCATGTTGTCTTGAGGACTAGCCGACTTGGCCCGGCCTGCCTCCCCCGCCTTCGCAGTCGTAGCCTCAGGTGCATCGGAGTGTGGGCAATCCCGATCAAAGTGGCCGTAACGCCCACAACCTTTGCAAATTAGGTGCAGCCCCTCATAAGCGACTCGCACACATCCTTCTTTGATCAAAAATTTTCCTAACACCGGCTTATCTAAATCCAATTCAACACAGACTCTCGCAAACTCCGCTCTTTCAGTTTTCATCGTAGCCTCATCCAATTTGATCACCTTTCCAATGTTGGACGCCAGGGCCGTCAGGATATCCTTCCGGTAATATGGGAGCGTCAATCCATACATCCGCGCCCACACAAGAGTCTTGTTCACTTGCGTCTTCGCTGGATCAAAGTCTCTATTCCAGGTCATGACCGCGACATAGTGGTCGAAGAGCATCCACGGTCCTCCTGTAATCACCCTCTCTCGATCCTCCTCCTTTTCAAACCTTGCCACAAAGCAACCATAGCCAACTCCAATTAGGTCAAAAGCATCCTTCGCCTTCCAGAGGCGTCCCAGTCTGTCCTTCAAGATATTGTAGCCCACCGTAGTTCCCAATACCTTGACAACCAACGCCCCATCCCATGGTTTGCACGCCTCATCGAATAACGCATCATCGATCATCACCCTGAGCAGTCCGGGTTGCCCCTCCTCCGCCGAAACCCTTACCAAGTTGTCGGCAATCAAGTCTCGCTCATAGGTCGGCGGCGGAGTGCCATCCTCATCACCCTGAAGCACCGCCCTGTACGACGGTCCCGTCCTCAGGTCAGGCGGCCGAGAAGCCGCCGCACAAGGCCCATCCGCGTCGGTTGCATGGAAATCGCCCGAAACCCTAGGAGAGCCCATAGTTTTTTCTTTGGCTTATATTGTTAATAAAGTATTTTTTTTAAATGATGTTAAAACATGGTATTATAACATAAATTGATACCCGGTATATGTAAAAAAATGACATATATTAAATATAAGAATAAAATAAAAATATCAATTAAACAACATATTCTAAATTTCAATAAATAAATAACATTATATCTCATGTTGTGGCTTGTGAATTACACAATTTGTTAATGAGTTCACCAATCCACTCTAGATGGAGTAGTGATGTTGTGGGATGAGCCTGGAGCAACGACAACCCCACGATAATTCTGCACATGCTTTAATATTTTAATATAATTTAATGTCTTACATAAATATTGAAGTTACTTATAAATGTGACACATTTCTACTAATATTTACTATTACATTTGACAAATATATCAAATCTGCACTATACAATCAAACTAATGCACTGAATATATGATTAATACTTATTGGCATATACTGTAATTGAGGTCAAATGCATCCAACTTCTGAGTCTTATACGTATTTAAGTTTGCGAGATTTCAATTTAACCGGGGTACAATATTAACCGGAAAACATCGAAAAAAGCACACCGATGGATAAAATCATTACCCCAATATAAGAGACATGTGGTTACACAAAACCTAACTCAAATGTTGGTATTGTGAGGTGATAAGTGGTACTCGAATATTATTCATTACCCAATTCACTAACTAATTCAACAAATTAACTTATTTTATACATTTAGGTACTAATAAATCTTATCTGGCTAATACATACCCACTCTAAATGCAATAGTGATGTTGTGGGATGAACCCGGAGCAACGGCAACCCTAAGACGGGCTTTAATACTTGACTATAATAAAATGCTTTACAAAAGTATTGAAGTTACTTATAAATATGATGAACTTGTATTTAAATGTACTGTAATATTTAATAAATGTATCATATTGAGTGCCAAATGAAAAAATAAATTGAAAAATGAAAGATGTTTTGCGACCAAAATTTTGGTCGCTAATTCGGTCTCGAGATTAGCGACCAAACCAATTCGGTCGCTGTTTGGTCGCTAATTAGCTACTGAATGATTTTGGTCGCAAATTCCGTCACTAACTAGCTAATGAACGGTTTTGGTTGCAAATTCCGGTCGCTATACTGAAATTTTCTTGTAGTTAAATTTTACAATAACTAGTTAAATATTTATATATCAAATTGAATCAAATTTTTATGTCATAGTTCCAAAAATTAAAATCAACACAAAAAAATTTCAAGCTTGAACTACTCAAGCTCGAACTCGATGGTACTTGAGCTCGAGCTCGAGAAAATATATATAAAAAAAAAGAGTTCGAGCTACTCGAGCTCGAACTCGATGATACTCGAGTTCGAGCTCGAGTGATGCTACTCGACTCGAGCTCGAGCTCGAGTAGCTCAAAAAGCTGTCAAGTCAAGCTCGAGTATCCCACTACTCGAGCTCGAGTCGACTCGATATCACCCCTAGCCTAACCCCAAAAATAGTTAAACACATAATGAGACATTACCTCTGCATAAATCAATTGCATGTATAAACCCAAAAATTATTAAAATGTAAGGAATTTAAACATGCAAAAATACTCTTGGGACAAAGCCCGTAGAACAAAAATCTACTTACAATTTCTTCCAAATATTGCTTACTAAGCTGTTGATTTTGCGTACTAAAAACTACTAGCACCTCTACTGCAACAACACCTTCTCAGGACTTACTACACGACCCTCTGATGTATTAGTTGTATTATAGAATCTGATGCATCTTCAACTATGCAGTCCTCATATTTATAGGGGAGTTAGGCGGTTACTAACATATTTTTTTTTATTATTACTGCTCAAACATACACGTCCCTATATTTACTTTCCCAAGAATTCTTTATCTCTTGCAAGGTTGTTTATAGTAAATTGCCAACTAATTTACCATTCTTAGTTAACTGCAGCCTTCAGAATCAGTAACCAAGTTCTTTTTCCTTTTCACATGGGTATGATACTTGTTCACACATGTGTAATATTGATCCTCAACTTTTCTCTCCTCTGCAGCATTCACGTCACCCCTTTTTTTTTTGTTTTTCCAATCTGTCCACTAATCACTGCCCTATGTAGTTATTTATTTTATCTCTTGTACAATACTACTATTTGTCTATATTAATAGGTGTTGGCAACGTGTATAAATTCTAACTTCTTATTTATTATTCCTTCTACGTCACTGTATAGTAATCTCCAGCTATTTACAGAACTTTCTGCTCCCATCTTGTCTCCTTGAGCAGACTTCCTCGCCACTTCCACCTTTTCCAATTAATGTTACTTCCACCGTTCACCCCTTTATATAGATTATTATTATATATATTACGTCCTCTAAATACCTTTTTCCTTGAGCAGCTTACTACTTAATATCCCAACTCTGCCGATTTTTTATATTCTTTTCCTTTCACATATATACTTTAATGTATAGTAATAATATTTTTTTGTCTTATCCTTCCCCTCACTAAGTCACTTATGTACTACCTCCTCTATTGTCATTATTGCTCCTATTTATGTATTTATCTTATTTCTTATAAAATACCAAAAATTACTATTTATTCCTATGTGTGTTGTACTATGTACCCTTAACCAGATTTTATTTTTATCTGCTATGGCTTATTTGATATTTTAGTAAAAAATATTTTTCTATAGATAATGGGATTGGAACCCATGACTTACTTATAAAATAGGAGTCTCTCATTACTACCAATAGGCTAATGAGAATTTTGTTTTAACTAATAAAATTGGCTTTGGTTAGGGTGCAGAGACCTATGTCTCTTGATGTACTGTGGCACATGCAAGCCATTGATGAAATGTTGAAATCAATGGCTAAGATTAATACAACGGGTACTACTGTAATTTCAATAAGATCCAAATGATCTCTATTCATTTTTCTCAATTATTATGCTCGTACATCTCTCTCCCTCATAATCTTACTTTTTCTTTTTGGAATTTCTAAAATTTGATAGATTATTTAGATTACTTGTATCGAGTACGTAGATTTTCATATAAAAAATGTCAAAATCCGAGTTCGTTTGAGAATGTTAGAGTTATTTGAAGTTCACTGCAATATTCAGAAACGTAGGGTTCACATTTCAGCGACAGTGGCTTTGCAATTCAGCGACGGGAGCCTTACAATTCAGCGAGACAGAGTATGCATTTCAGCGACATAGCCTATACAACATAGTTTTTGTGACAAACTTCAAATGACTCTAACTTTTTCAAATGAGCTTGGATTTAGACGTTCTTTATATGAAAATCTATCTACTCAATGCAAGGAATTTAAGTATCCTATCAGATTATATAAAGCCTAAACAGATAAATATAATAATTTCAAAATAACCAGAATACGATACCCTTTTATTTGAAAATCTGGTATTCATCTATTTATAATTCAAAAATTTAATAGGAAATTTAGATTCCTTGCATCGAGTAGGTAGATTTTCATATAAAGAATGTCAAAGTCCGAGTTTGTTTGAGAAAGTTAGAGCCATTTGAAGTTCATTATGATTTTCAGAAACACGACCTTCACATTTCAGCGACGGTGGCTATGTAATTCAGCGACGGGGGCTTTATAATTCAGCGATGGAGGCTTTACAATTCAGCGATGTAGCCTATATAACAAAGTTTATGCGACAAACTTCAAATGACTCTAACTTTCTCAAATGACCTCAGATTTGGACACTCTTTTATGAAAATCTATCTACTCAATGCAAGGAATTTAAATATCCTATCAGATTTTAGAAAGTCTAAACATATAAATATCATAATTTTAAAACAATGAACATATAATATCTTTTCTTTTAAAAATCTGGTATTTATCTATTTGTAATTTCTAAAATTTGATAAGAAATTTAGATTCCTTGCATCGAGTAGGTAGATTTTCATATAAAGAACGTCGAAATCCGAGTTCGTTTGAGAAAGTTAGAGCCATTTGAAGTTTAATACAATTTTCAGAAACACAACCTTTACATTTCAGCGACGGTGGCTATGTAATTCAGTGACGGAGCCTTTACAATTCAACGACGGAGACTTTACAATTCAGCGACATAGCATATGCATTTCAGCGACGTAGTCTATACAACAAAATTTATATGACAACTTCAAATGGCTCTAACTTTCTCAAATGAGCTCGGATTTGGACTTTCTTTATATGAAGATCTATCTACTCGATGCAAGGAATCTAAATATCCTATCATATTTTAGAAATTCAAAATAGCCAAATAGAAAATATGAGGAATGAAAGACTGACGAGTGAAAGAGATAAATAAAGATAATTTCTCTATTATTATACCATGAATTGATTTTGTGAATGATTTTATTACTAAAGATATGATTATTTATGTTTGACAACTCTACCTTTTTTATTTTATAGCCATTGGATATTTTTGTATGGTTGAGATAATTTGTCTTGATGTACTACCATTCACATTGGTAGTACCATAACATTTCCCAATAAAATTACCTATACTTAATATAAAAGTTGTTAGAAAAATAATACCTAACTACTATCATTGTTAAAATAACTTCTCTTTGTAAAATATATTTATTAACTTTAACTAAATTATTTTCTCTTGGAAAATAATTCTACCTTTTTCAATATTTTTCCTTCGAAAAATATATTTCTCTTGGTATTCCTCTTACCAACATGTATCTTTATTATTTTCCTTAGGAAAAATATTTCTCTGGTGACTAAATTATTTTCCTTTGGAAAATAATTCATTTATTTTCAAATAGTCTATATCATTGGATACACTAATTTATTTCCCAACTCGATTTATTTTCTAAGAAATTAAATTATTTCTTCAAAACATAGTATTAACTTAACAATTTTTCAGGTTATTACAATCTATCCTCCTTAAAAACAAACTTCATCCTCGAAGTTCACTAAAATAATTGTTGCAAGCACTAAAATAAGGTAAGGTTTACGCAGAATTTAAATGTTTATACCCTATTCTTTCCAGGGTTACGACATCCTCCCGCACTTGTTTTCACAGCTATGTCCCCATAGCTGAATCGACTTCAAAAAATAACTCAGGATACTTGGCTTGCATTTCTGCTCCAGTTTCCCACGTGGCATTATTCTCGTCATGATTTGACCATTGTACTTTAACTATACGAATGACTTGGCGACTCGTGGCTCGCTCTTTAGTATCTAAGATTTTGACTGGTCTCTCTTCATAAGTAAGGTCGTCGTCTAGTTCAATAATCTCTGATGGAATCACTCTCTGACGGTCATGATGGTACTTATTAAGTTGTGATACATGGAATACATCATGGACTCGAGATAATTCACCGGGCAAGTCTAATCGATATGCCAGTGTACCTACTTTTGCAATGATGTCGAATGGTCCTATATAACGGGGACTTAACTTACCTCGTTTACCGAATGTCATCACGCCTTTCATTGGTGAGACCTTCAACAATACTTTATCGCCAATTTCGTATTTGCCCTCCCGTCTCCTCTGATCCGCGTATGTCTTTTGGCGATCCTGGGCGGATTTTAGCTTAACTTGAATCTTCTCAATAACCTTTGTTGTTTCCTCAATTAGTTGGGATCCAACAAGAATTGGATTCTCGCCCATAGTCCAACAGAGTGGACTTCGACAATTCCTACCGTAGAGTGCTTCAAATGGAGTCATACCAATACTGGCATGATAGTTATTGTTATAACTGAACTCTACAAGTGTTAGATGATTCTCCCAATTTCCTTGGAACTCTAAAGCACAAGCTCTAAGCATATCTTCGAGAGTTTGGATTGTTCGCTTCGTTTGGCCATCTGTTGTAGGGTGAAATGCCGTACTCATTTTTATCTTTGTACCAAAGGCTTCTTGTAACTTAGTCCAGAAATTCCAGACGAATCGACGATCTCAATCTGAAACGATGTTTTGAGGAATTCCATATCTCCGTACGACATTCTCGATATAAGCTTTAGCTAGCTGATCCATACTCCACGTTTCTTTCATGGGTATGAATATAGCCGCTTTTGTTAAGCGATCGACGATCACCCGTATTTTATCGTTCCCTTTGAGTGTCTTTGGCAATCCTGAAACAAAATCCATGGAAATGCTATCCATTTCCATTCTGGGATTTCAAGTGGTTTTACCAATCCAAGTGGTTTCTTCCGCTCGGCCTTCACCTTCTGACAGGTTAGGCACTTTTCCACGAATTCTGCAACTTCTTGTTTCATTCTAGGCCACCAAAAGATCTTTTTTCTCAAGTCTTTATACAACTTTTCTCCTCTAGGGTGCACAGAATAAGGAGTTTCGTGTCCCTCTTCGAGGATACGTCGCTTGAGGTCCTCGCATGCTTTTGGTACGCACCAACGACCTTTAAATCGAATACTGCCATCTTCGTGGATCTGAAAATCCGAAGCTTCACCTTGAGCTATCTTTGCCTTGACCCTTTCTAATTTGACATCACCGAGCTGTCTTTCTCGGATCTCGTCAAATATTGTTGGCCGAATTGTGATGGCATTGATTAGTTGAGTGGGCATACCTTGGTAGACCACTTCAATGTTTAACCGGGCCAATTCCATATACAATTCGGGTGGTAAGATCTTTATATTACTCAGATGCTTGGACTTTCGGCTTAGTGCATCGGCCACTTTATTGGCTTTCCCATCATGATATGTGATGCCTAAGTCGTAGTCCTTCATCAGCTCTAACCATCACCTCTGGCGCATGTTGAGCTCTTTCTGAGTATAGATATACTTTAGAATCTTGTGGTCGGTGTATATCTGACATTTTCGCCCGTACAAGTAATGCCTCCATATCTTTAGAGCGAAGACAACTGCAGCTAACTCCAAATCATGGGTAGGATAATTCTCCTCATTTGGTCTTACCTGTCGAGAAGCATATGCTATGACCTTTCCTTTCTGCATCAACACGCATCCTAGCCTAAATTTGGAAGCATCACTATAAATTTCAAAATTCTCTTTTTCATTGGGTAAGGTTAGGATTGGTGACGTGGTTAGCCTTTCTTTTAATGACTGGAAAGTCATTTCACATTCAGGTGTCCACGTGACCTTTGATCCATTCTTCAAATTCTGCGTCAGCGGTCTCGCGATTTTTGAGAAATCTTTGACGAACCTTCTATAGTAGCCTGCCAAACCGAGGAAACTTCTTATCTCAGTTTGTGAGGTCGGTATAGGCCAATCCTTTACTGCTGCTACTTTAGCAGGGTCAACTGAGATTCCTTCGGCCGAGACAATGTGACCAAGGAATGAAACCTTGTTTAGCCAAAATTCGCACTTAGACAATTTGGCGTACAACTGATGGATTCGTAGTGTTTGCAAGACCTGGTGTAAATGTTCTTCGTGTTCCTTCTCATTCTTTGAGTAGACCAATGTGTCGTTAATGAAGACAACTACACATTTGTTTAATAGTTGTCGGAACACGTTGTTCATGAAGGCCATGAACACTGCTGGACCGTTAGTCAAGCCAAACTACATCACAGTGAACTCGTAATGTCCATACCGTGTTTTAAATGCCGTCTTCGGAATATCCTGCTCAGCTATCCTAAGATGATGATATCTGGATCTCAAATCAATCTTTGAAAAGACTCTAGCTCCTTTGAGTTGTCAAATAAGTCATCAATTCAGGGTAGCGGATATTTGTTCTTTATCGTCACTTGGTTGAGACCTCTGTAATCAACACAGAGTCTCATTCCACCATCATTCTTTCGATTAAACAGTACATGTGCTCCCCATAGAGACGTATTGGGACGAATGTATCCTTTTTCTAAAAGATCTTCGAGTTGTTCCTTCAGTTCCTTCATCTCAGCTGGTGCCATTCGGTATGGAGCTTTGGATACAGGCTCTGTACCTGGAATTAAGTCGATCGTGAATTCTGTCTCACGTTCAGATGGCATCCCTGGAATATCTGCAGGGAACACGTCGGGATACTCTCGAACTATTGATATATCATTTATCTCTGCATCCTCTACTTGTAGATTCTAGAAATAACAAAGATAAAGGGGGTTCCCTTTTCTTATCAATGTTGCCAACTACAGACACGATACAATCTTTGTGGTTGGCTTCTTCGGCTCAGTGTAGAATGATACTCGTTTCCTATCGGCTCCATATATAGTTATCTTTTGGATAGCACAGTTAATGTTAGCTTGGTATAGTGTAAGCCAGTCCATTCCTAAGATAACATCAAAATCTCGCAATTCAAATTCTACGAGGTTGGCGGGAAACTCGACTTCGCAGATGCGAATAGGAATTTTCTCGTAACGTTTTGAGCAATTAACAATTGCTCCGTTGGGTAAAGAAATTCCTAAACCTATCTCCTGGGGTTTATCGAGTCCCAACTCAGGCAATTTTCTACGAGCTATGAAGGAACAAGTAGCTCCATAATCAAATAAAGTACGAACTGATGAACCTTTAATTTCAAAAGTACCTTCTATCACATCCCCTGCGTTCTGAATGTCAGCTTGATTGATCACGTTCAGTCTTTCTTGGTTATCTCCACCTTGGTTTTGCGGGTTTCTGTTAGCTATTCCTTGGTTGGTGGGAAATGTTGGTCGCTGTCCCTGATTCCTTTTATCGTTATAGGGCACCTGGGGACAGTAGTCTTTTTTTTGCAAATCTGCCCGTAGTCGGCTAGGGTCAAGCCTTAGGCGACAGTCTACCGCCATGTGTCTTTCATCCCACAGCGATAACACTCATCACCTTGAGGGCACTGTTGCATTGTATGCTTCTTATGACAACGACGACATGGGGCAGGTATTGGCTCTCCATTCCGGTTGGTACGAGCTACTGGGGTATTCCAGTTATTCCTTTGAAAACACCTCCTTTGATTTTGGCGGATCTCCTTAGCTTCTTCAACCTTCCTCTTCCCTTTATCATGTGGTGCAGGCTTAGAACTTTCTCCTTTATGCTCACGCCCTTCTACCATCTCGACCGTCATGGCTCGATTATAGATTTTCTACAAACTTGTGAATTGCTTTCCTCCGAACGCCTTTCTTATGTTTTTATTCAAGCCAAGCTCGAATTTTTGGGCTTTAGTCTGCTTAGTTGCCACCAGATCTGGGGCAAACCTCAGGAGTTCAGTAAACTTAGCGTAGTACTGCTGAACAGACAAGTTACCCTGTTGAAGGGAAATAAACTCCCCATACTTGGCATTCTTGAGGCTAAGCGGGTAAAACCGTTCTCTCAAATTTTTCTGGAACTCTTCCCAAGTAACTTGGCGGTTCTCCTGTGACCTCCACCAAGTGTTTGCAATGCCAGTTAGGAAAAAGGTAGCCACCCCCACCTTCCGCTCATCTGGGCATTCAACTGCTTCAATTAGTTTCTCAAGAGATTCAATCCAACCCTCTAACTTGGGATGGATCTTCTTGTCCAGCATATCGGGGCGGTTGAAATTTATTAACAGCCTCAATGAAATCTCCTTGTGTCTCTCCGTGGCGTTCTTCTTTTTCAGCTTGTTTTTTAACTACTGCTCCAAGAGTGAGTAGCAGTTGCTCTATTTGTTGTTGGCGGTCTTCGTTTTCAGCCATATCCGTGTTACTGTTAGTTCTAACGTTTCTGATCAGTATCTGCCAGTAAGTTAGTTGGATAGTTAGACATTAGAAAGGTAAATTGCAAAAACTGTAGTATATTACTAAGGAAATACACAACAAAATGGTCAGTCTAATATATCTATCAAGCAGAGATTGACATAGGTATTACTAAGTACTAGTATACACATACAAAGCTAATACTCCCTCCGTCCCATTTAAGATGTCTTGTTTGATTTCTGCACACAATCCAATGCACTTTTTAAATCGATCATATATCAAAATATATATAAGTAAAAATTATGTGAAATATATATTCTAAAACTACACGATTAGACGAATCTAACAAGACGGAACTCGACTATTTTTTTTCAAATATTTACTTGCAATAATATTGAGTCAAAGTTAAACAATGAACAGTGCCAAAAAGTCAAATGAGACGTCTGAAGTGGGACGGAGGGTGTACAAAACTAATATAATAGGCTACTCTAAAAAACTATAGGTTTCTAGTCATGGACGTCTCTAACGCGGCAATACTTGATGATATGGCCCCTTTTCCCGCACCGGTAACATTCATCATTGTTTGGGCAGGGCCAGGTCAAATGTTTCCTCCCACATTCCGGGCAAAGGGGTGCAAATACATACTTATATTTAAAATAAAAAGCATTAGTAACTATATTTTACCAATTGGGAAAATTAAATGCATGTTCTAATACATAGTGTTAGGAATACAAAGATCCTAATTCTAGCGTGGGCCACGGCTATGATCGCGTTTCACCGGTTCATTCACTTCCTCCTCTGGGTCATCTTCCTCTGAGTCACTATCGATGTTGATCCTGGATGGTCCTGGTTGACTTGCAGGTGTAAACACGTGAAATTTATTCACCACTAAAAATGCGACACGTGCAAATTTTAATATTAATTTAATTATTTTTAGGTATTTTTAATAAATTAAATGCTTGAAATAATTATTAATATTTATTGGGATATTTGGATCAATAATCCAAATAGACCTATGTTGGGCCAATGTGGACAAGTCCAAGTGCAAGACCCACAAGCCCCATGGCTCAATAATGGATGCCCAAAGCAGGCTAGCCCATGAAAATAAATAGATGTGGACAAGTCCAAGTGCAAGACCCACAAGCCCCATGGCTCAATAATGGATGCCTGAAGCAGGCCAGCCCATGAAAATAAATCGATGTGGATAAGTCCAAATGAAAGACCCATAAGCCTGTGATCCAATGGACACTTGAAGCAGGCCAGTCCATGGAAATCAGTCAATGTGAAGAAGCCCAGATGAAAGGCCCACATGCTCAATGACCCGATAAAAATGTGGATTGGACCAACCCATCGATTGGCCCATCATCCACAAACCCTAGGGTTTTCCCTCTATAAATACAGGCACCCTTTCACACATTAGGGAGACCTCTTAATGCCCTACTCATTCTCAAGACTCAAGCACTTGAGATCTACAGCAACAAAACGCTGCAGAATTTCCAAGAAGCCGAAGAAGAAGCACGAAAGCATCTTGACGTCTTCAAGGTTGGAGGAATCAAAGGAGTAACAGAAGTCAAACCCAAATCGTTTGATCTTCTCATATATTTCTTTTAAATTCATTCAAATTCTCTGTAATTGTAGACATTTCTCGTGAAATTAATAAAATTATTTTGCAGTTTTTGTTTACGGATTTTTGCACCTACAGCAGGGTCTACGGGTACATCTAGAGAATGAGGACGCCAGCCTAAGGCACCAGGAGTATGATAGTTCTGCATCGGTGTGATCGTATGGGCAGGTTGTTGAGTATTTGGCCCCCAATGGGTTCGAAGATAGCGTATCTCATTGCTCATTGCTAGCAAGTCCCGTGCTTGTCTCTTGACCAGGTTGTCCCACAGTTCTACCTTTTCAGCATCATTATCCCGTTTGGCAAGCAAGTCTTGTGTCAATTGCCTTTTGCGTGCCACATCGACTTTGGTTGACACCAGTTCTGTTTGTACCTCGGCAAGATACCCTAGGAATTCAGAATATTGCTCATCAGTTTGAACCCTCCGGTTCTTCTCACCTTTAAATTTTTCCTCAGCCGCCAGAACTTGCTCCTTGAGCTTCACTATCTCCTCGTCCCGACGGGCTATGGTCTCTAAATGGTCCCTGTCTCTCTTATTTAATTCCATCACTTCCCTTACGAGATCGCGGACTCGGTCATTGTTATCACCCATCTATCATTTCACAATTCAATATAAGTATTAACTATAAAGTATGTTATCTTCTACGGTATGTGCCTAATACAAGTGCATCGTATCCCATCCCAAAAATTTATTTTTCTTTGACAGAAGAATAACTTTTAAAAATTTCAAAATTTTGATCTACAAAGAAATTTTTGACTCAAAAATTATTTTGACTTAGAAAGAAGTTTTGACTCGGAGGCTCTGATACCAACTTGTAACACCCCCATTTTCCCACCTAAATTTACAGCGGAAGTTACCAACGAGAACCCGGGTTTGTTACCGACACACTTCCAGTTAAGCTCGCTTTGGCCTTGCCTTGGCTTACTTAACTAAGAAGTGCTAAGGCTAATTTAAAATCAAAACGTAAATATACTTCAAAATAACTTAACTTTTTAATAAAGCTATACTTTAACATAAAAATAGTAGCATTTACAAAAATATGACGGCTAAGGCTCGCCGCCCCCAAACAAGTTTATTTTACAAAATGACTAAGGTCTAAAAAGAAAATTTTAACCGTCTAATTTCGAATGCAAAAGTAGTGGTGACTCCCGTGCCCGTGCCCGTGCCTTCTAGTGGGATCCACATATATCAAATCCTGGAGGAAAAAGTATGTAGGATTATCAGCACGACGGCTGAGCAAGTAAATTATTGTCCTTTGGACAAAAACAATTTAAAATATTACTGAAACAATAAATGGCATGTCAAACTGTTAAACTGGTCAATCCACATGTAGCTCGACTATGACTCTACACCCGGGGTATCTCATAGGACCTAACATGCTCACATAGTGACCGAAGTCAACTATGGTATACAATGACGGCCCTTCCCTGCATCTAGAAAACTGATTGGGAGACCCTTGGTCAACCACAATCCTCTTCATGGGGATCCCTTGGATAACCCACGAAATAACTACGACGATATCTACCTCTTTGATATAGGCCACATAATAATAATAACTCAATAATCACATGCCATACACTGAAAATTTTATTTTTCACGTGCATGGCCTAGCCCCAGAAATAGTTAAACACATAATGGGACATTACCTCTGCATAAATCAATTGCATGTATAAACCCAAAAATTATTAAAATGTAAGGAATTTAAACATGCAAAAATACTCTTGGGACAAAGCCCGTAGAACAAAAATCTACTTACAATTTCTTCCGAATATTGCTTACTAAGCTGTGGATTTTGCGTACTAAAAACTGCTAGCACCTCTACTACAACAAAATCTTCTCAGGACTTACTACACGACCCTCTGTTGTATTTGTTGTATTATAGAATCTGAGGCATCTTCAACTATGCAGTCCTCATATTTATAGGGGAATAGGCGGTTACTAACATCTTTTTTTATTATTACTGCACAAACATACACGTCCCTATATTTACTTTCCCAAGAATTCTTTATCTCTTGCAAGGTTGTTTATAGTAAATTGCCAACTAATTTACCATTCTTAGTTAACTGCAGCCTTCAGAATCAGTAACCAACTTCTTTTTCCTTTTCAGATGGGTATGATACTTGTTCACACATGTGTAATATTGATCCTCAACTTTTCTCTCATCTGCAGCATTCACGTCACCCCTTCTTTTATGTTTTTCCAATCTGTCCACTAATCACCGCCCTATGTAGTTATTTATTTTATCTCTTGTACAATACTACTATTTGTCTATATTAATAGGTGTTGGAAACGTGTATACATTCTAATTTCTTATTTATTATTCCTTCTACGTGTCTCCTTCAGCTATTTATAGAACTTTCTGCTCCCATCTTGGCTCCTTGAGCAGACTTCCTCGCCACTTCCATCTTTTCCAATTAATGTTACTTCCACCGTTCACCCACCTTTATATATATTATTATTATTATATTTTTGATGCATGTACAGTGTTTACGTCCTCTCAATACCTTTTTCCCTGAGCAGCTTACTACTTAATATCCCATCTCTGCCGATTTTTTTTTTTTATTTTACTTTCACATATATACTTTAATGTATAGTAATAGTATTTTTTTGTCTTATCCTTCCCCTCCCTATGTCACTTATGTACTACCTCCTCTATTGTCATTATTGCTCCTATTTATGTATTTATCTTATTTTTTATAAAATACCAAAAATTACTATTTATTCCTATGTGTGTTGTACTGTGTACCCTTAACCAGATTTTATTTTTATCTGCTATGGCTTATTTGATGTTTTTGTAAAAATATTTTTCTATAGATAATGTGATTGGAACCCATGACTTACTTATAAAATAGGAGTCTTTCATTACTACGAATAGGCTATTGAGAATTTTGTTTTAACTAATAAAATTAACTATACTTAATATAAAAGTTGTTAGAAAAATAATACCTAACTACTACCATTGTTAAAATAACTTCTCTTTGTAAAATATATTTATTAAGTTTAACTAAATTATTTTCTCTTGGAAAATAATTCTACCTCTTTCAATATTTTTCCTTTGAAAAATATATTTCTCTTGGTATTCCTCTTACCAACATGTATCTTTATTATTTTCCTTAGGAAAAATATATTTCTCTGGTGACTAAATTATTTTCCTTTGGAAAATAATTCATTTATTTTCAAATAGTCTATATCATGGGATACACTAATTTATTTCCCAACTCGATTTATTTTCTAAGAAATTAAATTATTTCTTCAAAACATATTATTAACTTAACAATTTTTCAGGGTATTACAGACCGCCATTGTGCATCGGCCATTGAGCCGCTGTAATCTATTAATGAATGTACTTGCCGCCTCATCGGCAAATTGCTTTGCATTAGTCAGGTCTGCAAGACTCATCTGTGTTAATAGCGTATAAAATCTATCATGGAATGCTCGCTCGAGGTCGGCCCAATTTGGATTGAGTTAGGCCACAGGGCTCCATACCATGCAAAGGCGGGTCCAGTGAGGGATGAACTGAACAGCCTCAATTTGAGCCAGTCATTGGCCGCCGCTTCACCACATTAAGCGGTGAATCTGCCCATATGTTCTACAGTGGACTTGCCATCGTCCCCTGAGAAGGTGGTGAACTCAGGCATCTTGAAGCCCCTTGGATACGGTTGCATGGTATCTACCCAATCAGGGTAAGGTTTCATGTATGTAGGCCGCTCCATCGGCCTTAATTGAATCCCAAAATGTTGCTGCATCACGTCTGCCAGCAACTCGGGTGAGACCACCGGTGTCTGTGTAGGAGGCACGGCGGGTAGAGGTGTGGCAGGTGTCGCGGCCACTCCACATGGTTGTGACGCCTGCCCCCTAGCGTTGGCGGCATCTAACTAGGGTTCGATACGGACGGCGTTACTGGCATGGCGGTTGTGGGAGGCGTGGCAGATGTCAAAGCCACTCCATATGGCTGTGGTGCCTGCCCCCTTGCGTTAGCGGCATCCAACTAGGGTTCGGTACGGGTGCCGGTACTACTGAATAGTTGGCCCCATAAGGTGTGATCGGGACACCCGGCACCGGGGGTGTCACTTGTCGTGGCGGCATGCCAAGGCCACCAGAGGCCACCGTACAGCCTGGAGAAGCACAGGAGGCCATTAAACAGCCTGGTGCTGCGTAGATCGGCACTGGAGGTGCCACATACCCAAAATTCGGCATGTTAGGTGCCGCTGGAGTGACAGTGTAAGCCGCCTGGTAAGGGAAAGAAAACGCACTAGCCTGGCCTCCGGTCTCTGGGAGTGGCGGCTGGCCATGTGCGGCTCCCCAAACCCTCTGTTGGCCGCCTGACGGCCCTGGACATGGGAGACTGGGCGGCATATTCGTGCTGTTTGCAAGAGCGGTTACTTCTTGTTGAGTATGCATGGAACCGCATACTCTATCAATCTGTTCGGTCATGGCAGACCGCAACACGTCCATGAGATGCTTCGTGAGTAGAGGCATGAACTCGGCCATCGATTTTGTCATCGACAACCGTATTTGTTCGGAAAAAGTAGAGATCTGCATAATCCCCTGTTACGGTTGGGAGCTGCTTTCTATTGCTTCATCAGTAGGCGCTCTAACTGGCATCTTTTCATGTAGAGACATCTCTTCAAATTTCTGAGTAAGATTACTCGCTAACCTTTCAGATCTGGGACGTATAAACCCTAAGCGAATATGGTTTTCCACTCGCGTCCCACTGGGCGTGTCAATTTGTTATCGGTGAAATTTTGGAGGAGCGGAACCTCTCTGTGATTGATGAATGTTGAAGGAATTACAAAGTTGCAGAAAGGAAAATACAGGAAATTAACAAAAGCTGTAAAGGAATTGAAGACATAAAGCAGTAAATGGAATAAAATTGCAGGCCACTTTGATTGCAAGCCACCTTTAATTTCACATGGATCAATTACCATGTGACTGTTCAATCAATTTTTATTTGGGGTTGGGGACTTATCCTAGTGGTCAAGTCCCCGCTCGCTCCCAACCTATAGATTGGGGGTTCGAATCCCCTCCCGGCCCCCTATCCCTCCCATTTGTTTCTTTTATAATTTGTATGGCATGGGCTCCCACCACCATTTTTCAGACCTTAAATGTGTCCTCCAAAAAAATTAATTATTTATATACCTAATTGATTTAAATCCAGGCGTGAAATATCTAGTGTAGCCATTGATTATTAATGAAATTTCAATTCAATATAGACTATGTTTGGAAAATAATTAGAGTTTAGATTTTAGAATTTGGAATTAGTGCTAAAAAATAGTTTTAAATTGAGATATTTTTTAGTAATGATATTTTGTGATAGAGTCAAAAATAGAGTTTACTGTTTGAAGTTTGAAAAGTTATACGTTGGTGGGGGAGCATTTAGAGTTTAGAATTTACTATATGCTCCCTCCGTTTCTAAAAGAATGTAACATTGGTAAATTTGTTACTATTCATATACGTACTTTGACTTAAAATTTTAGCATAATTATATAAGTTAAAACATAGCCAAATGCGATCTTGTTAGATTCGTCTCGTCGAGTAGTTTTTAAATATCGAACTTTTAAAATTTTTACTTGTACCAAATTTGAATTATTAATGATTTAAAATGTGCATTGGACTGCGTGCACTGTGAGTCCGTTGCAATTTTTAGATAACGGAGGGAGTATAAAATTAGTTTCATAAGACCAGAATGACCAACTAGAGCGAGTAAGAACCTAAAATTGCTCCAATAATGGAAGTCCAGGGAGCACATTAGGTGCAGGCTGATGTGTGATGTAAGAATTGTGTCATGTGATGGATGAAATTATATGTTATGTGTAATGAGAGAAATACTTTGTGTGATAGAATACATACTAGCTATTAAATAGGTTGCACCGTAACCGGATTGAAAAGTCCATGGCTACCTTGAAGATGTTCTACCAACGATTGATGTCCATTAGTCAAACTCAAAAGTCATGTTCAAAAGATTTAGGTTTGTGTTCCAAACATTTATATTGTGTCCTTATAAAATTTCCAAAAACACCTTTGCTTTACCGCTGTAGCGTTTCAAAACCAAATGTTTCAACCTGGAATTGTCTAGTTACAAGAAAACAAGAAGCAATGCACCATTTCCAATCACAAACTAATCAATGTTCAGGAACGATCATAATTAAACATGTCATTACATTTAGGTACTTCAAACTAAGCACTATGATGAAGCTTATGATGGTAATGGTTCTTGTGCAGGCTGTCCATGCCCTTGTCCGTGTTACGTACAAGCTCATTGGCCATGATGGCATGAAACCTTCCATCTTGGTCGCCTACCGTTTCATCTTTGGCGCATCGTTTATAATCCCCGTTGCCTTTTTTGCATAAATCTGAGTTCTCTATCTACCTACTAGCTTAAAACTCTCTTTGTTTTTTTAGTGAGACGACCACTAAATATATGTGATCCGTATGATGATCACCAATTTCACCATGAATAATGCGAATTGAATTATTAAACATGATTAAATTTGATAAACGCTTTTAATCTAAGATATTTTGAACTTTTAGGCATATACGTCTTTATCGTTCCAAAAGATTTCGGGTTATTTTTCTGCAGGAAAGAGCTAATGTGGAAGATAGCTTCATATGGATTTCTTTGTGGCTTATTAGGACAAGTTTATTTACATCCATTACAGCCCTATCATGTTACCTTAAAATTTTGTGCGATGGGAAAATTTTAATTTGCGATGGTGATATGTCTCAAGCAAGGCAGAGATAGAGAAAGACGGACGTTTTATGAATGTAAATAAACTTGCCCCAATAAGCCACAAAGAAATCCGTATGAAGCTATCTTCCATGTTAGCTCTTTCCTACAAGAGAAAATAATCCGAAATCTGTTGGAACGAGAAAAACGTATATGCTACCAGTTCAAAATATATCTAATTAAAAGTGTTTATCAAATTTGATCATGTTTAATAATTCAATTCGCATTATTCATGGTGATCACCACATGGATCACACATTAATATTCAGTGGTCATCCAATTCTCACCTAAAAAAAAGTTTTAAGCTAGTAGGGTGCATGATAGAGAACTAAGAGATATGCTAAAAAGATAACCGTGATTATAAAGGAGGCCCCAAATATGAAGCGGTAGGCAGCCAAGATGGAGGTGTTCATGCCATCGTTGGCTGCGCGCTTATACTTGACATTGACAAGGGCGTTGACAACCTGCACCAGAAACATTAATACCATCATTGCAGGCTTCACTGTGTCGAAATTTTTCCATGTCTTGGCCCAATAATCCATCTCTTTGTGTATTGATAATTTGGGTTTGGCAGTCCCGACTGAGTCCAATCTTCTTTGATCGAATGAAATTTACATTGAAGATCGAGGAGTTTGGATTTCCTGGAAATGCTCTATGTTCTCCTTCCACGAAGAAACAATTAGGAATGGTCAGCGTCATCTCTTGTGGTCTTGGTGTTGGGAGAGAAAAGTGACTGTATATGATATACTAGTAGTACAACAGGCGTTGCCTCGCCTTCTTAGTTTTTTTTTCTTCGATGAGCTGAAGCCAGAAAACAAAGCTCGCCTTCTTAATTGAGACAGGGATTGAGGGAAACTCTTTTTTTTTTTTTGGCGAGAGAGGGAAACTCTTTTGATATACTACTATTTGACATAGTATTTATTACATTACCTCTATGGACTATGATGATGATGATGTTTTCTTTTATAGTACTGTACAATACAGGTGGGTTTGTTTCGTACGCTCACACTATGTTTGCTTCCAGATTGTAAGGTGAAATGCATTCTTCGTGACTTCCTGTGAAATGCATTCTTCGTGACTTCCTGTAAATGTATATATTCCTAAGATATTAAAAGTATATATTTCTAATATATTGAAAGAAAATCAACAACATTAAGCACTGTGTTGGGGTGGTGGCGCAGTTGGCTAGCGCGTAGGTCTCATAGCTACTCTGAGTTATCCTGAGGTCGAGAGTTCGAGCCTCTCTCACCCCATTGTTTTTATCATATTCCTAATTTATGATTAAATAAATAATTAAATATAGTACTAAGTACTGTATTTTTTTTCACCCAAAAAACACTCCAATTTTTACGGCTTCACTCTCCAATTTTTAGAGACATTCAGAAATCGGAATCAGCGGCTGCCCCCAGGGCCCAACACTCGACGACGCGCTTCAATTTCCGCCGCTGCCTCCTCCTCCTCCTCCTCCACTGTTCCCTAGACGTGCACTTCATCCTCGGGTAAGCGTTTACAGTTTTTGCTGGTTTCGTTTTTTAGATCCGGTATTTCAGATGTGATTGTTGCTTCGATCTCTGTATCCAAGGTTTCATTTTGTCCGTTTGCCATGGTTTTTTGCTTTTTTTATTCAATTTATTCCTATGTTATTTTTATTCTTGTGGCAATCGATTTTGGTTGGTTGATAGGCTTTCCGCGTGATTCTCTTGCAGGGGCTCTCTGCTGCTTTCGCTTGACTGTTGCATTTGTTAGCTATGTGAGTATTTATCATTTATAATTTGGATTTTTTACATTGTTTGTTCGTCATTTCGCTGTGAGAAATTAGTTGGTAGAACGTGACAAATCTATTCGAATTAACGCAACGTGGTTTGCTGGCTGCCATGTAGCGTGCATGACTGATTTTATTGTTGGCTGCATAGAAATTTTGTCCATTTCTTTGATTCTGCTTTGATTTGATTTGCAGTTGTTGGATTGGAATTTGTTTGTATATTCATATTTGGAATTGCATATGAAAGAGTTGTTAGATGTATTTCCACATCTCAGATCCAGTAATTTGATGTGTGTCCATGCTCTCTCAATTTATTTCTGTGATATAAATTTCGGATTGACCAGTATTCGACCAATTAGTAACCCAAGATTCCAGACTTTTTGTAAATGAGAGAGAGATCCACCGGGGCAAAGGAATATTCTTCGCTAAAGAAAATGGAAATGTCTTTCTTTATGTGAATCTTTTCCACACAGTTTTAGTAAAATGTTACATTCTTAAGGAACCTTTATTGCCTTCTATAATATCTTCATTGCCTTAGTCAAATGGATTTTTTATGTTGTTTTTAAGTCATTTTCGTTTCGAGAAATTAGTTGGTAGAAGGTGTCTTATCTATTTTAATCAACGCAACGCGCTTTGCGGGTTGCTGATGTAGCGTGCATGACTGATTTTTATTGTTGTCTGAATAGAAATTTAACCGTTTCTTTAATTTTTGATTTGATTTGCATTCAGATTGGATTTTATTGTTTGGATATTCATATTCTGTTTTTCGGCATCTCAGATGCAGTAATTTGATGCGTGTCCATGCTCTCTTAATTTATTTCTGTGATCTCTTTTGGATATTCTTCGCTAAAGAAATGGAAATGTCTTTCTTTATGTGAATCTTTTCCTCACAATTTCAGTAAAATGTTACAGTCTTAAGGAACTTTCGTTTCCTTTTGTAATATCATTCATTTGCTTCTACACCTGGGATCCTTGATGGTCTATGCTTGTGATTGGATGTTTCTTGTTCTCTTCAATGAGTTATTTGATGTCGTTTGGGGCGGATTAGACCTCACATGATTTCCACTTCGCAGCTCAAATTCCAGCAAATTTTATTCTCATGCAGGAGAAACATTTTGAATGATTTGAGCTGCAAAGTCAACTGATTATTTGGCATTCCCAAAATCGCCAACCAAATGTGGAAACTACATTGATCTTGCTCCGCTGCACAGGTTAGTCTTTCTTGTAATCATGGAATTTTCATCTCGCAAAAATCTGGTTCTGTGCATTGAAATCACCAATTTGAATACTTGGAAATCAGTTCCCTCCAATTAAGTTTCACTTAAGAATTCTACTTCACTATTTGTTTATTGTCTTTCTCCATTTGATTTCTTCTCATCTTTGTTGAAGGGAAGTGATCATCGCCTTGGTAAGCTATTGCCTCACCAACTAGCTAATCAGACGCAAGCCCCTCCACAGTTTTATCTGCTTTTCTTTGTTTCCTTCCGATAGTTTAGAGGCAGGGGGGGACTTCATTAGTCCCTCTCTGTGTCGCTGTGTGTGATCATACTGATCAAGTTGAAAGTTGATTGAATTAAATGTTCACACACTTGTAAATTATATTCAGGCTGAACTCCATATTCGCTTTTTCCGACTCAATTCACAGTGAGAATAATTCAAGTAATTCAAACTTACAATGATGCAATTTCTAATATTTCAAAGATATAATTCTGGGCAACACGTAGGGTAGTTTGTACTCAATTTGTGTCTTCTAGCCCTCTCAAGAACTCTATGGCATGTGGAATTGGACTTTGGACATGTATCCAAAATCCATGTTTGGAACAAGGGTTTTAAAATTAAGATTTGATTAGATAAAAGAAACGGTTTGGTAAAAATTTCAACTCAAGGTTTACTTTCGTATTTCGATTCTGTGTTTGAACCAAATATCCTCTTTAGTTCTTTTATTTTTTGGACTGCATCAATCAGATCTTATGCAAAATTTCAATTCATGAAGCAGTGCTGATCTTGCTTTCAATTTGTAGGGCAAAGTGTATTTGTTGTAAAGATGAAAGAAGAAGAGATAAACCGGTGCCAGATTCAAGAATGGTACCCGAAATTCAAATCCGTATCCATAAGAACTGCAACTCATGAGCTTCCGGAGTCCTTTATCCAGTACCTTCTCGATGACTCTGGTGCCTTCCTTCTCCCACTTTCGATAACAAACGATGATGCCCTGCCCAACAGAGTCCACAAACCTGAAGAGGAGGAAGATTTTGTTGCATTGGAAGGATCCGAAGATGAAGCAGAGGAACCTCTTCCACCACCCTCTTTCCCTGAACTTGAGTTGCAAATTAAAGCCTCTATTGAATCCCTTGGGGGTGCAGTTTTTCCTAAGCTAAATTGGAGTGCACCTAAGGATGCTGCTTGGATCAGTTCAACGGGGAATCTCAGATGCACCAGTTTTAGTGAAATTGTGCTTCTTTTGAAGTCATCAGATTCTGTTGTCCATGATTTGTGTCATGCTTATGATTCATGTGGAGACGATAAGACTGGATCAAGGCCATTGAGTTTCTTCCTTGCACTCCGGAAATGGTACCCTTCGCTGAAGCCTGAGATGGAATTTCGCTGCTTTGTACACGATGAACTCCTTGTGGGGATTTGTCAACGTGAGGTCACAAACTTCTACCCGACTCTTGTTCAGAGGAAAGCTGAATTGAAGATGATGATACGGGATTTTTTTATCGAGAAGTTAGAGGGTAGGTTTGGATCCAAGAGGTACACCTTTGATGTGTATGTTACCAGAGATGGACGGGTTAAGCTCTTGGATTTCAATCCCTGGGGTGGATCGACACTTCCCTTGATGTTCACTTGGGAGGAGCTGGACGAGAAGTTGGGATTTGGTGACGATGATCTTGAGTTTAGGATCGTAGATAGTCGATGTGGCATTCGTCCTGGGCTAAAAACTGCAGTTCCTTATGATTATTTAGACACAAGCCTTGGGAGTGGTTGGGATCAGTTTTTGAGGAATGCTGATGAGGAACTAAAGCGACAGACATCTTGTACTGAAGCTGGAGGTTAATGGCACAGTGAAGTCTGGTTCAATATGTTTTAAATGCCATTTTGATTCTTTTGTGATGGAATTTAAAGAGAGCCATTCTCTCTTTGGTACTTTTAAGGGCAAAACAAAACATTGACTTTGGTTCAAAAAAAATGTTTACTGTGTAGCAATCAACCTTCAACTAATTATCTATGTTTACTGTGACCTACGATTAAGTACAAAAATAAATGTTTACTGCGAGCTACAATTAAGTACATAAATGAAAGGCGAATCGGAAGTCAAGTACTCTTTCGGAGGATTGATACGTACCTTTTTCAATTTGTATAATGTGTATTGATTCATCATTTTATCATGTATTTTGAAAATTTTAGTAACTTTTGCGCACCAAAATTGAGCAGCAGTAGACTAGCGGGATGACATCATGTGGTATATGTTGAAACACTCAGTTTTGTATCATTCTGTACAACCATAAAGGATTCTTTAAAGGCAATTGTAGTTTTTAAAGTAGTTTTTTTGGCTGAAAAAAAAAAGCAAAAACAAAAACAAAAAACAAAAAAACTTATTGAAAAGCTATTATGGGCAAGGTATTAAATTTTGGGTTCAGTTAGGGTGCTGCGACCAATTTGACAGTACATCAAGGCACATCATCACTACCGTTCATTTTAATCCAATGGTTATAATGTAAAAAGGTATAATTGTCATATAATCCTATATTTAGTATGTTATCAATCTAATATTTGGTAAATTATATCAAATATTAGGTAATATATATCTATGATCAACACTCCTTAAAAAGCGTAACTAATTTATTACGTATAAAATTTTAAAAATGTTACCAAAAATAATTATGTGATGCTATCCAAAATATATTAAGCGACCCAACATTCAAGAATTTAGCGACACTACATTGAGGAATTCAGCGATACTACATCATAGAATTCAGCGATGTTACCAAAACAATTCAGTGATGCTACAAAAAACTATTTCAGCGGCCCTACATAAAGGAATTCAGCGAGCACTCCAAGAAGAATTCAGCGACACCACCAAGAAAAATTCAGCGATGCTACCATATACAATTCAGCGATGTTACCAAAATAATTCAGTGATGCTACCAAAAAATATTTCAGGACCCTACCTAAAGGAATTCATCGACTACAATAAGAAGAATTCAGCGACACAACCAAGAAGGATTCAGCGATGCTACCTTATACAATTCAGTGATGCCGCCAAAAAGCAATTCAAAGACGTTTTCATGAACAGCCCAGCGATGCTACCCGGAAAAATTCAACGAAACAACCAAGAACAATTCAGCAACCTTTCCATGAACAATTCAGCGATGTTTTCGTTAACAATTCAGCGATTCAAAATATAAACATTTTTTAGGTACGTTTTGATTAACATATATGTATATTATATAGAAGCATAAATAAGCAAATTGGAGGGTAAGATAAGATCGATTGATTGTACTGAAATGCATAGAAGAAAAGTAGAGTTGAATAGCATGAGGAATTGACGAGCAAATGTCTGTTAACAAAACTAAATGTTGCAAATTTACTATTTTAACCTTTAAGTTAATCTCAACCATCACTTTAAAAATTGCATCAATGGCTGCAATGTACCGCAGTACATCAAGTCAAAATCTTTAGTCGCACCCTAACGGAAGCGTTAAATTTTGGTTTCGATGTTGATATTGGATATGTAAATTTAAGGAAATTTCGAAGATATTTGACAAAATTGGTTTTGAATTTGAAGAAATTATGGAAATAAATACAAAGAGTTGGAAATTTTAATCGAAGTTTTGATATTTCTTTCGAACAATATTTTATAAAGAAAATGATGTCTAATTAATATACAAAAAGAAACAAATTATACGTAATTAAAGAATATGTTGGTTGACAGACATAATTAATAGAAAGTCAAACAATGAAGTTAAATAAAAACAGTACTAATAATATTATAACAAAAATAATACATTATTTATGAAATAGAACCATATATAATAGAATTTTGTTTTGAGATAGGCAACCTTTCGATGCTCACCACATACTCGAGGGACTAGTCTTGGGTCCAATGTGGTTTGAGTATACCCGGTATACGCTAAAAAAATAGTACCATATATAATTATTACATATGGATTAAATAATTTCATCTTTAAATTTAAGTCAATTCCATTCGTAGCATGAGTTTCAATCCCTCGCTATTTTAATTTTTTTTAATTTTTTAAAAAAAAAGAAGAATTTCATAAATTTCGGTCAAATTTCGGGAAATATCGGTTAAATTTCGGTAAATATCGGTTAAATTTCGGTAAATATCGAGTTTCGACCGAAATTTCGATGGAAATTTTACAAAAAATATTGCATGTAAAATTTCGCTTTGAGGTGCTTGGATACCCGAAATTTCGAGATTTCGACAGAAATTTAAAACAATGATGATGGGTAGATTTTGTTTGTAACTTTTACACCTACAGGCTTCAGAAGTTTACATAAAGAACCATTTTTTATTTTGGCAGTAAATGTGTGTAGAATAGACACTAAATTCGGAACTTATAGACTTGATATTGTATGATGGTTTTGGTTAGGGTGCAACCATGGTTTTTGATTTAATGTGCTGCGAGAGTTTACAGCCGTTGATTGTCTTTAAAAATCGACGATTGAGATTAACTCTAAGGGTAGAAAAGTAATTTCTTATATTTGCCTTATTTTACGCCGTTGAACGTCGTCTTCTTCGCGTTTCCGAGTTTTTTTTCTATTTTTTGTTTGCTCTCTACATATTGCGGTGGTGTTAGGAAGTTGATGGCAATTGTGGATCCGATTAGCATGTCGTTGAATGCGTCGGCAACGTTTTCAGATTCGAGTTATGCGTTCAATGGTATGTTTTAGAATATTCGGATTTTGAGTAGTTTTATCGCAGATCGTTGTTTTTGATTTTATGTATGTTTATGAGTTCTGAGTTCTGCTATTATATGTTTCTTTTTTTCTGAGTTTTCTGAAGTTTCATATCTATACATTCATTTAAGCGACAAACGTTTGTACATGTGATTATCAGCGACGTAACCATCAAATTTTCAGCGATGTATATATAGCATTTTAAGCGATGGTTACATATTGTTTTCAGCGATGGACATGAAGCATTTTAAGCGATGGTGATAGATCATCGTTTAGTTTTTATTGTGATTATGCTCATAGTTTAGGTTTCTCGGTAAGGAAAATGTATGAGAGACCCAAGCCACATAAAGCTGATAGATTGTTCTATTTACAATATGCGTGCAATAAGGAAGGATTTCGTCGTGGTTGTTTGTTGGATAGTGATTCATCTTGTCGTTCTAAGAGTCTGAAATTTCGTAGGAGTGATGAAACCCGAACTGGTTGTGAAGCAAAGGTGAGGTTACATTATAAAACTGATGAAAAAGTTTAGGGAGTTGTGTTTTTCTGTGGTGATCATAATCATGCTCTCCATGGACCATCAAGGAAGCATATGTTGAAATCGAATAGAAGAGTTGATGAGTTACACAGTGTTGTTGCTGGTATACATGAAGAAGTTGGATTGTCATTGAAGTCATCATATAACTTGTTGAGGATAGGTGCTGGAGGTAGTGGACTTGTAAGATTTTTAAAGGACGATTTGAAGAATGCACTTGTTAGAAGGTGGCAAAGAAATTTAAAAGTAGGGGATGCTGGTGTTGTATTGAAGTATTTCTCTGAGAAATGTGTCAGTAATCCATTTTTCTTCCATGAGTATGATATGGATGATGATGAGAGAATTACAAATATCTTTTGGTCAAATGCTGAAATGAGGATGGATTATCAAGCTTTTGGTGATAGTGTGACCTTTGATACAACGTATCGGACAAATAAAAATTACAGACCATTAACTGTTTTTGTTGGATTCAATCATCACCGACAGACTTCTATTTTTGGAGCTGCATTGATGCTTGATGAAACTCAAAGATCATTTGAGTGGCTATTTAAAACATTTTTTAAGTGTATGGGGGATAAGGCACCTCAAATGATTTTCACAGATCAAGATTGTGCGATGGCACCGGCAATTAGAAAAATTTTGCCTAATACCTATCATGCTTTATGTAGTTGGCACATTATAGAAAATGCAAAAAAAAAAAAAAAAAAAATTGAGCCAACTGTACACACCAAGGTAAATATTTAGTTATTTTTACTTTCAATTGTTTTATCGATTGGATATTGATATGTACATGTTGAACTCATTTTTTTAGGTTTGATAAGCTATTTCATCATTTGGTATATGATGTGAGGACAGAGATGGAATTTGAGGTGGAATGGGAATACATGCTATCAACTTGTTCCTCACAGTCTGAACATAGGTGGTTGTCGACTATTTATAATTTGAGAAGGCAATGGTCCGCTGCTTGGGTTAAAAATCATTTTACTGCAGGAATGAGGACTACTCAGCTAAGTGAATCTTTTAACTCAGTTGTGAAACGGTATGAATAAATTTCATTTTCAGTGATATTTGATTAGTTATTTTCAGCGAGGTTCTACTGTTGTTATCAGCGATAGGGTGCTATTTATTTCAGCGATGTGTGTTTGCTTTATTTAGTTGAGAATTTGATTTTCACATCCCCATATTGTGTTGACATTTCACAGGTTCTTAAGGCCAGTTGATAACTATGTTGAGTTCTTTGCACATTTTGAAAGGGTTGTGGGGTCAAGGAGGGATAATGAACGGATGGAAGATTTTAAGGCAAATGATAGACAAGTTTCTGCGAGGTTTATTATGAATCCATTATTGAAATATATAGCTGAAAAGTATACACCAAATGTGTTCAATATTTTCAACAATGAATATGATTTGTCATTTGGGTATGTGGTTGAGCTTCAACCAGATGCATTAATTTATCGTGTTTGCAAGAGAGAAGATGCAGATTCAAAGTTGATTGGTGATCATGTCAATGTTAACATGGATGATGGTACAATTGGATGCACTTGCAATATGTTTGAGAATATGGGGATTTTATGTTGTCATGCTTTGAGGGTGATCGATGTTCTGTCAGGAAGTGGAGCAAAAGTGTTTCATACTATTCCAGATAAATATTTTGCAGCGGTGGTCAAGGAATGCAAAATCTGATCTCAGTTATGTTGATGTTGGTGTTGGAAAAGAAACAAATGTGGTCAATGCAGCATCTAGATACCGGAAATTGTGTGGCTTGGTTTTTAAGTCAGCAATTGTGTTGTCACGAAATGAGGATGCTTGTGAATCGTTTATAAATGATTTTGAGACATTGATGAAAACAAAGTATGTGATATTAACAAAGAGTCAGATAATTGCTAATCAAAGACATATTTATGTTTTTGCTTTTTTGAAAATAGTGTTTCTCAATCTTTTTTGTTTTTTGCAGAGATTGGAAATACATCAGATTACTCAAATTTACATTTAAGGGAAAGAGAAACATGTAAAGGGCGGAAGAAATCGAACAAGATAATGGTCTCTATTTCTGAAGCTGTTCAGAAAAAGAAAGAGTTAGAACATCGTAAACGGATGTAGAAATGAAGATTTTTATTTTTTAGAAATGACATGAAATGCATACATTGCATTGCAAGTTGTGAGCATAGTTTCTTTATTCAAAGGATTCGTGAAAGGAATTACAATATTGTTATTGACTTTTGAATTCTTCATTTTTGAAAGGATATTAATATTGTATTGATCGACTTATTTCAGTGCTAACTAATGCAATTCAGCGATGATTTCTTATATACGAAAGCGATGATCATTATGCAATTCAGCGATGGAAATTAGTTAATAAAAGATAACCGTGTAGTATTTAATAAAAATTTTACAATGTTTCAGAATTCGCGTAACTAATGCAATTCAGCGATGAATTCCTATAGACGAAAGCGATGATCATATTCAATTCAGCGATGGAGATTAGTTAATAAAAAATAACCAAGTAGTAGTTAATAAAAATTTTACAATGTTTCAGAATTCGCGTAACTAACGCAATCCAGCGATGAAAATTAGTTAATAAAAAATAACCATCTAGTAATTAATAAAAAAATAACCATCTAGAATTCACCGTGTAGTATTTAATAAAAATTTAACCGCCATTTTTAATTTATCACTGTCGATACTTTTCTCTAGGGATTTTCAGCGATTCTCTGAGCGTATACGGCGAACGGTGATTCTTTTCTGATCAGTGAAACGGTGAACGGTGATACTTTTTTTTTCCTTCTGAAGAATGGCTGAAAAAGTTCATACTCACGTCTTTTGCGTTTCCTCTAGCATTTGTTTGTTAAATAAAATCCTGAAGGAGAGTGACGGAGATGGGTGGAAAGAGTTTATTCATGAAACTTGCTTCAGTTGTCTGCTTATGTTCAATATGTGCATGCTTAAGGTTGATCCTGTGATAACTCTCATTAATCAGTGGAGCATTCAGGAAGAATTTTTTACTATTGATAAAAACCGTCGATGGAGGTTTTCAGATGAAGATATTCATAAAGTGTATGGATTGCCATGGGGAGTCGATAAATTTATAATAGATTTGAAGAATAATGAGATTGGTTATGATTTTGCTGATAAATTTTGTGATAAGTATTCTCTCATTAAGAATAAGAAGGAGCCTAATCGAATACCTGTTAAGGATCTTAGAACTCTTTTAGAGAATAAGGAGAATATTGAAATTCCATTGGACGACTACTGGAGGATGTATGTATTGTTTGCTATGCAGAAAGTCTTTACTCCTAACTCAGGGAGGGTTGTAAACAAAAGGTATCTTCAGTTTCTTAGATCTCCGGATGAAGCTTTAAGGTACAATTGGTGTCTTCATATTACACAATTTCTGATCAAATCTCTGAATGAGTATAAGGCAAAATTGGATAAGGGAACTAGTGCTCAAGCACGCCCGTGTGGAGACCTGTTTTGCTTAATGGTAATTTTAAATTTGTGTTTGTTATGCAATTTATATTTGTTATGTGATTTATATTTTTGATTATGGTCATTGTTTGTTGATTATGTATCTTGTTTGTTTTTGTTTTTTTCAGCACATGTTTTTTTGATTACTATGAGCGTGAAGAACTTCATTTGGTTGGATTTACATGCAAAAAGGATCGATACTTGGAGATGGTTGATATTTGGAAGGTTTTCCCTAATGCAAAGTATCCTGATATTGACTTTAAGAAGAAATCGAAGGCTGTGAAAAGGACTGTGGAAGATGACGATCGAATTAGTACTTTTGTTTCTGATCTAAAGAAGAAAAGGAGGGGTGGAAAAGAAGTGGAAAATGAGCGTGTGAATTCTAGTGCAAATGAACCAACTGCCAATCTTTCTAGGAGTGTGGATGCAGGAGGAGATGAGCAGTTAGGAGAAAATGAGGATTTGAATGCTAGTGGAAATGAAGAAGCTTGCACTCTATGTATTCACACGTGCATGAAGCTAATGCGAATGAGGCAACTGATTCTGAACTAGTTGTCCATCTTTCTGCTCACACAATGGACTCTATTGTGAACATTGTTTGCCAATATAGGGATGTTGATGCTTCAGACAATGTTGATCCTTTAGGTGATCATGTTCAATCCCCTGCTTTAGGTGATCCTCTTCAACCCCCCCCCCCCCCCCCCCCACCCCCAACACCCCCTTGTGATCAAGATGCAGGTCAAGATGAACAGTCGATTAATGTGGGTCGATGTTGTTTACCTTTTGATGGTACTGGTGAAGGAGAACAGTCAAATAATCTTGATATAACTGTAAGTGAAGGAGAACTCTTTATGGGTATATTAGCAAGAGCTGCAAATGTTGTGATGAGTCAAGGGGGTCCGGAGGTGACAAGTTTGCGGGAAGGAGGTGCTGTAGACGCTGGGAATGTAAAAGACAAAACTGAAGAGAGAATTGCCCCTGACACTGAAAATTTTCCGGAAAATATACCGAAGGTAGTTTTATAAATGTTGTACTTCATAATATTTTTTAAAGGTAGTTTCTGGCATTCTTTTTTCTTTTTTTCTTTTTCTGTGTTGTTTATTTTTATTGCATAGATCTTTAATTCGATTCCGAATCCCTTTCAGTTTCGATTCTTTGAATGTATGTACAGTAACCAAAAGGTTTGCTATAGGGATTACAGTAACAAAATGTTTGATATATTTTCTTGTGTGATTTTTAGTTAGCACATGGTGGGGCTGAGAAAGATGTATCGCATGTATTGGAGAATCCAGAGGTACTTTAATAGTTTTCAGCGATGGTTTTCAATGTTTTTCAGCGATTGCAGAATTCACATTTCAGCGATTGGGATATGATGATTGGTTGCATTAGCTGTTTTAATAGTTTTTAGCTATATCACTTGTGATGTATATAGAGGTATTTTTTCTAACTTACTATAGTATGTTTGATATATTTTCCTGTGTGATTTTAGTTAGCACATGATGGCGCTGAGAAAGATGTATCTCGAATGTATTGGAGAATCCAGAGGTATTTTAATAGTTTTCAGCGATGGTTTTTTATGTTTTTCAGCGATGTTTGTAATGTTTTTCAGCAATGAAATGATGCACATTTCAGCAATTGGGATATGATGATTCGTTGCATTAGCTGTTTTAATAGTTTTTAGCTATATCACTTGTGATGTAAATAGAGGTAATTTTTCTAACTTACTCTAGTATGTGTATAGATGCATGCAAAAGATGTGTCAACCTTTTCTTTGGGCATATCCGAGAATGAGAAAGTTGTATCAGATGAATTGGAGAATGCAAAAGTTTTTTTTTTTTTTTTTTTTTTTTTTGCATTTCAGTGACTTTCTTAGTTGTTTTTAGCGATGATTATATTGATGTTTTTTCTTCTGTGTTTTGGTAAAAAAATGATGGTCTTGAGAAAGGGAAAGGTGTATCGGATGCATTGGAGAATCGAGAGGTATTTTAATTTCGAGGCAATAAAAACATTATCTGTCAGTGAGAAATTGATAGCTATGTCATCTGTAATTTTCAGGTACAATCTGGATATGATAGAGCTAAGACAATTGAGAAATTGAAGGAGAAGTATATACCTCCTAGAGTGACGATGATTGATCTCCAGCCTATAAAAAAATGCACTAAGTATACATTCATGGACATGACTTATACCCAATTTAAACACTATCCAGAATTTCAGGCGTCATATACTGTAATGCAGAAGAGTTGAATGTGGCTGTTTGGGCTATCATTACAAATATTCTAGGAAAGGTTGAAGCGAAAAAGATGATTGTTTATGATGATAAAGAAATGAACTTGTCCAAGCTTGACATTGAAACACTGAGGGTTGATAGTGATATTGCGGATATTGTTATAAACTGTTATGCGAAAGTGATCAACCGTCGTGAATTCGAAAGAGCCAACGGGAAACCAATGCTGAAATATTATTTTTCATCATTATTTGATGTGAGTCTGATATATACATACATATATATATATATTTAACTTCTTTTTGACGCATGAAATGTTGTATCTTTTGAAATAGACATTTGCAGAGACAGAGGTGGATTCAGATTTATCATTAAAAGATAGTGCAGAACTTGTTGATTTATTCATGAAAGATTTCAAGTTTTTTCCTGAAGAAATGATTGATGTGGTGTTGAATGCAGAGAATGTAAGATACATTTTTCTTTTGGTAATTTTGTTTATATAGTTGATCATTATTAGATTCTAATTATATGTTTAATCAATATTCCAGTTCTTCTTCCCATATTGTCGACAAAACCATTAGGTCGGTTTTTCTGTTGATATGAGAAAGAGAAGAATTTTTTACTTCAACAGCAAGAATGCTGAAGGCGGGTGGACAACTGATTATAAAGCTTTGAATAGGATATGGTATAACTTCAGGATGCTGGGAAATACATTGATGAAATCTCAAAAATGATTTGCATCATATCGTATGCCTTTCTCCCCGTTGGCAGAGCAGAAAGATCAGCACAGTTATGGTGTTTTTTGTCATGTCATATATGGATTATTGGGAATGATTGATTATGGATGACATGTTGGCAGAAATGAAGAACAAAATGTACAATCTGGCAAAAAGAGCCAAGGTCTGTGCTCAAATATTGCTGTCAGATGTCAATCAACAGAAAGATTTTGTGCTTTGAGAAGTGAATAGAGAGATGCATTTGGTTGCCCAGCTGAGTTAGTCATCTGAGGTAAAGAAACCAGTAGCTAAGCCAAAAAAGGGTCGGAAAAAGAAACCATGATGAATGAACTGTTTTTGAGGTGTGGAAAAACCATCGCTTAAATGTACTTTGTTTCATCGCTTAAATGTACATTGTTTCATCGCTTAAATGTATATTGTTTCATCGCTTAAATGTATATTGTTTCATCGCTTAAATGTTTATTGTTTAATCGCTTAAATATATTGCACTTTTTGTGATCGCTTAAATGTACATCTCTCTATTCTTACATGGGCATTGTAAATTATGGAGTATTATTCTCTAATTGGCTGATTTGAAGCGATTCGGTCAGGTGGGGATAGCTGAAACTGGAACTGATGTGGATCCTGAATTTCCTGAGCACATCAGAATTCTAAGGGAAAAAGTGCTACATGAGATAAGGAATAGGAACTGGTCAGCGCTGAGAAAGAATGCAAGACAGTATAGATTGATGACCAAGGCTGAGGCAGAGGAGTATCTGAAATATGATCTGGCACAAGATATGTCTTATTTAAAGGAAGCCCTGGAAAGAGACATGGTGGGCTCCATGATGGAGCGTTACAGAACTTCTTATCTCGAACTCCTCATGGAAATGGATCAGAAGGCCCTGGAGTATGGTAACACAGGAAATAAAAACAAGATCATGCATTATGAGTACAAACTCAGAAGTCTAATCTGCTACCGGATCAAAGGAGCATGGGAACTGAAGCTGGTGAGGATCACCAATCCAGAATTTGTGAGAGATTACTTGAGGTTTGCACATAAACAGTTTGGCCTAAATGAACAAAAGAATCATTTTCTAGAAAGCAGTTAGGAGAAAACAGTTTGTTAAAGATGAACAAAAGAATCAGCCAGAACGCCTTTACAACCAATCATCATATCCCAATCGCTGATTTGAATACTATGTCATCGCTTAAAAACACAGGGTACCATCGCTGAAAATAAATATATTTCATTTTATAGAATGGCCTAAATGAAATGGGCCCAAATAAAATGAAATGGGCCTCGGAAATTTTTTAAACTGTGACCCTTATAAATAGAATCACATTCATTTCTCGAAACTTCATTTGTAAACCCTAATTTCTCAAAACCCTAATCGGAATCACCTTCATTTCTCAGAAATGTCGTCGAAAAGAAGATGTACCGGAGAGAGTTCCAGTTCCAGTGTGTTGACACAATCTTGGGAGATTTTCGGGAGGTATCTGCAGGATACACATCCAACTCTTGATCAAGCGCGCGCCCTGAACGATTCAATCGAAAAAATATTAGACCATGGGTTTGCGCCTAAGAAGTATCACGATCTTCTTGTTGAAACATAGGTATTTCTTATGAAAATTACAACTGAGTATCACAATGGGAGGTATCCTGATATTGAATATGCTGAAGAACCTTTGATTTATGGTTTGAATTGTTTTATGGTTTGAATGGTTAGAATGGTTTGGTTGGGATTGTTTTGAACTGATTTATGGTTTTAATGCTGTTTTGAACTGATTATGGTTGTTTCTAGGGTTATGAGTTGTTTCAGTGATTATGGTTGTTTTAGTGCAATGAATTGTTTTGTACTGATTATGGTTGTTTTAGTGATTTTTTTAACTGATTATGTTTGTTTCTAGGGTTATGAATTGTTTAAGTGATTATGGTTGTTTTAGTGCTATGAATTGTTTTGTACTGATTATGGTTGTTTTAGTGATTGTTTTGAACTGATTATGGTTGTTTCTAGGGTTATGAATTGTTTCAGTGATTATGGTTGTTTAGTGCTATGAATTGTTTTGTACTGATTATAGCATCTTATATTTACATTTTATATGTTGATAAGTTATCTTTCTTATATGTTGAAACACAGAAATTTCTTCTAAAAATTATAACTGAGTATCCTGATATTCAGTCTTCTGAAAAATCTTATAACATCATGTATCCCCACTTCCAAGCTCTGGATATTCATATTGGTGTCCTTCAAGCAGAAGGAAGATCTAATGGTGGTGATGTAAACAGGCGTTCATTTGACCCCACACAGCTGCACGAAATGTGGAACCATTATCGCAGCGCTAAAGTCTCATTTGCAAATACTCCACGGCAGTTGAATCAACGTAAAATGGTTTTTACAAATATGTGGGAAGATCTGCTTCATAGGGTTAGGGCGATGCATCGGGCCATCTTTCAGCCTCAGGAGTCTTCCCCTGGTGTTTAATATGTTTTGAATGGTTTTTTTAGAACTGATTTTGTGATGTTTGTGACTTGTTTCAGTGATTTTATGGTTGACTTGTTTATGACTTGTTTTCAGTGATGTTTTTGAATGGTTTCTTTGAATGGTTTTAAACTGATTTGTGGTTTGAATGGTTTCAGTGTTTATGGTTTTTTTATGATGTATCGCTGAAAAGAATAAAGTGAACTCGCTTAAAGGAATAGTTGTTTATCGCTTAAAAGAATTCATACACATCGCTGAAAAGATATAACATCTCTGCAAAGTGTATTAGTATCTCAACGAGAACAGTTGCACATCTCGGGGAAAGGAATTTCAAGTCATCGCTGAAAATAATGATACAAACTCGATGAAATGAAGCACATTGCATCGCTGAAAAGAATAACGTTCTATCGCTGAAAATAATGATACAAATGAATATAATTTGTGTCAATAATATGTTTTAATTAGGAATTAATAATTTCGTTAAAAATAAAAACATATGATGTATCGCTGAAAAGAATATAGTGAACTCGCTTAAGAATTAATTGTTCATCGCTTAAAAGAATACATACACATCGCTGAAAAGATATAACATCTCTGCAAAGTGTATAAGTATCTCGATGAAAACAGTTGCACATCTCGGGGAAAGGAATTGTAAATCATCGCTGAAAATAATGGCACAAACTCGATGAAATGAAGCACATTCCATCGCTGAAAAGTATAACGTGATATCGCTAAAAATAATGATACAAATTAATATAATTTGTGTCAGTAATATGTTTTAGTTTTAGTGAATTTTTCTGTTGTAAGATATTTTAGGATACAAATCCGTTTAAGATATGCAGTAAATCCGTTAAAGATACGTACTAATCCGTTAATTTCGTAATTAATAAAACCGTTCCATATTTTTATTGGACAACTTTACCCTTTTGCATTACAACCCTTGGATTTTAATTGGACGCTCAAGATCTTCGCCTTGATGTGCTGCGATTTGATGCAATCGCACCTTAACCGGACCCTTGTAGGATATAGTTAAGGGGAATGATAATTCGAATAATTTTTGCTCCCTCCAATTGTGTCAAAAACGACAACCAATACGGGGCTGTAAGAATAGCAATCCAAGGACTGTTGCAAGTCTGCTTTGAACCCAAAAGCTAAGCTTCATTCCTTGTATTGTTTCCTTATTCCTAAAACTTAATGAGAAACTAATGTTTGTGCATTTATATATTATTGCTGGCCAAATAACTTAAAAGTTGAGTTGAGTGAGCTAAGCGCCTAAACAAACATGGTATACTTCCATAAGTACCATCACAACTGTCATTTTATTATTTATATTATTGTTGTTATTATTATTAGAGTAATATTGCATTATACGCAAGCAAACAGATTAACATAGTTTATAAAATACGTGGGAATGGTAGATAAGAAGTTTACGGGGGTAAGAAAATGCTGGCAAGCAAGTCTATAAAGATACATTGACTGATAATGCACAACACCAAATTAAACGTGTTTAATGTTTTATAAGCAAAATCCAGAACCGAATCCCTCTGTTAAGAGAAGTGAATTAATCTCTCTACATCAGGCTGTCATTCCTTTCAACCGCCAAGAGTTAAAATCAGAATAAAAATGTAGTACTTCTACTTAAATTTAAATCAGAGATGCAATTAACTTCAAAATATTCAGCATATAGATATGTACACTAAACAAACATCAAATATCAGTAACCTCACAAGGAACAGGGTACAAAGAACTCTTCTTTTTTTTTTTAGTTTGCATAACTAGTTGGCTGTGTGCTTTTCATTTCTTGATGAACATCTTCCTGAACTCGTCATTGGATTTTGGGGTTTCATCCTCCGGTTGAGCATCTTCAGACTTCAGTTCATTGCGGTTAATCCAGCCTACGGGCTTCACATTTCTTGGCACTAGCAAATGTGTTCCTCCCCTTAAGCTCGACAGTGTTCTCCTGTTTGGAACATGATGACTGTGGCTTGGATTCACCTTTCCCTTTGGAAGCCTCTTGTGAGTCGTTTTTACCTGTATTGTCATTATTACTCATTGTTTTGAGATGTAATAGAATTGAATCAATCCAATTGTGATATAGCTTTGCTAACAGGCAGGCAGGAGGAGAACAAGATGAATCTGAGTAAATGTGATGCAAGTGCAAAGATCAGATGTTTGAGAAGGGCCATGGAAGGTAAACCAAATGCACAAGAAAGAGAGAGACAGGATGTATCGTGAATATTAAACACTTACCTAAAAATCATTTTTTTGAACTATGATCTACTACCAATCATCTTGTATGTCCTTAAAGCAGGTTATTTTGAGAACCAATATGGGCAATGCGAAGTAGGAAAACAAAAAGGAAGATACTACTATGTAACAGCAGCTGAAAGAAGCTAAAGCAGTGTGTTCCGAATTCACAGATACAAGCATGTTAATGTTTCAACTCACCATGTTCTGATCCAATGCTTCTTTTCTTTCTGCCTTGCTGGGGATCTGACTTCAAAACACTTACTCTCTTGCCCAAGAACATTTGTTTGTTCTTCTCAACAGCTGCTTCAAGGGTGAGCATCATCTGAGAAGTCCACATATGCCAATCCCTTTCATAGAAATCAAGGTATAATAAACATTCAAAAGTTTTTTAA
This sequence comes from Hygrophila difformis, assembly GCA_030278955.1. NCBI lineage: Eukaryota > Viridiplantae > Streptophyta > Magnoliopsida > Lamiales > Acanthaceae > Hygrophila > Hygrophila difformis. The sequence goes on along the minus strand of JAOANR010000015.1, from coordinate 26,017,773 downwards.
AAAAGAGTACAAATTTAACAGAGAAGAGAGAATTTCAAATAATTTGACGGAAGAAACTCTGAAACTAGAAAGGAGTGATCGTGAGATGCCCAAGACAAACTGGAAAAATGACTAAAGTTGTGACCATGAAGTATGATAGTGGAAGAGGGCCAACTCCTTTGACATAAAGCAAAGACAAGAACATCTTTATTCCTAGAAAAGGGTTCAGGATTAACTCTTGAGTGTGCATGTGAATATGTGTAAAGCAAAACTGAATGGAAGTGTCAACAGGGTTGATCATAAATGACACGGGCATTTTAACATGGTACCCACAACCTACATCTTTATCCTTCCTGGAAGGAAGAGGCAACGTATGAGAAGGGTAAGTACCCAGGCCACGTAATGACACAGAGAAATTGATTGCCGCATTAACAGGAATTTACCCCGACTTTGGAACTGTTTTCTTCTCTCATTTAATAGATACTTGTTAAGAGTTGTATATCCTTGCCCAATCCATAAGAAAAACAGTTCTGATACTCTCATGAAAAATTAAAATTAGGTGCGTCTTTCCAAGGAGCTCTATGGCCTCGCACAATTCAATAGAAAGTTCTATCAAAGGATATTATATGAAGTATTAAGGAACTTACTCTTGATTTTCTAGTGAACTTGTCCTTTAATATACGAACAGCAACAACCCCACCAACATCAGCAAAGAACTTGCGGAGATCATCATCAGTTGCCTTGAGAAATTTTAAAGCACAAAAAATAAGATGGGATAGTTTTATCCATAATTTACTGAAAAAAAGAAACGGAACAGGTCACAGCATGCCTTGAAGTTTAGATTAGAAATAAAGGCTGTGCATTGATCATCAAACGGCAGAGACTTTTTCGAGGACTTATCCATTTTTTCCTGGTTGCCTGCAGGCTTGACTTTGTTTCCATCTAACTCAACATCTTTACTTGATTCAGTCGGGAGCATTGCTTGACCTTTATCATTATCGTTTGTTTTCTTTGATTTTTGTGCTATATTTTTACGACGCTTTTCTGGAGACTGCTCATTAATCAAATTTGAAGTCGGTTTCCGCTTTTCACGGATCTGTTTGCCAGAAAATTTTTCTTTCTCTCTTGGTGGATCAGTAATTTTTTCCTCCTGTTGCAACCTAAATAGCTGCAGCTCTTGAAACCGTGGAGTCACCTGCAAAAGCATGATCATCAGATTCAAGGCAATGTAAATAATCCCAAAACAAACATAAGCATCAGTAAGATATGTAAAATAAGAATCTTTAAACAAGGTGACTTCTGATATTGCAGTTTTGTGGCACTTTTTTGTTATGTAAACCAAAAACATTTTGGTGTAATTGGACATTAGGAATTAGCACTAAACCATTATGAATATGAAGGAAAAAATCACCTAACAAACAAAAGCCAAGGGCTGCATCAATTATTTTTAAAATGAACAAAATTGAAGTAGAGTGGTGCCAATGGGAAGTGAGGGGCACGGAGCCACGGACCATATTGTGCCAGACCAATGCATTACAGCTGGATCCACTTGTTTTTCACCCATTTATTGCACATTCATCCTAGGAAATATACGGAGACACCAAATACAATATGAACTTATACATGAACAGTTCAGCAATCAATTAAAGAAGTTAGAAGATATCAAGATAGCACCTTGCTAAACAATATATATATATCTCATCTTTCCTGTTGAAGTAAAAATTCTAAAAAGTAATAATTTATCCCGATTCCAGACATTTAATAGGAAAAGAATAATATTATGAATTGATACCTTTTGCATGGCAAGATCAAAGTCTTCCAGTGAACCGTATTCTCTCTCAAATCGCACCCACAAATGGCAGATGTCCTGAATGATTTTGTTTTAGAAAACAAAGGTATCATATAATAACCCAAGGCTTCAAATATACTTTAATACAACAGTAAGTGATATTGAAATACCAAAACCAAATAAGCAATATAATGTAAAATGATATATGCAAGTTCACACATGTAACTAGATATGACACATCAACATTCTTTATCAACAAACTCTTCTTTTCCATAATAAATATATGTATACAACTTCAAGAGACAAAGAATACATTTCTCTGGGCATTTGATTCAGGGTATGGGGAGTGTAGGTCAATAGCAGAATTACGTTACTCGTGCTCTTTTGTTTCGGTTTCATTTGGATGCCAAACAAGCTTATTACAGTGAACACGGGCAAAAGTTTTGAGCTGAGGATTGATCATATCATGGTTCAACAAAAAGGATTCAAAACATTGCAACCGATGCAGTGCTGCACAGGCAAAGTGCATAAAGAGTTCCTGGGCATGGCTTTTGGGAATTCAAGAGTTCCCTTCCATAAACGTAGGCAACATGACATGACATCAGATAAAACAAAAATTTACCTCTGAGCCTGTCCCAGGGAACCTTTTGCTGTAACATCGTTTGTAGAGTGATCGGGCTTCATTTATGTGGCCCGTCTCAATCTCCCATGCAATATAAGATTGCCACACTTCTATCAGGGATCCACTGAAAAAATGCAGATGAAGTTCAATAATTTCCTATGCTGAAGCAAATAACAAAACTGAGACAGAGAACAGCTGACCTGATTTTAAGTAAGCTCTCCCATACACCACGAGCAGCAGACAAATCTTTTCCCAAACACAACTCCAAACGAGCCCAATAACTGTAGATGCGAAGCAAGCTATCTGTGTTGTCGATGTACCCAGAAAAGTAATCTGATGCACGCTGCAACCCAAAGAACAAACATTGCAGATCTATATCCCAAAGCAGACGAAAACGTAATTTGCTATCACAGTAAGCTATGTATACGTAGTATTATATAAGGATTCATCCTGAAAGGCATATGCCCCTGATCCAAGTAATGTAAATTTCTCCTACCAACAACTTTACATTGAATAGATATGTTATATCAGCTTTAACAAACTAAGTGCTATTGTAAGGAAGAGGATGATCCACTTCAAGGCTCAAGAGAAAATGTGTTCCAGCTAATAGGCCAAATGGCAATCCACACACCAAGTATAGCATCATGTAAAGGTTAAGGCTTATGAAATAACTTATGTTTGATCAATGTCATGAAATGCAATAAAAATCATGATTATAAACGTTAGTGTGATTAAAAATTGCTATACCAATGCATATGAAGTTCATGAAGGTGTAATTGTAAAACCTGAAATGTTTCTCTTATAACAGCATAATCCATGCCATCTTCAGCTTGTTTGGAGGCAGACATTTTCCTCCTCAGTCCATCAACTCTCGTGAGGAATAGATTTAGGTACTGAAACAGAAAAGCAAATGAAAGTTTCGTGACTTTGTTTGGAACAAAAAGTAATCAAACAATATGCATTTTTCTCATTAAAATCACACGCATAGCCAAGAAACCAAAAACCTATCAGCATTCTACTCCATTTTTCTCCTGAACAAACTACAGCCGCAACTTTCAAGAGCCACAGACAACACAAACAATAGCATATATGACTTTTTTCACACTTTAGGTTACTCACTTCTAATGCCTTTGAGATCGATGCTATGTCTCATTCAACAGTTTTCCTCATTTAAATGGTAGAATCAGCCTTTAAATATGCCTGCATACTGATTGATATCTTACAAGACTAGTCCAGCTATCCCAGTGGTGTGAATGAAAGACACAATCCATACAACTAACCCCTACTCCACGAGACAACAGTAAAGCAGTTACTCCTCAATTATTTTCTTTCTGATCTAATAGAAAAGAAAATCCTTGCCAATGTTTACTGATGCATATTCATTCTTATACATTTGAAGAATTCTCAAACTAATAGTAAATATAGAAAATGCAAATTAAATATTTAATTTAAATAATATATCATACAAGTGACAGTAAGTAGTTGACTTTACATTGAACATTTTATGAAAATAATAGCAAGTGCAGATGTATTCTCTTACCTCATCATAGCTTGAAAAAGTGCATTGCAACGCTCTCTCAAAAACCTGAAACAATCTAAGTGTGAGGAATACCATGGTAGAGGCAAGTACCAATCAAAAAGCTCATGCAACTAAGCATATTAAAGTTTAGCAATTATTGAAACAGACAGGGTTGGATTACCAATCAAAAAGCTCATGCAACTAAGCATATTAAAGAAGTATTACAATTGAAACATACAGTTAATAACTCTTCCTCAGAACCACGACTGCGCTCCAGTGCGAGTAAGTAACGAACCCACAAATCTCCTATCCAGGGACAATTTCTTGTGGCCCTATAATAAGCATCCCTTCCAATTTTCGAGGTCTACAATGCATCAACATTATGTCATTACAACAATCTAAAATACAATACAAACAAGATATACAGAAACATGACTGCAAGAACCTTGAAAGTTTTATCAAGATACTGTGTATACTCAGTCCAAAGATCAGCAGATACTGGAAAATCAGCTATAGCACGCTCATACAAGATCTGTATACGAGCTGGATCTCCATACGAATGTTCAAACTTCAAGTACGTCTGCAGGACCATGAAAGATATTGATATTCTTTTAAGATATTATTCAATAAATAGCGAAAATAAACAAGGAATTGAAATTCTTCTGTTGTAAAACTTTACACCCTTTTCACATCTATGAATAATGTCTTATACCAGTTTCCTTGATATAACCAGAGAAAAAGTAACAACAGAATAATGTGATCCACACAGGAGAGCGCGAAGGTATCACATGTATGTAACAATACACCATGGAGGAGTTTGGTATAAGCATGGACTTGGGAATGTCCCAAGCACTTCTCATTTTTTTTAACCTGATGCTCAAACTTATGGAATCAATGCATTAACTAAACCAAGAATTTGGGAATCATACTGATTTCCAAATTCAAACCCTCTTACGAAATGACACAATCCTAAAATTGTGAATCCTGATTGTATGTTCAAAGTTTTACCACATGCAAGGAGAAATTTTCTGCAGATATTAGATAAAATAAAATAGTTAAATATCATCATGCAGAAGATAGCATCTTTCTGTCTACTTAATTTGTATCCCATAAAATGATTCAGCTTTGTATATTTCATTGCCGGGATTTCAGTCTTTTTTCCTTCAAAATTCAGACAACTCATGATTTTAGATTAGTTATGTATCAAGTTATCAACTATCAAAGAGTGTTTTTAGTGAGATCTCCCATGAGATAAAATGATTCAGTAGTCAGTACCATGTAATCTTGCAGCTTTTTCTGGTCAACCTCTTTCTTCGATATTTTTTCCTCAAGATGAGCACGAGCATTCATCATTTCCAATGCCTTCTGATATATAGAGACAACATGGGATGAAAGGCCGTCCAATTCCCCACCGTTAACATCAGTAGAAGTCCCATGTTCAGCTTCCCAGGCTTTGTATGAGAGAAGAGTTAATTTTAGGTCAGCAAGTGGAATTGACATCTGTCGTTGGAATAAATTTCGTATGCGTTGGATCTGCTTTTCTTTTGCCTGCAATTTAGGAGTTCCAAAATTTGTCTTATTTAAGTGAATAATAGTGCCCTCTATATTAAAAATACAATAACAAACTTATAAACTAATCAAACTGAGAACACCATTGAACTAGAAGATTAACATGAGCAAATAAATACAGTTTACTTACAACATACTTCCTCCGTTTTTTAAAGATAGCTACGGACCCACTCAGCACGCAGTCCAATCCACATTTTAAACCATTAATAATTCAAATTCGGTACACGTAAAAATTCTAAAAGTTCGATATTTAAAATCTACAAGACGAGACGAATCTAACAAGATCATACTTGGCCATATTTTAACTTGTATAACCATGAGAAAATTTTAAGTCAAAGTATATAAGTGAACAGTACTCATTAGTCAACAGTAGCTAATAAAAAAAAAACGGAGGGAGTATTACATTTCCTAGAATTTTAAGTTGAAAATAAGAGCCTTAACAAACTTTGTTTAATTTGGATCCCACTACAGGGACAATGACTCTATTTTTCACAAAAGATTGACAATTGCACAGTGGCATCTCCCAGTGCAATAGGCACAACTACTCTTCTCTTTCAGTTATATATAGTGGGTGAAGTTCTCCCCAATTAGCTCACAATTGCTTTGCGAGAAAACTCATTGAACCATATGGGTAATGGAATAGTGCCAGCCAATATTGATGGAATTTTTATTGTTTTTCTTTTCAATTTTAATTGCACCACTAACCTCAAAATTTATCCAAACACTAGTTGAAAATACCTTCCAAGTTCCAACACCACCACCACACAAAGATAGTATTAATATGTTAATTAGATAGAGAAAGAAGTGCATACAATTAAATCGCATAAAATTAGCAGTTTTAAAACTACAAATTAAGTTCAGCCTGATATAACACATGCATGTGAAAACATGCAAACACACACAACCAGAGGGAGAATGCATGCTACAGAAATGCAGAAAAACAAAACAGGAAAGGGAGGAAATCTCACCCCTGAGTCAGTTTCTGCAATGGTTAAAAAGATAGCTTGTTCAAACTCCCTGTATGCTTCCCAGATCTTGTGACCTTCAGAAAAATGCAACCCAGTAGCAGTGAGAGCACGCTCAAATAAATTCCTAGCCTTTGAGATGCCAGAGGCAGAACATTCACGAACAGAGGGATCATTCTCTTGCACAAAGTTCAAGTAGTCACACCACAGATCAACAGACTGCATAAAGAAAAGGAAAGAAGATCAGTTCATTCTTATTTGAGATATTCTATTCAAAATTCTTGGATAGCTAGGAAAGAATATTATAAAAGAGAATACTTAAAGTCAAAATTTGACAAAAGAACTCATCGCAATTCTTCAAAGTAATCATTGTTTTGGGTTTAAAACCATAATTAAATATAACCTTTGATTAGGTGGACAAATCAACAGCTTCTAATGGATGCCAGATAACCTCTACAGCAGAAAAATAAAAGTTCAAAATCATCTATATTCTCATTCTTCTCTTACCTCTCTCTCCTCCTCAAAATTCCCTCCTTTTCTTGCCTATTAACCTTCTCATCCAATCAGTTCCAAGGCCTAGTCTTTAATCAGTTAGATATACAGTGATACACTACATTCAACATGATACTAGTCCAAGAAAGTTTGATGCATGTAAAGGAAAAGAGATATCTTATTTTTGGACAAAATATTCTGGAACCATAAATACGAGCAGTGAATTATCTCCGTTTACTCTTTTCCGAAAAACTACCAACCAGATAATCAGAAACTCCTCGCTCGTAGAGCTTTTCAACTGTTGGCAAAGTGTCTGTTCTGTATAATGAATGAAACAAAAACAAGAGAGCAAATACACATTAGACCATACTTATTACATGCAAAAATTCAACTGAAAATAGCCTGAAAACATAATTATGATAGATAACATATGCAGATGTACAGAAAGCATGTCAGGGAAACCACCACCAAAATGCATACTCTATGATAAAGGTAGTTGAGTGGTAGCATGCTGGCCAAGTCCGAAAGTGAATGATAGAAGAAAGAAATATGTAAACTTATAGCATTATAATGAGCTTCAAATAACCTGATAAACACCCCAGGTGTTTTACTAGCACAATCAAGATACTTGTCATGAAATTCAG